>CM067342.1:12989644-13094644 GCA_034190875.2 Urechis unicinctus | reverse complement strand
ATCGTACTGTGTGTACGTGACGTCATTACTAATTGGATGAATATAACGTTATATGTCACATGTTTTGCAAAATAGAGGCTGTGCAGTGTTGCTCGTGAAACATTCGATCAATAGCATAGATAGTTGTCCTTTGATGGTAAATCTACATCTGACTCGAGTATGTATGTTTGTCTCGAGATAATTGTAAAGTCATCATCGATTGTTGATTGTTGATTGTTGATTGTTGCGCACGACGGACGTGTTGCACTTCTGCTCCGCTTATTTTTCGTGGATTTTGGATATTTATATTTTGTTTTACTAGTTTAAAATATAACTAACTTGGTTTGGATTATATAGAGAGCTGATTATGGATTTTACAAGAAGAACTCGTTTTATTTTGGAATTACTTAATTCTTTTTGTTTTTACCTACATATCGTTTAAGTTTTTGAACTACGTTTCCATAGAAACAAAACAAAGAAACCAACAATACGCGACGAAAAGAATTTTTATATTTGCTTTCTTTGAAGCAAATATATGTCTACTCTATTGACAAGGACATTTCTATGGGCTCTAGACCTTAAAAGAAAACTGCAAATTACCTCGAATGGAACTAAAAGTATGGCAGACACTGAAAGAGCTGGGAATAAAAAGGCAGCCAAGAGCGAAGAGCTGATTCTTGGCCTCACTTTGCCTTGGACTGGACATTACCATCGGATCGTATTGACGCCGCGGATCAACGTTCACTCTTCAAAATCATTGACGAGATCTCTGATACGAAGATGTCTGCTGCCCAGATACTATCGGACTGTGATGATGACTCGGTTTGTCTTACTGATACTGATAGGTTCGCCTCGTTTTTCAGCCATAAGATTCTGAACATTCGTAAGAGGATTGGCAGAGGCCAAATCTTACAAGGGACCACGGATGCACCGTCATATCAGCTAATGAACTTTGCACCGGTATCAGTCGAGGACACTATCAAAGTGGTACAAGCGATGCCGAATAAGTCTCTTTGGATCCGGTTCCAACTGAGCTAGTGAAGGAGTGTATGGATTCTGTAGCCCCGGTTCTGGCGGGTATTATAAATGGATCTTTTGCCTCTGGTATATTCCCTGCAATGTGTAAGGAGGCAATGGTCCGTCCTCTGATCAAGAAACCTAGCTTGGACAGGAATGAGTTAAAGTACTACAGACCCGTTTCCAATTGCAGTTTTCCGGACAAACTGTTGGAGGAATGCGCACTCGTGCAATTGAATGAGTTCTTGACTACCAATTCACTGTACGGCAAATTCCAATCTGCTTATTCGAAGAGACATGGCACTGTTATATTCGCCGACGACACCCAACTGTACGTTACTTGCCGATCCCCACCTGACTATTCTGGCGTTGCTTCCATTGAGGCCTGTCTGGACCAGATCCGTCTATGGATGCATTCCAATATGCTTGCTCTCAATGTGAGTAAGACGGAACTTCTCTGGTTCACCTCTAAGCACAGGAAGGTCGGTGACCGGGCACCGGTGACTGACGTACGGGTGGGTGACGTCACTATTTCCCCATCACAGCCTGTTCGTAACCTAGAGTAGTGATAGACAATTCCGGCTCAATGACCGAACACATCTCTAGTGTGTGCAGCGCTGCGTTGTACGCTCTGTGGAGAATCGGCAAAATTAGGCATCTTTTGGACCAAGCTACAACGGAGAAATTAGTACATGCATTCATTAGTTCCCGACTAGATTATTGTAATAGTTTGTTATTCAGCATTCCTAAATATCAAATCAGAAAATTACAAATGATTCAAATATCGGCTGCACGACTGGTCACCAGGATGCCCTATAAGTCTCGTCAAGAGATGACACCAGTTCTCATGGAACTACATTGGCTCCCAGTTGAGCAGCGCATTATTTTGAAAATCCTTTGTATAGTCTTCAAAGTGATTCACCACCGTACGCGCCGCGCTACCTCACTGAGATTCTATCAGTAGCGAAGCCGACTCGTCGACTTCACGGATCTTAGGCAGTACGATTAGTACCCTCTCCGCTTTGGGAGGCGAGGAAGTATAGTTACGGCGAGCGTTACCTATACTATGTCTAAGCTATGAAACGAATTACCAGAACATATCCGGGATCTCTAAAGACGCACATCTTCAGGAATCAGTTTAATCCTCTGTGATATTTTACTTATTCAATCGAGTCCGAAATGTATCTTTATGCATCATATATATATTATCATATCTGTTTATTCATATACTTGATGTACAGCGTGTTGAGATGCCGAATGAATGGGCTTATAATAAACCATCATTCATTCATTCATTCATTCAAATGTTAACACCTTGATGTTTGATTCATATAATTGAATTAATAGGCTTCCCTGTGATGGCCCAGCCATGGATGTTTAAATAACCGTATAGAACACCACATTCCACGCTATGCTGTTTGTCTAGGATGCATCCACCACGATGGCGGTGCATATTGTCGGTTGATTACTTTCATTCACCACAAATATCACATACCATCCATGCTATAAAATAAAAGCATTATGTATGAATAAATGCTGCTTGGTGATAATCATATGTTATTAGAAAACACTACAACCATCATAATAGCTACGGTTTGTGTGATTGTCTCTCTCGTTTCCTGGTAAGATCGTGGTTCTAAACGAGAACAAAAGGGACAAGAGAATTACTACAGGATATTGGATGGTCGTATACCGGAACAAGGTCATATAACACGAAATTAGAAACCCATGTAAGTATCTTGAGACGCTGGGCCAACTTAATGACGAGGCATCCTTTATCATGCAGCCCTGTATGTTCTTCATTTCAATGCCTAATTTGTCTCTCGTGGCAAAACACTGTATTTTGTGCTTATCTACCTCTTCTGCTAAGTTGGTTGGCTACTGCCCTGTTGCCATGGCCTTTAGGAAGGAAATTGAAGACATCATTTCTTTGATCAAATCCGCATTATGTATGTCGTGTCAGGCGCTATCTAGATACAATGCTGCTACACAGAAAAACTTTTTAGATGCTTGATATGCATGGGTAAGGAATTGCCTTGAAGCCCAATGGATGTTGCATGCATCGTCAGGTCGTATTCCTGTTACCTTGTTTACATCAAGTACGAACAACTGTGGGTGCATTTCACGTCAACAGTATCACGGTACTGATGTATATGTTTATCACTATAAAACAGTTGCCGAGCTGCGATCCAATCTGATAGATTTTATATTGGTCAAATGAAATCAAAAATATGTACAGTCAGTGTTCCTACAGCAATGCTACCAGCTGCTTCGCCAAAGGCCAAGTACAAGATGAATGAAAAGTCGTCAGTATATACGGCGGAAACATTACGTGACTAACTGACGCAGGTGGAATACCAAGGTTTGCTCCCAATTGTCAATTAAGCAAGGAATCAAAACACATATGGTGTGAAGAAAACAAGGATATAGAGCTATGCTGTAGATATACGACACAAAACGCAAGGTTGAGCAAAGATGGTTATTGCGGCAGCTGCAAGCAGAATTATCATCCGTTTGACTGTACTTAGATCAGTACCAATTTATCGCCTTTTATATTTTGAATGTGTTGAGCGAGGCGGGTTTAAACGTCAGCATCAATAGCGTAGATAGCAGCCCTTTAAAGATCAATCAATCGTTAAGTAACGTTTTCTTGCGATCATGTTGGTACAAAATACGAATGGGCCCCAACGCAGTACCCGTGCGCCGCTGTACGCTAAGCGATCACCCAATACTTCACACATGCGCCTCTCTACGCCTAGCGATCGCCCAATACTTCACACATGCACCTCTCTACGCCTAGTGATCAACCAATACTTCACACATGCGCCTCTCTACGCCTAGTGATCAACCAATACTTCACACATGCGCCTCTCTACGCCTAGTGATCAACCAATACTTCACACGTGCGCCGCATTAAACCTAATGATAGACTAGATAGCACTTTTACACATGAATTAAAATAATAAACGAACATTATATGCACCCGCGCCACATTATGCAAACGCTACTAAAGGTGCGCATTGTTGCGCATTTAGCTTGCTGAAATGGTCGATTTTTATATGCAGTTATGGGCACTACTATTTGTAGAAGTATTTTTTCTTCGCGGTAGTTAATGATAAGACATTAAGCATTGTCGAAATTGAAACTGCCATGCGTCATGATGTAAAAATTGGTTGATTGAAACTTAACCATTTCGAAGAACGGAAAATGTCACTTGCCCCGAAAGTAATATTATATCAATCTATTTCGTTTCACACCTATGCTTTTATTTCCTACCATGGTTAAATGATTTATGCTGAATAATATCATGTTTTAAAATAGTACCGTTGGGTAATTATGAGTGGTTGACCTATTCTGGTCGATTCAACACGTACAGTGTCCAGCGCAAGTGCAAGTCATATGCATCGGGTCAATACATTTGTACAATGTATATGGCATGGAAACTTTGGTGTGATCAATTAATATTCATGTTCTGACGGACGAGACACAGAAAAGCTGAAGGGTATGACGCGGAAAACCTGATGGATGTGACATGAAAAACCTGAGGGATGTGAGGTGAAAAACCTGACGGGTGTGACGTGGAAACATGACGGGTGTGAAATTAAAAACCTGCCGATGTCAAGTGGAATACCTGACGGATGTGACGTGGATGTGACTCTCGAGATTAGGTGTCATGTTCGTAAAATGTATTTCGTGAATATGGAAGCATGATAATTTAATGACAGTGTTGATGCAGATGTAATCATTGACCAATTGATGTCACAGAAAACAACTCAGCGGCGGTAATGCTGAATTAAATAATATAATATGTCCATCGTATCCATTTAATAGCCGTGTAGGGCACGTCTCCTATGCTCCCTTGGATCCATTTAATCGCCGTGTTGGACAATGATCCAAGGCAGGCATAACGCTTATTGCGGTTAAGCAAATCCACTGCTTAAGCCTGAATTTGGCTTTAGATCACGGTGCTAATTTGACTTTAATCTGAATTAATTTGACTTTAATCTGAATTAATTTGACTTTAGATCACCATGCCAATCTGACAAGCGTTAGTTCAAGTGTTTTTATCTTTGAGTCGGCATTCCTAAAGTCAACGATGCAATGCCTGTTAACTACTCTACAATATTAAGGGGACGAAAGGTATTTTCCTTAGTTCAGTTGAGAACCACAACAGCAGCTAAGCTGTTTTCTCTGTCTCGGTTGAAGTCTGATTTAACTAGCTGAAACACTTACTGCGACTGTAGTGCACATTGACGATCTGCCTATAGAGCCAAATAAACGGTAGTATATTCTGGCTTGTATATATTTCAAAATATAGGTTAATTGATGGCATACCCTAGCCAGCTGACGACAAATTAAAACACGCCGGTTTCCAGGTATCCCGTAGATGCAAGAAGCTGAGTGGTGGTCTCAACAATACGAAAATGAAGGACATTGTGTCTATGTATGGTCGTGCAGTGCACTTGACATATAGAAACGCTTATCGTGGCATTATCGCATGGCTTGTGCATCTTTTCTAAGAACCCGCTGCAAGGTCCTCTCCTCTACAAAGCTGCTCGTACAATGGTATACAATACCAATAGAGGTACTCCTTAACGACAGTGAATCAACATTGCCAATAGTGACCATTACTTTGTCCTGGATGAACAAAAATACCAAAACAGCAAACTTCAACAGATTTGACAAACATCTGTCTCAGAGGCTGACATTTAACGAGTGAACAATATGAACCGCATTGACCAAATATCCAGTCATAGAAAAGTAGATGATATCAGGTCAGTATGATTAGATACAGAACAGTCTGCAATAGCTTCCTACATATATATATATATATATATATATATATATATATATATATATATATATATATATATATATATATATATATATATATATATATATATATATATATATCTATATATATATATATATATATATATATATATATACTATATATATGTATATATATAAATGTAGGAAGGTATAGCAAACTGTTCTGTATATAATCATATACATATATATATACTACATATATATATATATATATATATATATAGATATATATATATATATATATCTATATATATATATATATATATATATATATATATATATATATATATATATCTATATATATATATATATATATAAATATATATCGATACACGTCATACGTCATTGGCTCAGTTATACAGCCTCGGTAAGTGTGTTTATAATCTGCGACTGCAGCGATCATTGTAATACTCGTGGAACAGAAACACCTCATATGACGTGTTGATTTCTTTGTAGTCATCCATTCACTCCACAATAGGCAGATAAAAACCTACCCTTACTGCCGATTGCGGGAACACTTATCAGCACAAATTAAACAGCCAGGCAACACCATTCCTAAGAAAAACCGCTCAAGAAATTGCTAACGCGCGGTATTCATTGCGCTATTTTTACGACTGGTTGTAGTTTTAATTAATTTGCTAATTTGCTTCATTTAGCCTTTCTATGGCTGGTGTTGCGTTATGCTTGAGAACTTTATTCAAACTGCCAACTTATGTCAGACTCCAAGCCATCAACGCGGTGTGTTATGGCTGTAAATCCACTGCGTCGATATAAACAGAATTACTTCAATCATAAAACACACACCGGGATTAATTGCTATTAGGATATATAGCGCTACCGATGACTGATGTGGAGCGATGCATCGCCACTGACATTAGGTAGGTTACGTGCGGACGATAATAGAACACTACCAAAGACGCCACCAAATTAACAACATCGGATGTGGACGTATATGGCACCTAGCTTAATAAGCCTCCGTAAAGAGTGTTCCACGTTCATGTATATTACAAAGCTTAAAAGGCGGGCAAATTAAGTATGTTTTTCTTCATGTTATATCTGAATATCACATGATGTGTCGAATTCAAAGATTATAACATATACATATATTAATTAAGAGGAACAATGAGCAAGCATCATTAGTGTTTTTGTTGTGGGATGACCCTTGCATAATTTGTGGCACAGAGATGAGGTGACGTCACAACTGATCGATTCATCAATCATCGGTGATTAGACTATAATCACCAGGGACAGTTATCTCACTCAAGTCAATTAATTCAACGAGCGCGTACGGTAGTGTTCGGTTTCACCTGACTTATATATAGAAAAAGGTCAGTAACCTTGATGACCCAGCCTTTTGAGAGCAGCTGTATAGCTGATATGCCACTGCGCCTGTGATTGGCTGCAGCCGACCGGTTCAATTTGAAAACAATTTTGGCTCCAACTTGATCGCGTTTCGTCCTATTTTGTTTCCAGAGTTCTAATGATCTGTCATGGTGCAGTTTGTCTTTTGGCTTGCGCAAAATAGTTTAGACATTCACATTGACTGCACAATCATTGAAGATGACATTCGTTTCGTTTGAAAACAGCAAATATTCTACTTGTGTACATTCGGCGAGGGCACTCTGGCAGGTAAATTGCAATAAGTCTGACAGACTGATCGGATCATGTTTCATTTTGATTGTAATAATATAAATATAAGGTTGGTTCTCCTTCGAATGTTATTTGATAAGCCACAATAACCTGCCGCTGTTTCCTACAAATGTATTACGTGGTGTTCGAGCGATAATAGATAATTATGTTTGGAATAAGTATTCTTCGATTTATTATTTCCGCAATTTGCGAAGGCATCAATAGTAAAACTTTAATTTAATCAATTGGTCTTACATATCAGCGGGTTTCACCCACGAATTTCATGTTTAGTTTGGAGGCTGTTCATGAATTATCAGTTAAACAACGGGACAGTCCCGTTGTGCCCTAATCAAGCAAAATACGATACATTACTCGACCAAAACAAATCATCGAGCGAGTGAGGTCAGCTGACTTGAGAGAACATTTATTCTCGGGACTTAATTTGCATGATTTTATGATGTACAGAAATGCGCCAAGGTTTGTGTTCTCCACGTGGGACAACGTCGACATAAAGACATATCGTACGTCGATAAAGTACAATCACACTGTAATCACATACAAAGAAAGACGTTTTGGGTTGACTTGGGGATTATGAATGTTCCCCCTCCAAAATGGCTCGTCTGAGATAAATCTAGCTGTGCCCAATGAGAGTACGCGATGTCCAGCGCCTTCACCCCGTACGGCATTTCGCATCGCAAACATGGGTTGCGTCTGGTTGGTTCCAGTGCAAATATTCGCCAAGGACATTTGTAAAATAACTTTAGTTGTAGCAAGAATAGAACCCAAAGCGTATTGATATAATCCATCGCATGTATATATGAACCGATTTTTTTTTCCAAAAAACGTCGATATGGCTTGATAATGTTAAATTGACGAGTCTTTTCGACAAGGACCCACAGCGCACACAGAGCTCTCAGTATTTCCTACCCTCTATTATAATACATGTCACGGTCAATCGGAGGTATTGACTTGAGTGCCTGTGCTGACAACGAGATATCCGGTGACAACTATACATTTGTTCTTTCACACTTACTTGTATATAAGATGAATTGTGGTAATTTTAATATACCCCCAGTCATTGAGCCAATTCATGATAGCTTCATCAGTTATTTTATCCAATTATAAACTGAAAGTCGCTGATGTCGTTAGGGGTCACGTTACATCATGGAAACGTTGGAATATGTTCAATAGGCAACAAAACGGTTATTGTGCGCAAATTTCGTTTGCGAAGGCTCTTTGGCTCAGCACGCTAGAACGCATACTGGGGTTTTATGACAGGAAGATGCTCAACATATGATGCACTTTGACGTGGTTTTCCTGTCCGTTTTCTAGCACGATCCTGATCCAAAAAGAGAATTAAGAGGCAAATGCAGCATAGCAGACGGTCAAATACGCAAACGATGTCACTCAGCACGAAATATTGTTGAGAGAAAATGTGGCAACCTTGTGGCCCTGTACTTGATGGATGAAGACGCATCTGTTATTCAGTGGCTGGTCATCCTTTATTTTTACTTGCCTCTTGTGAGGAAATGCAGTATTCAATATTAATCTTGCAGGCTATTGGGCAACGTTGATTGGGAACTAACCTGTGGCCCTTGCATTCAGGTAGAAGATTGAAAATACCGTTTCAGACCGACAAACACGAGAAAACGTCGAGCATAGACATGTGACTCCAGATGGTACATGATATGCTTTGATTTTCCTTCCTACTTTTAACAACGTTCTACATGTTATGTACGAAAATACCCCGAATTAAAATATCTAATGGCCACTATTAATGTTCAAGGCGTCGATAAGTGTACCGTTAACAAACCTGGCCATTATTGCTGTGAGATAGTAACTAATCCTGTTGAAAGCGTGGCTTTGCTAAATCCATCTTGATAAGAGCGTGGAGTAATCCCAGCAAATGATAAGGAAGTTAGCACGTTAAGGAAAGCATACGGCGAGAGAACACAGCGGAACATAATTGGTCCATTTGTAAACTGTTATATTGTCTTCTTTGGAATAGAATTTTAAACGTTTTTAGATACACGCCTTACACAGATCTTGGCTTGTTTCATAGAAAACCTCGTCTATGCAGGATGATTTGTATGCATTGGGAGGAGGAATAGTCCTGCAGCCTAATGGCTGCTACGCGCGCTGTCAGAGGTTATTAAAAAACGGGTTGCTGTGACCTCGTTGACATCCCGTGAGGGCTGCATTTCACATGCAATACATTGTTCATGATGAAGCGGTTGCTGACCTGCAAGCCAATCAACTCAATCTAATACAAGTCAGCGTAATGTTTAAATGTGTTTAGAAAGACAGGGGCCTAGTGGTGTTTCCTTCAGCGATTCAATCCGCAATATAATGCACGTGAACATTACTCTACTACCTCAGGTGGATTATCAAGGTTTTCTCACAATACCTCAAAATAAACATGTTGTACGACAACGCATGGATGTATAACTACGCGGATGATGAGTACCATAACACGGCTCCTTCCACAATGCTATATGTTAAGTCATTGATCAGCTCCAATTTAGAGCGTTATATGTCGCATGTATTGAGTACAAGATGCTATGAAGAGCTGCAGCTACAAGTGTAGAGCAAGCAGGGTATAAACGACAGCTTCAGCAGCGTACATAGTGGCCCTCTGACGATGACACATCCCACTTCATCGCTACATGTCGTGGAATGTGGTCTGCCGATCATTATCTGCTCGAGTCATATTCATGTCTTGGCACAGAATGAATAAGTTAGTGGTATATATGACATAATCATATTTATTCTTAACTTGGACAAATAGTAAGCAAACTAGAGGGTAGATTGCCGCAGGTAATCATTGCATACAGATGCGGCAGAAGCACAGCGACACAGCGACACAGCGACACAGCGATAAGTGCATGCCGCCTATTTCACATTGCTGGCATGCAACTACAATTGATTCATGCCGCCGCTTTCCTGCTCTGATCTTGCAGTCATCGCCCCCATATTTTCTATCAATCCTCCAGCTAGGACTCTGACAGACACCGCGTTTCCACACATCTCTTAAGCCATCAAAGATGAAATACCAACCCTAGAGTGATGAATGGCATCAGTGCATGTGATTCTGCAAGATTCTTCAAGACCTACTAAAGTAGGTCGATTACTGACAGGTAATTACTGTTGCCGTTTACAGTGACTTGGGGCAAGCTTGTCACTGGCGATTGTTCACCAGTGAGTTCGTCTTCATTTCGTTCATATGACGTGATTTATTAGCACTAAATCGAAGATAAATTGATGTTCTGATAATGCAGTATGACGAATACCTACAACGATCATTTATTCTCTGAGATTTGATGCTGATCTCTGCTATGGCGCGCAATGAGATTAATCCTTCGTTGTACATGCACGGATCCGATATTTCAACTGTTTCGGTATTATTGCATAGGACATGATAATATTTGTTAATGCTTCATTTGTTGAGAGGAATGATATTCGGCTGGTGGAATGCTTCTTAACTATAACAGAGATTGAAGCATGCTTCTAAACTATAATAGAGACTGCAGCTTGCTTTTTAACTATAATATAGACTGCAGATTGCTTCTTACATTTTGTGTTAATCGTTAAAAGTATTATTTTTTATTTACCCTCAGAAAAGGTTCTTCTGAAATAAATATTCTATCTTGAATTCTTATCAATTCATATTTTCCGCCATCATTTGCGCAGACCAAAAGCCAATGAATTTAATTTTCCCCCCTAAATATGTACACAAATCATTGACATGGTTCACTTTTACGCGTGCATCAATCTGCCTTCCCCTTACACATGATTGTATGGGAAAAGAAATGTGGAAGAGAAATATGACATACTCCCCATTATGATGTCCGCAAATCGTAAAATTGCTCTTGTCGATGTATCGACATTTGATGTACCGCACCTGCGAAACATACACGGTGATGCTTAATGGTATATCAAATGGGTCGTTAACAATCATTGCGCAGACTGCAGTGTAAACAGCATTGGGGTTTCG
This sequence comes from Urechis unicinctus, assembly GCA_034190875.2. Classification (NCBI taxonomy): domain Eukaryota; kingdom Metazoa; phylum Annelida; class Polychaeta; order Xenopneusta; family Urechidae; genus Urechis; species Urechis unicinctus. The sequence goes on along the minus strand of CM067342.1, from coordinate 13,083,192 downwards.
TTCATGTTACGCAACATCTGACGTCCGAGTGAATGCTATACAGATCATTCTGCTTTTAGCTGAAGATGCAGTTGCCGTTTGCTTGCGGTATGATGTTACCTGTATGATGTCGGATGAAAGGATGGAGGTAATATGACGATGACTACGACTTTTGTGTGCGTGGCATAACGATTCAGAGAAATCACTTTCGAAATCGAAATTCACAGAAATTATTGTACCAAATATAAAAAGTTACGTCCTTTCCAATATAATGCTTGAATAGACAGCATTAGAAGGGCGTGTCTGGTGCTGATATGCAGGTCACTGCAGGTCATTGCTTCTTGCCTCAGATTCAATTGTTACCTCAAACTACTGGTTAATTGATAACGACCCTTTGTTCATTTATAGACCCTAGTGGTAGTCTCAATAATGAAACGTCTAAACCTAGTGGAAATGCAACTGACGCTTATGGGACGTCCACTTGGCATTTTGCGGTACCACGGCAAGGCATGCCAGCCATCCCAGAGGGTCTTTGTAGTCCTCTCCACTACGTAACCTCACCGCTAGTGTCGTGGTTTATGATGTCACGGAGATCGAATGACAGCGGTTAAACATTGCCAATAGTTGAAATCTACTTTACCCTCGATTGGAAGAGATTCCATACCGATGAACCTCGACTGATTTGATTTGACCCATAACATCAAAACCTCATTGACTCAATGTCAAGCCATAGAAAGGTCATAATGACTGTGGCTAGTCTTCAACGCCGACATATATGTCTGTGGTTTATGTTTTTTACTTGCATTTGTTCCCTTACTGTATTCGTACGTGTTTTCGTCATAGCATAACTTGTAAGCAGTAACGGAAGTGTTCTTTACGAAACAGATAACGTAACATCTAAATTTCTGCCGATTCACTAAAGCATTGATACATCTCTGGTATTCTGGCATTGTAGCACGTGCCAGCATTGTAGCACGTGCTACCAGCATTGTATCACGTTAACGCATCACTAAAATGAAATGCATTTATACCCAAATGGCTTACATTAAATGTTAGTATGATGTTTAGACTGGACTTATTCAATGAAAATTAATAAACATTGTGATCCCTGCTTTTCAATAAGTGGGCCGCAAATCAACATTATCATTTCATAACAAAATGTATATCTAGCATAACTTATAATGTTGTGTTCAAAACACCCCATGACAGGTAACACTGTTGTAGCTTTCATTTGTAAGAAATGATGTCTGAAAGAATTGTGTATATTTATTGTCTATTGATAAAAAAAACCTCCCATCTTCCGCTTGGTTTATTGTAATGAAAATGTTAAAGAATCCAAAGAGAATACCATATTTTGGCATTCGTTATAGAAATGATGTGGTTCTCCTAAATTTCGTGTTGCTGCTGAGGATTATGGCGCCAAATCATGAAGATGCCTGTATGGCGAGCCGATTAGACGAACCATTAGCTAATAACAAAGAGAGAGAGTTATTCGATTTGCCCAATAATAATGATTGTGCCACTACTGATAAGGACATTTGTAATATGATTGTCGACAATGATGGTTTCAGCCATATTGCGCCATGGCGTGTTGCCTGAGTATCTTGCCCTCTCCTACAAATAAACGCGCAGACAATTAAAGAAGTATGGTTCTTCTTAGCAACATTGGAAAGCTCTTTGATTGTGTACTGCTAAATAGTAACAGGAATGGTTTTATGGGCTCAGATTCTCAACTTGGATTCAAAAAAGAACATTCTACAACCAAATGTACGTTTGTTGTAAATGAAATATTTTCGTAACGGTGGCGGGTATGTTCTCGTGTAGCTGTTGGATGCCAGTAAAGCTGGCTAAACTGTTTCTGGTGATGAGAATATAGTAGTATATGACATGTATTTGTATTGGAACACTTGAGTCTGACCTTAAGAGCCCACAATCATTTGTTGCATTGCATTTGTAAAAACGTTAATTAGGATGCGAACTGGGTCAAGTAATGAGGATCCCTCCGAACAACATTGTTCCATGTGTACGATGACCTATTAGAATTATATAAACGTTAGAATTTTAGAACGATCGATGTGTATCCACTATCAATGTATGAAAATTTCTTCGCAGAAGGCCACATCTTATTCGTGTGATTTGTACTCGTGGTATCAGGAATTACTAGGATGCTGCACTTGTAGCCCAAAGCTATTGTAAAGCGGATTATTGTGACCTTGATTACTTCAACGTAAAATCATATGTAGGCGTGTTGATCATCAAGAGAGCCACGACTGTAGGATTTTGATGATGTACAGATTGGTGATATGCAAGCTAATCAAATCGGTCTGATATAGATAGGATCATCTCATCAACGTGTGGAAAATATATATATATATATATATATATATATATATATATATATATATATATATATAGATATATATATATATATATATATATATATATATATATATATATATATATATATATATATATACTATATCTATATATATATAAATATACTTCTACTTTATGCTCCACAATCAACGTCCACGTGACTAGGGTGGGACTTTGTGAAAGCGTTTAGCTGCATGAGCGTCCTCTCTTACTGCCTTTGGTGTAACATATAAACAACTTGTATGCACGTGATTCCTCAGCTTACATAAAGGAAATAGCTGCATGAATTTATTCGCCAGCATAACCACTCATTTCATTATGTGTCATATTAATTGGATTTATCAGTAAATGGCTGTTTGTGGTCAGGTACACAATGCTATGTTAATGGAGCTCTACCATGCAGAGTGGTTGGTTTATTTGTTAGACTACTCTGCTGCATTACGACTTAAGATGTCCACTTATGGCCATGCTGATGCTTGCTTGACAAACGATGAAACGCCACGGTTCAGAGCAACATTGACTTTTAAGTACCATACATAATAGAGACCAGCATTTATTTAATACTGTCCTCTATTGGCAATCCATAATTCAACCCCCGAGAGCCATTTAAAGCCCACACAATCTTATTTACTGTACAGCTTACGTGATGTAATAGTTTATGACACCCGTCGTCAATTCTGAAAAATGTTACCTACCGGATGTACTTTGTTTGATGTTATCCAGGGAGCAAACATACCGCTTTCGATGCGAGGCATCTTCGTGTAAAGAAATTGTTAGAACAACACGTATCAATAGGGCAGCGTTCCTTGTATGTTTGAATAAATTGACTGATGACGGTGATTGAGTATAGCTGAGCCGGAACCAGAGTTACAATAAGAAAAATAGTATTTCTGTGCTGATCGGAAAAAGCTGTTATTTTTCGACACGTCAACGGTCAATAGCAGGAATATGCGTTTTATAAACACCGCTGTCCGTAGCAAGTAGTATTCTCTTGTTTGAAACGACGACCTCAATTGACCTTTGGTTGATGTTTTAACTCTAGCCATTTGGAGGCTATTGAAGCCTCGTGTCCTTGTAAGCCTAAGCTGGTATAAGCAAGACATCCATTTGCTGATTAGCGGTAAGCTGCGAGGAGCGAGGTATCTACACGTGGCTGTACATCCGACACAAATCGAATGACTTATTCGTTCAGGCGGTTTTACCGTTGGGATTGCGCGTTTTCGAATATCTTTTCATAAGCCCTCTCGTCTACATAACAAAACTGCCAGTGAGTCTATTGTGTCGCCAGAAGTTAACTACCATACAACGATTGAACATTGACAGCAGGGTAAATTATTTGCCGTCAATAGGAAACAATCACGAAGGTAGCAACTTAATCTGATTTCACAAAAATCGAAACAGTTTACAAAGCTTCACAAAGATGGTCACCCAGGACATTATGGTGTCGGGTAAAGCGACCGTTTAGTCCATGGGTGTACTGCAACTAACTTTTACTGCATTATCTGCATAACATTATAATAGAGACGGGTTTAAAACCTTTTGTCCTTAAAATCCACTTTGTGTGGGTTCTTATATGAGTTATATGGCTGAAACTATAATGCTTTGCTATTTACTGCCATTTAATGGGGTCACAACTCGATGATTGTGACCTTCATTGTGCGTTAACTACTGTACAGCACTCAGTCGAGCAAGCTACAGGGGACGAGGGACATGTGCTTTAATTCTGTTGAGGAACAACAAAACTGCTGAGCAAGATCGTCTGGCCCGATGTAAGCCCTACTGCATTAGCTCTAAACTACAATCTCTGTCATTGCGTTTTTCAATTTTTTTAGCCTCAAAGGAAACGTTCATTGCAATACAGGTAACGTAGTTTTGGTCCTACTGGGGTTTGCTGAATCTCTGCCATATAGATGCACATTGAAGAGATCGGCTTCATGCTCATTCAGCCCCGACAATAGCATATCATCCCATTCTATGTGCGCATGTTCTACGCCCAGAATAAATTGCTGTATAAAGAGGAACGATAGGGCTTTCATGTCAACTATTGACGGCGTGGTATCCAGGAATCGATCCATTTCTAATAAGCATGAGCGTTTTAATAATTAAAAAAACCCAACCATCAGTCTTACGTTTATGTACCACAATACGCCTGTCTGTATCTTCCAGCTAATCATCATTACCTTTGGTACCAACACTTTACGTCCATGGATCAGTGTGCCCCCAGTGGGATTCATTTTCCCAATGACTGTCCTTTGAAGGGCGTAGATAGGCACATCACTCGTTTAATCATTTGTGGGTAGGATGTATTGTCCCGACGAATGCATCAAGCAGGCTTGTCTCAATAATGTATGGAGCGCGGAGTTTTACTTCACCTTTTTCTATTCCCGGTATCCAGCCACAAGCCAGTTGTAGCTGATGTAAACCTCTGCGGCAACAAACGGTCCATACATAAGAACTCATACAGGCACAGTAATCACATGACACGTGCCAGGTTTCATTTTGAATGATTCAGCAACATTCGTTAGCCATATCGTGCTTGTTAACAACATTCGTTAGCCATATCGTGCTTGTTAACAACATTCGTTAGCCACATCGTGCTTGTTAACAACATTCGTTAGCCACATCGTGCTTGTTAACAACATTCGTTAGCCACATCGTTCATTATAGTACCATAATCTATGATCATATAATATATGGGAGTTACCTAATGGAGCACTTCTATTGAAGGGACGGCATTTCAGTCCGATGTGATGATACCATAGCCAACCAAACCTGTCATAGGGGAATGCGTCGCTTCACCAATAGCCAGGTTAGTGGGGCTGTTTCAACATAGCAGATAAGTCAAGAAATCACATCAGTACTACTGTGCATCAAATAGTGAAAAGGCCATCTTATAAGGCGTCATAAGTACCCCTTCCTTAACATAGCCGCAGGCCCATTCAAACGATATAGTTACATGTTCGTCATGAAAGTGATTGCCTTATCTTCCTGTTGTTTATTTTGAGCAGATACTTGCTGCAATTGCATTAAATATTCGTTATGTGTTGCTTATTTATTTGTTGCTTATTTATTCACGGTTACTTTGCCTAAGCTTTGGGCATTCATCAGCACAGACTACATCTGCAATAAGTAAATCATACCAGGAAATAATTACTAAGAAATTCATAGCAATCTGCTGAGCGCCGTTTTATATCGTCGACATTAGTCAACATGGATGTCGTGATACGCTGTGGTTGATTTTGCAATACATTCCTCGTCGGCTGGCTTTACGCAGTGTGGATTTTGTGGAGAAGCATAAAGCTTCACAGCTCCTCTTAGCAATTTCCAATAACCAACCAAGACAAAGATAGCATTTCACTTGCAATGAATCACGCAGATGGGCAGTGAGTGACGTAATCTCGTGCAGAAGGTAAAAAACATGCAGAATATCAAAAACACAAAACACCAGGATGCTCCCTAGACAAGCTGCCTCTCCTTTCCGGGTGCATCTGGAGGTGTGGGGCTACAGGCCCTGCTTCTCCTTGAACATGAAGCCTCTAATGTTATTAAGCACAAGCACTTCCAAAAGGTGACCACTTGCACAATATTACGCTGACTTTGATGCCACACTGCCACAGGGTGCACGCATTTAAGCATGGCACACGCTTTTTTTACACGGTATCCTATTTCCTCAGTGGGTGATGGCGCTTAATGAGTTTAGCGAGAGGATGTCACCGAGAAGATGAAATGTGTGTCTACTTCAGTGCGTGGTGCAAATAGGGCAGGATACGAGACAATGGTATTGTAGCATTCGGTAGATTGTTACAATTGGATGGGGGCTCCAGGGCATAGAGGCAGCATTCCGGCTTTACAAAGCCAAATGGCACAAATCCTGCTGATACCAAGACAAAAAAAAACAATCTTCACAGACCTAAATAAAAGAAACAGCAACAGGAAGGTGATTTATACACCTTCACGTCCGTCCGTCAGAGCAATAAACACGGACATCAATCGAAAGATATGTGTTTCTTCTGTGGCAAACTGCAGCAGGAGATGCTGTGCGTATGCATCATCTATCAAACTGCTCTCAAACTACATGGCCAAACTCAGCGCTGGATGCTTCATTAAGGGTCAAAGTATCAGGCGGATTGTCCTGCGTCACTGTACAATATCGCGATGGACAACGCCAAGAATCTAATGCCGACGAAAATAACCATGACATTGCTTTCGCTGGACTTGTGCCCTATGCTGAGCAGGCGTGCATTGGCATCACAGCCCTGTCCAGCTATATATGTAAGCCTCAACCAGCCCTTACCCTGTCACAGATATTCATGGACAATAGTGTGGTACGCCAGACGGAGGTCGCCATCCCACGATGACTTACCACTAGGCACCGCCAAGAAATGGATTCACCGATGTCTATCTACCTGGGAATTATCATCCATAAAAACACCCGCAAACGATCACTAGTGGACGCCTTCTTTGACCTAGGACTGAGCATTTATAAAAATCGGTCGGTTATCCTCAAAGGTGGACTGTCGCAGAGGACAATATTGCAGTGGACAATAGCTAGATCTAAGTTATACTAATGCGAACGACTCGATCCATAGACCTGGGATCTCCCTCTGCCAACATCCAGACGACGCTTTCTCTGAGGATTAGACAACCGTAGCTACCAATCCAGAGGAGAGCAGCTCACATGCAGACGTTTACGTAAGTTACTAGTCCTGCATAGCATCAGACGCTAATAGTCCTGCATAGCATCAGACGCTACTAGTCCTGCATAGCATCAGACGCTACTAGTCCTGCATAGCATCAGAAGTTACCAGAGCTGCATAGCATCAGAAGCTGCTAGTCCTGCATAGCATCAGAAGAAGTTACATCAGAGCTGCTAGTCCTGCATGCAGTTACCTGCATAGCATCAGACGCTACTAGTCCTGCATAGCATCAGACGCTACTAGTCCTGCATAGCATCAGAAGTTACCAGAGCTGCATAGCATCAGACGCTACTAGTCCTGCATAGCATCAGACGCTACTAGTGCTGCATAGCATCAGAAGTTACCAGACCTGCATAGCATCAGACGCTACTAGTCCTGCATAGCATCAGACGCTACTAGTCCTGCATAGCATCAGACGCTACTAGTCCTGCATAGCATCAGAAGCTACTAGTCCTGCATAGCATCAGAAGCTACTAGTCCTGTATAGCATCAGAAGGTACTAGTCCTGCATAGCATTAGAACGATTCCAAAACAATTGGCTATGATTAACGAATACCCTCCTCTGGAAGTATAAAATCTAAACAACTTTCGATTCTCTACAAAGTAAGATGTGTTTGAAGCTAACATAATATCCCAATTAGCTTTATGTCAAATTTGTTTTAGTTGAATGAGAGATATTTAAGTTGACAGTTACTTGTCGGCTGAACTTTATATTTGTCTTTTTGTAAAGCATGTGGTGCTCTCAGACCTAACAAATAGGTCAAATAGTCTGTTTACTCAGGTTCTACCGAAAGGTGCAAACTAAAGTGTGATGTGATCAACGAATAGAGAAAGCGTTCAGTTTCTGGCTTATATAATCACAGCCATGTACATCCATCACTTCAGCCAATGGCATTCTTGCTATTCGACCAGGATATTTCGCTGTTGATTTATCGCATAGTTAAGACAATATATTATATTAGAGGACATAACCCCAATTACGTCATTAATCAGCAGTAGGTGCTTACTTTTGATTTATAGTGATAATGGCTTCAGAGAAGTCCATATGACTGGTATTTGCTCAAAATATTATTTGATGCCCGAACGTTTGTGTTGGTGCTTGCTAATAATGTGCCTGTTGCCTTCATTAAGCCATCATCAATGGTATGTATGTATGTATGCATGCAGGTATGAATGACTGAATGAATGTATGTATGTATTATGCATGTATTAGGTATGTATGTATGTATTATGCATGTGTTATGTATTTATATATTATGTATGTGTGTATGTATTTCATCGTACCTAACATCTTCTGTGTTTAGACTGGTTGAATTAAGTGGGGCATAGGTTTTGACATGTGATGAACGGCAAGAATTATGTACAAAACATATCTGTCATCATGTACTTCATTATATTATGTTTTTGTGCAACATATTCCTCCTAATCTGAATAATCTTTAGCTGATCCGTTGCCAATGACGACACATCATTAATCCCCCTGTCTACAATCATTTACTATCTGGCATGAGCGATGTTGAACTGGGAAGTGCAGCCGCGTCTCAAGGAGGGTTAGATGTCGAGTTGTGGTAATTCCTTGATGCGCAGTAAATACTTAGCAAATATATCATTTTACACATTGCATGCGTAAAATTACGGTTAATGAATGAATCAACTGTTGCCTCCCAAAATTAACCATCATTGAATAGCACAATAATGGAATTGATAGCGAGAATAATTCCGCCGACAAAGGCAGATGAGCTGTCATAATTTTGGCAGTTGACTGGCAAGAGATAAATTGATGGCTGTCAATAGCAAAATGTGATTGAATCCTTCAGCAACAGGAAGCTGAGACATGAGCCTTACCGAAATACACGCGTTGAAATATGGGCCAGTTCTTGAAGACAAATCAATGATATTGCAAACTTCGGCTATGGTTTTTAAAGCCTTCAATTTTTCTATCACTGCATATATGTTTCCTTAGCCAAATAACAACACTAATATGGAATGGATCAAAGCTTTCGATCTGGCAAAGCAGGAGGTGGCTGCAGCAGTGAGGAGTCTGGGCGGGGATTGGTGTGGGTTCGCGGTTGATACCCACAGAATCTCGCCACTTTGAGTAACCTAGCCGATTATTGCCTTCATTATCAGCAATTCTTTTCAGCCTAGGTAACGCCGGACAATTTATTTGCAATAGCATCAAAGCAACTGCTCCAGTGATCTAATCCTCAACATACGGAGGCAGTCAGGTGCGTATCTTGATACTATATTTGAAACACACAGTAAATCTCATTAGCAGTGGAGGTGGAGGACTTAATGAACCCTGGCATATGTCGGATCATATCTTATCTGTTTTACGAATGTTGCGACCGTAGCTTATTCACCAATCGAGGTGTATTTAACCTCATACTCCCATATTACAGCTTTAATATTCTTTCTCCTGGTCCGCTTCAGATATCACATTGCTCTTCGTTCCTCTCTGAATATTAATTGACATCCCAGGGTGTACGACTTAACGATGGAATTGAGGTTGTAAAATACGCAAGCTACACTAGTGATTATGGCAAATAGCAATAGATCGAGCGCTGACATTGTGGCTGATGTAGCCAAACACAAACATATACTCATACCACTTATTAATGTTACATTGGTCATCCGATTCTGCAACATACAATCTGTATCAATAGGACCAGCGCTGTTGCCATTCATTCGCAGTTGTACACTGTTTCCTTTATGTTGAACTGGATAACATACGTATGTGCCGACAAATGTACTATTTCAAGACTTGTTACGAAGGTTTGATAAATCAACGAATAGATCGCTGCTTAGGTCTCCTCAGAGACCCATACTATATTCGCAATCGTCTGTATGCTTAGTCTAGATGTGCTGACGTAAAGCGTGCTTAGGTGTGACATGATGTTCGGAAGGAGACAAGGTATCACATATATTAGAACGCTAACATATCTGAACTATGGGGGCTTGACATTCCTGCTCCAGATCAGGCAGTACACTGTCAAATTCATGTTGACTCATATGTGCATGTATTCCTAGCAAATTAGAGCTATAGCCGTCATCACCCAATAGCCCTTGATGACATTGCCAATATATTGCCACATAGAGACAAACGGTTTGTAACAGATAATTGTATTATTTCAGCGAACAGTTATTAATAAGGAACAACATATCCTGCTTTGCGTCTCTTTGGGAACATGTGACATTTAAAATAAGCTGACATCATTCATTGCGACTCACCATTGGGATTGTGAAGCTGTGATAATTTAACAAAGGTTGCATATTGTTTGAAGTGCATTTGACTTTTAATTTGTGAGGAGTCCCTGCTCAGGGTTCTACTGCAACATGATGAGCCGGTCACAGCAATCAGCAGGTGCCGTCTCAGGTGCAAAGCGGTCGTCTCAGGTATGAGCAGGCCGGTGTAGATAATGATCATATCAAAAAGTGGAGCCTAATTGCACCCTATCTACGAAGCCTCGCTGTAGTCAAGTGGCAGTTGAACTGGAGTATGTGCGGAAACCAAAGTACATCAAGGGTCTGAGTGGTTGGTTAGCAGGCTATGCAGATGGTATTCTTAGCCAAATAGTAACATCGGGGACAGAGCACGTTCGGGTGACTATTACCCTTTTGGGGCACAACCTTTCATGGGAGGGAAGATGGCGTTCTGCGTCGGATCATCAATACTGCAGCCGCAGTCGAAGAGAATGTAGATTTGAAACTTTTGTGACATACCTGATGATGCGATTCTCTTTGATTAATGATTCACGCTCCCTGACTGTCTTGACACTGTCACGTGATGCAATGATACTAGGTAAATAGGATTGGTTTGCAAATGATGAAATTCGTTGCCCAGAAACTATGCTGATTTTACTGACATTTAGAATAGTTCAATTATAGATTAAATTGGCTTTCCCTAATGAACACACGCAATATCCAGCTTCAATAAACCAGCCAGGCTCGTTCAGACAGCGGCGTCTACAAGACATCACGTAGACGAACGTATGTAATCATATATAATCAGTCTGTGTAGGTGTTATGAAACTACGACTCACTTTGTTGGTTCGTTTCATAAGTGATTTCTAGTTGTTACTCGGAATTCTGTTGATATAACATACTATGTCAGACCTCTACAATAGTAGCCACGTGTGTTTTACATCGATGGCCACCCAAGCTCTCTTAGTAACGGGTTGGGAACCGGCGGAAGCGATTTTTAAGTCTTTATAAATTAAAGTTATTGTAATGTTAAGTCACGATTTGACCCCCCCAAAATAAGAGACAGTTGTGGTTTATCTATGGTACTGACATATCGACTATTGCTTCTGTTCGCCATTGCATCGCACATAACTACCTAATAAGACAGATGATAAAGAGAAGCAGATCGGCACCGAATGTGTGCTTCGTATGATTTCCGATCATTCTGACTCAGTATGATTTGTCTGCGGTCTTAAGCTGTTGGCATCATTTTGCTAGGTTAGTTCACCAAAGTAATACTTTTCAGTCAGACGACAGAGTATATTGATAGTTCACATAAATGGCTGCAATGTAATGTCTAAACGAAGTTGATATATCTTCACTGGTCTTAGTAATAGTCGGTATTGTGCTATCTTGATGCGTACAAACACACAGATAAAGCAAATGATGGCGGTGATGATGACGACTGGGATGATGACTACCATGAATGGTGACGACCGTGATGTCGGTGATATGACGACCGTGATTATGGCCGTGATGATAAGCTTATTTTACCTGAGTGCGTACAGCTGTAAGACTATTCCCAGGTAAAGACTGATATGGACACAATATGTTTTATTACAGTATGCTGTTATCGACAACGTTTATAACAGATTCACCTTAGCTACTCACGAACGATCGCTTATAGACATTCACGCTGAAAACCGTTACTGTTGTATCAAGAATTTGGTACCGTGAATAGGCATTAAGTGCAAGGGACTCTCAGAATGACAGTATATAAAGTGCCACAGGGTCACTTTGAAAGCGATATAGAAAACAATATGTTGAGCAATGAACAGCACTGAACGACATCATGTGCATACATTTATACTGAAACGAAACGAATAATCTTTCGTTAGCCTACAAATCACAAGTTCAACTGTCTCTGCGCACGCACCGTCAAATCAGAGAACAGTTCTATCAACTAAACTCGCTGTAGAGCAGATCGATCGACTGATTGATTAGATCATCGATCGAATTACTACAGAAGACACGCAAGTATAATTTGAGCACAACTCTCTTTCTCTTACTGAATTTCAAAGTGTTTTTTCATTCTATATCCTGATCTAAACAGTTCGGTTTCGTCGCGTGTATTGCGCCGTGACCTGTCAACAGAAACCAAAGCCGTGTCCGCCGACGAGTTGCCTGTCCGCCCTGACAACGTACATGGTCTGCGCGTCAACAGTCGCTGGCTGACACCCCGCTGATCATGACACGTGTAAATAACGCTGACAAATGTTTGTCGAAATGTTACATCCACGGTGCAATACAACAGAAAATTTGTGGCAAAATTGATTGTTTGTAGACAATTAGCAATCTTGGCGACAAGTGGACCATACACCCCAAACGAGGCGTACGGGTCAATGTATTTGACGATCTCAGCCGGCGAAGCAAGCAAGAGCATTAGAATAAAAATAGCTGCCAGCGTGAATGTAACCCTGTTGCTTGTCTGTCGAATCGGTTGGCCAGGACATGTGTGTCTGCGAGTGAGAAATACGTTGCGGAGTTCACGCAGCAGCCCCACGGTACAGACGAGGAGGATGAGCAGAGGGATGAAGCAAGCCAAGACAGGCCAAATCCAGCGCACGAAGAATATCATGGCCGTCTGAACTGGTAGCGAGAGCTGAGAGCCAACAGTATATTCCCCAAGATCAGCATCAAAGACCACTCTCCAGAAGAGAAAATAGGGCAGAGTCCAGAGAAGGGAGGCTATGATAACGAGGACTATACTGACAATGGTTCGGCGACAGGTGAGGTGACCCCGGGCGCGCAAGGGCTCCTTGACCACAAGCAATCGCTTGATGGCTAGCATGACAATTAACCACGTACTAGTCATGGTGAAAAGCTGGATGCAGCCTACCCCGTATATAGCGTAAAAGTAATAGAAGGCCTTCATCATGGAATGGCCGTCCACGTTCTCCGTGGCGAAGCTGCCAGGGAGCACAGCACAGCAGAAGAGGGAGGTCGGACATGGCCAGCGCGATTAAACCGTAGTTGGCTGTCCTGCCCAGTTTATCCAGCCCCGCCATCATCCGTCTTCTTGTCAACACGAGCAAATTAAGGCAGTTGCCGACTGCACCAAAGGAACTGCAAAGTAATATAAAAACTTCAAACCAGCCAAAGCCCCGGTCGGCCTGGTTTGTATCGCCTTCCTGTGGAGCAAGTTCTACACCATTTCCCGGCACCGAACTGTACGTATTTCCATCGAGGATCGATGCATTGATGTCGGATGGGATTTCCTGTGTGTAGTGGTTGTCTACCTCCATTGTTAAAGTAGTTAGCGTATTCACGAAATAAATATCCGACACGAACGTCATGGCTGGCATGGCCCGGCTGGTCGTCAACTAATGTCCTGCTGAAACCACGGCACTGGCGCGCATTACTCGTAGACTGTAGCCACACAATCATGGTGCGTAGTCGACGCTGTCTCTATAAAGGCGAAGCGATGGCCAATAGCAGCGCGGTGGGTGCGACGCTCAGCAGGGACGCGCGGCGCGCGAGGGTTCAAGACTCATCCCAACATAACATTGGAAAGATAGTATATATATCAGAAGGGTGGAGCTAAAGCGGTGTCGTGTTCCAACACGACTTCACTACAATGCGGGAGTCAATTTCCCCTCCCTCCCTAAGGGGTGGGGGGCGCTCTGTCATTGTCACCCATTCAGCCCCTCCCTTCATCCGATAAGGAGTGGAAGGGGTGGGGGGCGCTCTGTCATTGTCACCTATGTCAGCCCATTTCCCCTTCATCACCAGTGTGGAATGGGAGGGGGGCTCTGTCATTGTCACCTATGTCAGCCCATTTCCCCCTTCATCACCAGTGGGGGGGGGGGCGCTCTGTCATTGTCACCTATGTCAGCCCATTTCCCCTTCATCACCAGTGTGGAATGGGAGGGGGGCGCTCTGTCATTGTCACCTATGTCAGCCCATTTCCCCTTCATCACCAGTGTGGAATGGGAGGGGGGCGCTCTGTCATTGTCACCTATGTCAGCCCATTTCCCCTTCATCACCAGTGTGGAATGGGAGGGGTGTGCTCTATCATTGTCACCTATGCTAACGACAGAGTATCTATTTCTGTTTGGCCACGCTGCTGTTTTGGCCACGCTTGTCCTAAGCAGAGTACGTCTTGTGTAAATGCTAAATTCGTATCTATTCACTCTTTGGAAACGCGTCCCAGCACCACTGAAGATCATTTATGGTATCTCGCCACTAACTTGTCATACTTAACAGAGCCTATATCTGGATCTTAAGGGCTCATCAAACCACGAGGCTCATCATTTCCAGTGTACCTCTCACCCATTGATATCCTACAACCACTTCATGAAACCTAAAAATTTAAGTGAAGATTCTGTTGCTGCTAACTTGTCTAACTTTACTTTGCCAAATCTGGCTCACTAGGCTTGGCGAGCATCCCCTTCTTTACATATGTATAATATTTTGAAAAGCTAGCTGAAATGGTGACAGCACTGCCGATAAGCGAGAATAAGTGTTTTAGGATAACCGTTACAAAGCAGCAGCGGTTGTGCAGAGTGAAGGTCCCACTTTGCAGCGGAAGTCAAGGCAATCTCCACTATTTTGGGATTTCCGCTACATCTCTGGGTGTAATTAAGATGTTTGTGCAATTTCAGTGTGTAATTGTTTGCTTAAGACAATGACAATGTAATAAAAAGTTGTCCTAGAGCTTCGGCTTTAGCTTTGAAGGTGAACAACGTAAGGGTAATTCCTGGTGCATTTGATGGGAACAACAGCCTAAAGTCGGTGAAGAATTACCTGCTTCGTTTATTTAAAATCTACGCAAGGATTAATAAATGTAAATTTTACCATATAAATATGTGGGATATGGACTACGAATGACAAATTATATTATTGTATATTTAAAGAAAATGTTCTTGTTCATATCTGTGCAGGCAGTTTCATGGATACATTTTTTTTTATGAATACCGTTGAGACGGCACACGACTAGCCGGCTCGGCAAGCATGTATGGTGCAAAGCAGTACAAACAGATGAGTTAAACAGCAGCAGACAGAGAAAAGACTCAATAAGGCAAGAAAAAACCCAGAAAATCAAACACATACGAGGTCAGAGGAATGACAAACAAAGCCAACCACTTCCATCAATGGAACAATCCACAAAGCTACGCCCACAGCTACCCGCTTATTGTCATACTCAGTAGGCATCTGCTTGCGTTGGCATTGCCATGCATTGGTGGTGCGTTTTCCCTCGGCTTCTGGAGCATACCATCCCAAGCGCTAATCTGCTTATACATCTGTCCCCCTTGCGGACAATGACACGCGAGTGTTTTCCAAAACTGTAAATTTCAAGTTTTAATGGCTCTCAAATTAACCTTAAAGTTGCCATAATAACTGTATGCATCAATGCCCCCTGACATCAAAAAATGCAATGATGCAATGGAGAGATCTGCAATAAGTTATTAGGACATATTATCGTTCACGAGCACGAAATACGGGAAAAAGAAAACACAGAGATATTTAAAGGTCCAACGAATATGACTACTGTGACAAACAAGATTTATCGCACGACCTGAGGAAGTCGTGTCAATATAGTGTATCACCAAAATATAACGCTGTGCTGTACGCGGTCGGACAAAGTTAGCGGCTTGGTGAAGATAGCACAAAGCGGGGCAATCCGTGAGCATACATCGCTAACCGATTCCAAGAATTATAACCATTGTATCATTATCTGGCTCATGCTCAACAGGAAGAGGCTGCGTGTGTAAAAGCATATCAGCACCCCCGCTAGTGGTCTGTGTTTAGTTAAATGGTATATTACACAAACTGTGTGAAAAGAGTCTGGACCTGCTACTGAAATAGGTGGTGGTCAATGGTTGCCGCACCCTGACTTTCCTTAGTTTGTATGTACGTCTCCCGGAAGGGAAGTTCAATTTGTGAGTCATGATGATGGCTTGGTTGTTTCTGGTAAATACCAAGGTCACGGGCCAATCATTTTAAACACTTTGAATTGAAACATTTTCCCCTGAATCGAGTCAACACAGGGTATAATATATTGCATATATCGGATAAGCAATAAAAAAGGTAGTTTCAGATTAGAGCCCTCAAAGCATACGAAGACGGGCACAGACATTAGTTGATTCTTTTCACCGACAGTCTCTAAGGTGGTAAGCCCGACTCAGACTGATAATCATTGTTTTTTTTAAAACATGAGCTGAGTATAAGCATGTATGTTCCTAAACTAGGAAGACTTATCCATCAGTCCACAATTCACTTACAGTGCAGGATCATGGCTATCCCCGCATATTGACAGCACTTTGATGCCGACTGCACCTGCCCCGCGATATTTTCCGACTGTTTGCAGGCCATACAAAGAATACAAATATAGTGTATATATATAGGTACTGTATATATATATATATATATATATATATATAAATATATATATAGAACATATATATATATGTATTCATTTATATATATATATATATATATATATACATATGTATATATATTATATAAAAATATATATATATATGTATATATATATATATATATATATCTATATATATACATATATATATATATATATATATATATATGTATACACATATATATATTTATATATTTATATATATGTAGGAAAAACATGTAGATATATATATATATATGTATACTTATTTATATATGTGCATATATATAGGCGGCTTTGGCAGATATATATGGATAGATATATATAATGGTATATATATATATGTATATATATACATATTATATATATATCTGTATTATATATATTACATGTATATATATATATGTTTCATAGTTATGTATATTATATATATAAACACATTCATATAATATAGCTATGTATATATATATATATATTGGTTGGTATATATATACAGATTGCTTACAAAAGTTTTATTTATGTATATTTATATGCATATGAATATACATATATATTACGTTGCCGCAGATTGCAAAGCGTGCTCAAAAAAACGCAGCGCTACTGTAAACACTCATCCGATTCCATTCAACGTCAGAGGATGCTGCAACCTTCGTCGAATAAAAGTGAATCAATGACACCTTACTGTATTGTGTAATGCGTGGCTCCAATCATAGCAATTGCACCCGGACAAGCTGTAGGTGGTGGTTGGATTAATCACTGACAAGCTGTAGGTGGTGGTTGGATTAATCACGGACAAGCTGTAGGTGGTGGTTGGATTAATCACAGACAAGCTGTAGGTGGTGGTTTGATTAATCACGGACAAGCTGTAGGTCGTGGTTGGATTAATCACGGACAAGCTGTAGGTGGTGGTTGGATTAATCACGGACAAGCTGTAGGTCGTGGTTGGATTATTCACAGACAAGCTGTAGGTGGTGGTTGGATTAATCACGGACAAGCTGTAGGTGGTGGTTGGATTTATCACGGACAAGCTGTAGGTCGTGGTTGGATTAATCACGGACAAGCTGTAGGTGGTGGTTGGATTAATCACGGACAAGCTGTAGGTGGTGGTTTGATTAATCACGGACAAGCTGTAGGTGGTGGTTTGATTAATCACGGACAAGCTGTAGGTCGTGGTTGGATTAATCACGGACAAGCTGTAGGTGGTGGTTGGATTAATCCCGGACAAGCTGTAGTTGGTGGTTGGCTTCTAATTCTCCCTGCTTGTTATTCATCCAACCATAGAAACCAACCTAAGTTACAATATGGCACATCGAATTACTGAGAAACTAGCTTCTCCATTAAACACAGCATTGAATGCAGTTGCATCAGAATGCTTGCCATTAATATCTTGACTTACAAGTTACACAAGTGGTAATGATTGCCATTTGAATATCACATGAGAAGAGAAATCTCTTTGTGGGAAAAACAACGCCCCAAGCAGACATTGTCTTGTCGGTATAACAGCTGATTTTGCGGGAATAAATCCCTCACACAGAGAATTGGCAAAGACGCTCTCACAAATGACAGTAATATAGAATTATGACAGGCGGGTGACGTGACAGGCGGTGACGTCGGTACCGATAGGCTGTCTACAATACAGGTTCTATGTTCATATCGAATCGCATGCTCCCTAGGTTGTGGTTTCCTTCGTGGCACGTGGGGTTTGTATGCACTAGCTGTGTACACATGATGTCTTGTAACACGTTTTCCATGACGTTCTTTTTGGAGATATATATATATATATATATATATATATATATATATATATATATAGGTAATCACTGGTGTCGCCAGGGGAGCTGCCTGGAGCCACTAGCCAAGCGCGTTCAAAAGAATAGTAAGCAGGCCGGAGGACGAAGGGATGAAGCGTACTGTCATACTAGATCGACAAATATCAAATACAAAAATCATGTGTGTTGCCAATAATTCGTGTGTTGCTAATAATTCGTGTGTGGTCAATAATTCGTGGGTGGATAATAACTCGTGTGTGGCCAATAACTCGTATGTGGCCAATCATCTATGTGTGGCCAATAATGTGCCAATGGCCACAAATAATTGTGTGGCCAATAATTCGCGTGTTGCCAATAATTCGTGTGTGGTGTTCATGTGTGGCCAATAATGTGTCAATGGCCACAAATAATTGTGTGGCCAATAATTCGTGTGTGGCCAATAATTCGCGTGTTGCCAATAATTCGTGTGTGGTCAATAATTCATGTGTGGTCAATAATGTGTCAATGGCCACAAATAATTGTGTGGCCAATAATTCGTGTGTGGCCAATAATTCGTGTGTGGCCAATAATTCGTGTGTGGCCAATAATTTGTGTGTTGCCAATAATTCGCGTGTGGCTAATAATTTGTGTGTGGCCAATAATTCGTGTGTGGTCGACAATTCGTGTGTTGCCAATAATTCGTGTGTTGTCAATAATTCGTGTGTGGCCAATAATTCATGTGTGGCCAATAACTCATGTGTGGCCAATAATTCGTGTGGCCAATAATGCGTGTTGCCAATAATTCGTGTGTGGTCAATAATTCGTGTGTTGCCAATAACTCGTGTGTGGCCAATAATTCGTGTGTGGCCAATAATTCGTGTGTGGCCAATAATTCGTGTGTGGCCAATAATTTGTGTGTTGCCAATAATTCGTGTGTGGCTAATAATTTGTGTGTGGCCAATAATTCGTGTGTGGTCGACAATTTGTGTGTTGCCAATAATTCGTGTGTTGTCAATAATTCGTGTGTGGCCAATAATTCATGTGTGGCCAATAACTCATGTGTGGCCATAAATTCGTGTGGCCAATAATGCGTGTTGCCAATAATTCGTATGTGGTCAATAATTCGTGTGTGGCCAATAACTCGTGTGTGGCCAATAATTCGTGTGTGGCCAATAATGAGAGAGTGGCCAATAATTAGTGTGTGGTCAAAAATGAGTGAGTAGCCAATAATGTGTGTGTGGCAAATAATGTGTGTGTGGCCAATAATTATTCTGTGGTCAATAATTCTTGTCTTGCCGATAATGAGTGCGCGGCCATGGAATCGAAATAGAATATATCAGAGGCGCATTTGCTATTGGCATTATTCACAGTGGACCAATATTCATTAGGCTTCGTGGGCCACTATCTGTGTTGACGGAAAAGCGAGACGAAATTTCCTTGGTCACGAATAATGGATTATTATTAAATCATGCGTGATAATTACATGTCATGAGGCACGGATAAGCGAATGGATAAAGAGGATTATACGAACGATTTAAATTACCTGGTCTTGCATGTAACCACAGATTGCCCCAACATTGTAGACAAGTCCTTGAGATATAAAGTATGTTGCAAGGGTAAACTTTGTCAGATCATCAGGCTCTGAATCCATTAAATCGTGTGATCCGTGACATGCAAGTATGTGAAAATACAAGACCACCAATACACACGACCATGATCAAAAAAAGGAAACTTTCTTGAAACTAGTATAATTTGATTTGCTGCAGTCGCTCTTTGTTAACGCACAGGAAGTAAGCCACATTGATGAACCTCCCACGGGTGGTTGGAAACGAGGGGTCTTTTTGTTTTCAGCTTAAAGAGGTGAAAATGTCAGGCAAAATTGCCATGGCATTGGTGGGTAGTATTAACTCCGATGACGCCGGTTAATCTGCAACCCTATATCTACTTATAAATCAGTTGCTGCTGGCAGAGTACAATGTCCGTAAGAGCAGTTGGTAAAGAGACAGGACAACAGAAAGCCTAAATGTCTGATAGATCAACATCTTCAGTTACCATCTTATCGGCCGACATAGACAGCTGTTTAGCATGAGATGACAATATATATATATATATAGAGATATATATATATATATATAGAGATATAGATATATATAGATATATATAGAGATATATATATAGATAGATATATAGATAGATATATATATATAGAATAGAGATATATAGAATATATATATATATCTCTATAATACAGATATATATATATAGAGATATATATATGGATATACACTATATATATTATACATATATATATATATATATATATACATATATATATATATATACATATACATATATATATATATATATATATATATATATATATATATATATATATATATATATATATATATAAATGCTGTTGAATGCGTCATGATTATAAGCTATATAATTTGGTGTGATATAACATTATGTAATAGTATGACTGATCGTGCCGTCATTAAGCTATATCATGCACCCCAATTAGATGCCGCTTGAGGCGACTGTTATTGCGGTTGGTATCTTCTGTGAGAGATCATTGCCGCCCACGTAATTGGCTTCTGCTGTCGACTTGCAGGTGCATGGTGGAGTTACATCATTACATTGCTATGTTGGTTTAAAAGTTCAGATCGGTAATCAAAGTACATTCTCGTGTGGATTTACATGTGGATTCAAATGAATCAGCGTCATAATGATAATAATTAGCACAGACATTCATCTCGCATCAAAGAGAACAGCAAAAGTTGAAATATGAGTCAGACGGACGGACTAGTAAATATTCAATACATATTGCTAACAAAAACCACATAAGATGTTCACACGATGACAAATTATTGATTTTAATTGACCAATTTGACATGCATAATTGATAAAGAAGTGGCATGCAAGGTCGTGAAACATAATGCATTGCAAGAATGCAAAATCTCAATTGAAAATATGAAGCACACATAAACTGTATGCCAAATATCTTCCCACAATAGGTATTGACAGATGTGCACCGAGTGCAGAGATATCAGCAGCTAAAATAAATCTTTGCTAAGACTGTTCGTTAATTATTAAGCTTACGTTATATCTCACATCATCCTTGCCCACCTTTCGACTTAAATTAAGATCATCTGTGTTATGAGTGATCATTTCATGACGTTTGTCAATTATATTTGTCATTTAAAAGCCACATAGTTAATAGTGGAATATATAAAACCGACCAAGCATCATAATATTATCACCACTGTGTTAATTAATCATCGCCAATATGGATTACATTAAACCTAATGTGAAGATGAATGGCTTTTGAAAAAAATGTTGCTTTTGTTGTATGTCAGCGTGAATTGATGAGGCGGCGATATGCCTCATGGCATGAGAGTGTTAATGAGGCGACCATTTTGATGAAAGGTATAGGGTAGTAGCTTGTGGAGATAAACAAGATCCAATAATGCTGTGGCCTTCATCCCTTGTCATTGTAATACAAACCTGCCGCGTTGACTGGAGACCGTAATCTGATCATTATGTGGTACTAAGGTTATCTGGTGCAGTGTTGTTACCAGTTCATTTGTAGCAGTCGACCCGAATATTCAAGTATAGCAAGAACCGTATGCAGCACTTCAACTCAATTGCAAATGGTATATACGTGCTAAAAGGATTAATTAGATTGATCTACAAGTTAATCTGGCAATATTTTTCGCACGAGAATCATCCTTAAGTAAATGAAGACATTAAATGCTGCCTTTGGCGTATTTGTTAGCCTTAAGAATTTAATTCATTTGCAAAATTTTAGTCCAGTTATCAACTAAAGTTAACGTGTAAATGGATGAGCTGGGCGTTCGCACTGAAGTGCATCTCACAAAAGCCATGCTCACACATTTATACACTTCATCCCGAGTGTTAAGTCGCCATGGAGCAAACAGGGGTGCATTCGCTTCACCCGTTTTAACTGAGATTGTCATTGTGCAGACCGAAGTACAGTTTTAGACATAATTTACCGCTTTCTTTATGATTTGCAAACCTTTCTTAGTTTGATCCCTACAGAAATGATAGTTTTCCATATGCCGCCCAGTATCAGAACGTACGAGTAGCTGAACAAGATACTCGCAGTGCATTGACGAAACACCGAGAAGCCGTGAAGATACATGGGCAAATATACATTAGTTAAGTGCCTCAATGCATTGTGGATAGTCAAAAGATGTTCAAAATGGTTACTTGTTACCATTTGTTTTCCGTATGTTATACAATTACTATTATACACTCATGCATATATGTTGTAATTGCATGTAAAGCCAGCGGTTCTTGTTGTCATCGGAAAAGATTTTCTAAAACAGAAAGCTTCTCATGCGATTGCTCAGCAAGCTTCGGCATGGTATAACTATTTGCAGATATGGTTTACACATGTAAGATTGCATGATTACAATATTTGTCAGTGACCAGACATATTGTCCAAGACTCCAGTTCATTTGATTGCCATTGAGTCATAACAATTTATGGGACGAAATCTTAAAATACCAGAATGAAGCCACCGAACAAAAGCATCACGACTCTTTTCTGTTGCCCACCTGATTGGCAGTGCAAGGCATTCTATGAAGTATGCATAACTGGCATCTTGGTTAAGACATCGGTGCTTATGTGTTAAATATTTCGCTGCAGAGCAAAACTGAGAGCTGCTCAACCTATTAGACAGTTGAGCGTCGTAAGATGGACGTCGGAATATCCAGTGTCCCAATCACTGTATGCCACACATCATAATGACCATCAAGAGGGCCTGGCTGGACTAATTACGGACAAGTTGTGTGCCTTGTGTGGCGTTCAATTTGGCCTGTTTCTTATTCAGCGACCTGGAACCAACTATAGTTACAGTATATCATACAATTGAAGAATTAGCTGCACCATTAATCATCGGATTTGAAGCTCGTGGCACAGTTGCAATAGCTTATGCACACTATAGACAAAGACTGCCTCGAATTGAATTATGACAATGTTATGGCCAAGCGGGTGTTGCATGGTACAAAATGCAGATTAAATATGATATATATATATATATATATATATATATATATATATATATATATATATATATATATATATATATATATATATATATATATATATATATATATATATAATATATATATATATGTATATATATATGTATATATATACTTGAATAATGAAATTATCAAAGCAAATAACAGGAAAAGCTGACTTTTTAATAAACAGGAGCGTGTTTTCTATCATTTGACTGCCAAAATATGAATTATTAAAGATGTTGTTCTCTTTAAAACATTCGACGTGCAACTAAGCTAGTTGGTCGCTTGGCGATGTGTAAAATAGGATTGTAGTCATTTTAGATGCAGCATTTTCTATTCGACGCTATCAACTCCATGTAATCTTCTTTTATCGTGGTCGTGCTATCGACACATCTATTATCAGAAAGCAAATATTCAAGGTTTCCAACTTAATCAAAGAAAATGAAACACGCCTAGGAGGTGCAATCTTGCCGCCACTTTGCATCAATTGAAACCTCTATCGTCCCTCGTCTACTCGTGTTAATTAATGCATATAGCAGAGTAGTATGTATTGGTTTCTGAACCCACAAACACTGGTTATAGCTGCCAAGAGCTGGAACTTTACTTAATGCAGCCATACTGACTAAAACCGCGACCGGTGTTATGGTGATCAGATTAAGTAGATTTTGTTTCGTCGAACGGTCGGTGAAACCATTTTAATCACGATGCTTGTAGATCAATTATTAACCCTTTATTAAACGAACAGCGCCACGGCAGAGACCAAATTACATCCCTTTGCAGCCTTCAAATATATTACCAGGACGCACGCAGCATATAATGAGAGCTGATTGAGAGGCAGTTATTTTACGCAGTTGTCACCACATCGGGCAACAATATGACACAGCAGCAATTGTTGTTTATTTTAGACGATAACACCTATTAATCGATCCATTAAATGTGAACAGCCGGTCAGATGTTTAAAACTGCAGTTATGCAGCTGTATGTGATTATCACAGTAATAGCTTAAGTGCTTAAGATATGCATGGCAAGCACTTAATATGGTCCACATAAAACGTCGTTGTTTGGTTTGAAGGTTTCAGGTTTGTATGTATCGCACGCCGAATGTGTTAAGCCGTGTCGTCCTTGTCATTGATGCAATATGATATGATGCAGTCCCTGATAGACAATAGCAGTTGATTATTTAAAGAGCCATATGGTACAGTTAATTGCTGAATAGTCTCTCTTGCTCACCCATTGACGAAATCCCTGTGTTGTCATTGCGCAAATATCCATCGTTTGATCAACGTCGGTATTCCGTGGTACACAGCATTCACCAAAAACTATAAAGAAACTAATCAGCAATGCTTTCAGTCTAATGAAGCAATGCTTTCAGTCTAATGAAGCAATGCTTTCAGTCTAATGAAGCAATGCTTTCAGTCTAATGAAGCAATGCTTTCAGTCTAATGAAGCAATGCTTTCAGTCTAATGAAGCAATGCTTTCAGTCTAATGAAGCAATGCTTTCAGTCTAATGAAGCAATGCTTTCAGTCTAATGAAGCAATGCTTTCAGTCAAATGAAGCAATGCTTTCAGTCAAATGAAGCAATGCCTAATCACAACATGACTGATATGATTTCTACAATTTGCTTGCTTGTGTTATCTATTGCCGATAACGGCCGATAGCATGTATGATTCCTATACAATCTAAAATATATTTATCCGTTTACTTGTTTGTTTGTTACCATAGCACAACCATAATGCTGCTATTCTTGATAGAGTGATGAACCATTAAAATTTCAGAGTTGTCACTCTACGAGTGACGCGAGACTGAGAGGAAGCAATCTAAGGTGACGTCTGAGCGTGTCTTTATATAGCACTAATTGCATGCCCTGATGATCCTTCAATGTATTTTAGGATTATCACTTAATATATATGTTCGGTCCCTAACTTCAAACATCTTTAAAAAGAGACTAAAGGAATCAAGAAATAGCTCAATGGGATATGTCTCATCATAACATGCATTAATTGAAGGACAACATGTTGTTCTCCCCACCATGAGGGTTGCACATGAAAGCCCTGGGTACCCCGATAAATGCTTTAAAGCACTGTACTATCGTTTTCACGGGTAAAAGATCAAGTTCTATATTTGTTCCGGGTATTACCTTTGGTGCCATTCATCACGCAGGTACCATTCTTGGCAATAACCTTTGATTCCCCAAAACATTAGAAAGGGAAGTGTCATTGCCGATAGGAGTTACTTTCAGGATAAGGGCGATGTGACGGTAACACTGATAGAGATATATGCATATTAATCCACCGCATGTTGGTTGTGTTTGTGCCAGAGCAATCGAATGCACATTACAATATAGTTCATTTTAGAATATCTTCACGATCCAGAGGTTTCCTAAGAGCATATGTTTACCTACAGATGATGAAAAGGGGGATAGACAATGCGACTAGATTTCCTTGTTTTATTCATACAGCTGAAAGAAGTCATTATGTTAAGTAGAAAACTTGTAATTAATCTAGACAAAACCTTCCTAAGTTCATCTGCATTTGATATACACAGTAATACGAGACACATTCGGATAACTAGTTGGTGCTCAAACAAAAGCAATATGCGATGATTCTTGTCCGATACTGGATCACGCATGTACGGCGAGCATGAGCACTGCGTTCCTTTAATAACATTCTGTCAATATGGCGTTGGTCGTGGTAGGCCGTATCCCTAGCTTGTATTAATCAAATAACAGCACAGGGGACTGGCTGGCTAACGTTCCAGTCTTCATGTCATGACATGCATTCCTTGGATGCATGGAATTACAAAAATATAAACTGTCGAATGAGGCTGCGTCAGATATATTTTTGCCTCAGATCTCACAAATAAGTCAATGATGATCATCTCATACTCTGACAAACTTTATGGCTGCAAAACAAGTTACGTTTTATCGAGAAACACATTGCAAGTACCAGCAGTGCTGTTTGAGACTAAATTCAATGATTTGAAGAGTCATAACGTTTTGCTATCATTTGACGCTCACGCATGTATGAGTTGTAACTTAACAAAGGAACCGTCAATAAGAAATACTTCACCGAACAATTTAACGTAGCACATTACAAAGGCTTGAACCAACCGTACAAATAAGTTGTACACGCAAAACGTTTATTCAGTTACGCTGTGCTGGGTTTTTTTTACGAAATTAAAAGGCCATGCATATTTGTATTCGTATGTTATGCATCCCTCAGACAATATATATGTTATATGTTGTGATAGTGCAACATTGGGAACTATAAGTTCACTTGATTCAGGACAGTCTGGTGAGTCTGTGGACTTGGTAGTTTTGGTAACCATTGGTGCGTTTGTTGTGGTCGAATGTATAGCTTCCCAGCTGCGTGTTATCAAGCCAATCAACTGGCTATATACGCCTATATTGCCATTTATAAATATCGGTCCGGCACATTAATGATTTGGATTGTAAAGCATAAACTATGTTGATGACCCTGACATCGAGGCATTTACCAAAAGTACTGTATCACGATATCTTGAGTTGCTGTCATGCCAAATAACCTTTTGAGCCCGAGGATTCGCTTTCTTCATCCCGTAAACATGACAAAATAACCTTCTCCAAAATTACCTTCTTAATCTAGCATACATTCATCCCAACCTCATCTGCATTTGTCAGTACACAATGCATATTAATGATGGCAATATTCCAGTGCTATTGGTAAACTCGCACAATAAACCGTTGTCCGATTTTGACGGCAATGTGCATACCGGGCTCAGTAGTCTCATATCTACTCGACGCACAGTCTATGTTTATCCCATGGCGTATGATAGCCAATTTACATATTTAGCAACAGTAAAATCCCAATGTGTTTTTGTAAAATCGTGGACAACATTTAGCAAGACGGTGCATAATCAAGATGAACTTAGTTCTTCCTCTGTTTAATAGAGCGGAAAACTACCGAGGACCAAATGAGTGCCATTTGATATGGTGTTTTCCAGCAAAAGCACTCGGTTATCAATATGCATGAAGCGCATTCTTATGCGAATGTGAATGTGCACATGAACCCTATCCACTTCGATCTATTATTATTAAAATGCAGACTTTGTCCATTGTCTTTATTACTGCATCCTGTGACGAGGGTTGTATGGGTGCAAGCCATCAAGTCCAAATCAAATACACTGGCTTATTTAATCCGGAATGCACATCAGTACTGAACACTCCACTACGCATTGCACCGTGGTCGCTGTTTCCAGCAGAAAGTTTTCCATTCCTCTTTTTTAATCCGAATCCACATTTGATAACAAACTATGATGCCGGGCGCGAATCAATCGCACTGCGGAGTCACAGACAGTTTCTATTGAATAGACTAGTATTTGATATTATCGTAAACTGTCTTAAGTCACACTTCCGATGTAAATCAGATAAATTTGAAAGACACCATTATGAATACTTTTTGCAATGAGTTGCTCTGATACTTTGGACGAGTGAATGAAGAAACCAAACATGATCACATTCCACTGCTAAACACAACACAGCAATTGATGTTATATTCATAGTTGTAGTGCTAGTGAACAATGGCATGAAGAGCACAAATTATAGAATCAACGAATTCACTTTCATTCATCAAAACATCTCATTATGCCTGAGTAGTATAGATGTTAGCGGTACTGGCACACCTATCTCATATGATTATGGGACACCTATCTCATATGGGTGCAAAAATGGAACTTACAGCAACGGTCGCAGATATTTATCACTCAATGACCTCTATGGTGACTAAATACTGGTGTGGGCCTATACCATAGGGGCTGGAAGGGCTGGGCTAATATGGTGGGGGGAGGTGCGAGCGGTTCGCTGGCTCATGTGAGTCACCCTGTATATGTGTGTTTTCTGGGTTGCACCCATGTGAGATAGGTGTGCCATAATCATATGAGATAGGTGTGCCAGTACCGCTAACATCTATACTACTGCCTGGGCTATGTGGCATCGATGCAGCATGTTATTTGGCACAGCTACAAGGAACAAAAGGAAGCGGCGTGGATGGGTATGATTGCAAATGTCGGTAGTAACATTATTTCTGCTCTCTGGAGTAACCTTTGCCTTATTAGCAAAAAACACAGGTCGCACGAACCAAAAGCACGAATCAGAAAACGCCAGATATGTACTGAATGGTATGTACTTTGCAAAAACGCGATAACATGCAACGACCAGCGAGCTATTTGTACCGTCACATATTCCTGATTGGTCATGATAAGGTTTCGCATCGTGTTTCTGCCTCTAACCCATGAGTGGCCGATCGCGTATTCGGTAATTGCATCAGCATTCGTGATCTAACTTTTCATCCGAGGTGCAATCACTGTGCATGGCAAAACAAAGCAAAATTCATAAACGACTTACAACCAGGTCATGCTGTCGCGAGAACTGAATAACACACAACACAACCACGTATTGTAGCCTTGCTCACGCCTACCTCATCTATACTTCTTCAATGTGGCCTTGGATAATGCATTTTTGACTGGTTAATTAGATTTATGAGGGGTAAAAAATCGGTCAAAGCGGTCCTAGCCATTGTAGCCATTGTTATTTCCCCATCCGTACTAACACAACAGTTTGTAACTCCCTTGCTACCCATATTTTGATCTTATCATTGTGATTAAGCGTAGCAAATCCTTGCAAATACTTAACATGTAACAAGGGTAGTTCATCCTTTATTATTGTGAATAGTATAGTTTGTAAGAGAATATCAATTGTCGAAAGATGATCCAATGGTGACATCGTTAATTTATGATGCATAATCCAATATTCCATACAACCAATACACTGTCTCAGTATTTTGCATGCAAAATCAGTAAAATTATACATGCAATTAAATTATGAGAGCTGATGTGTATTTAGCATTTAAACTATAATATATCATTGTTCAACGTAAGAATCTTCAAAAGATATCTCGATTGCACCCCGGCAAAGATTTTACATTGCTGGCTATACAACTGCAGATCCTGATTTAGTGCACATTCACACAGGGAAACATCCGGTATTGCCATTCAACACGGCTAATCCGTTATTGGGTAAGCACTCGAAAAATTGCAATTGGTGTTATAGTTACACGAGTAAAAATCCGCAAAAGGTATAGCCGAATATTAAAGCGCTTATGTAATAGACGCATCTGATTACAATACCTTAGTAAGAAATGCAAAATCATTCTAAATGTTCAAAATAGTGCAATCAAATATATCCGCGCCGATGTATGTATCGATACGTGTAAATGTATAATATACCGGTCAGTTGTATTGCCATATACCAGCTTACTTGACATTCCAAAGAAGGTGAACATAATGTACTATTATGCTGTCATATATTTAAATACGAGTCATCACAAACATGGACGTTCAGACTGAAACCACCCATAAAATATATACATTTTAATGGTGTTATGTGTTTAATAAGCAAATATGCATTGGTGATTATCAGATGCTCCAGTGATATCTTAAAATAGATTGTTTCATCTTTCATAATTTTTCGCCACTATAACAGTATGTCAAAAGTTGCCGTCCAGAAACGCCAGAATATATCCTCAATAGCTAGGTTTCGCATTAGTTGCTAACTGGTGTGTGCTTCCAGATTTACTTTGGCCTTCGTTATCTAGCCAAATAAATCAACTATAGCATTCAGCGAATATATCCTGGCACATTCCATGCGCTCAATAATGCATTGGATTTGACTATTTAATACAACATTCATACATAACATAGCAAAAGAAGTAACCATAGCGTACGCTTGATATATACTGCCACTATCCATACGTCCAATACGATAGCAAATTTGAGTATTTAATGCACCTATTACTCTCTATTCATTGCACCTGGTAAATATCTGCCGCACAAAGCGAGCGATCACTGCGCGACTGTACATAAAGAATAATTACATTTGTCAACTGCATCATACTTGGAAACTGCTGCGCGCACTGCGGTCTCTGAAGATTATCCATCATCATTGTTGTTGTTAGAAATCACGCTAGCGTATTCGTTTGTCTCATTTTTGTGAAATGTGGACATCGATACAGAGACTAATGCTCGGCTGATGATGTTATCCTTTGCTTACTTTACTGACCTGGCTAATGGCGATCGGCCCGCCATTCGTAAAACTTTGTTTGAACAGCGCATTCGTGTTGTGGCTGTGAGTATTTTGTTGCATCGCTATCGAATGTCAGCGCAAAATTCGCTGTCATGTGACGACGAATACAGCGCTTCATCTTTCCTTTTATAGTATAGTGCACTTTATGGTGGGACAACAGTTACTATTTAACTCAAAGATTTGATGATACCAACATTGGGTTACCTTAACGAAAGTAAACACAGCAGCAGCGAGTTGGTCAGCGGGATGATTTACAGCCCACTTCATGCGCTTCTTTGTTTTATGGAGGTGCCGTTAATTGATGAGCTGATATAACTAAATGAAAGAGCTTTTTTGATTATGCAGTATGTGTGTTCGGAAATAACAATAATTACGTTGAAATTGATCAGCATATGTGTCGGCTAAATACAACTACATTTTCCGCATAGAATAAAAGGCGACATTATTTTGTCGCTGAGGTAGCCGTGGTAATGCAGAAACAAGATGACGCATGGGACTGGACTCCCTCTTACACACAGCACATCAAGGAGTAATACGGTTCGAGAATCCCCTTTGTTACTATTATGGACAATGCTGCTGTGAGCGACTGGTTCTATCGTATGTATCATTTAGCATTCAATGGCCAATGATGGTCTCGTCGTCAAAAGTAGATATTGCATACGGTCGTCTATTCTAAATGTGATCATGGTGTATTTTTGGTATTTTAGCATCAATAATACGCGCGCCTGGCATATAAAAACTGGGCCTCTATGATAAAATGCCAACAATATATATTTGTATAGATATATACCAAGGCTGCAAACAAGCAACCTATATATATAGGATTGAATATAACATCAGGGAATATTGACAAACCGTTGTTCAGCCTAGATGGAAAGGCATGTGTATTTCAAATTCGCGCGCTCCGAGATATAGAGATATAGATATATATATAGAGAGAGAGATAGAGAGATATATATATATATATATATAGATATATATAGAGATATATATATATATAGATATATAGAGATATAGAGATATATATATATATATATATAGATAGAGAGAGATATATATATATATATATATATATATATATATATATATATATATATATATATATATATATATATATATACAAGCTGCAGTGTTAACGATGCCGTAAAATTAAACCCACATCGAACAGCAAAAAACGCGCTTCTTTTGACACCTGGCAATACATTCATATGCCATTTTTTTTTTTTTAAGGTTTATGCACAATAACTTTAAAATTGAAATGTCACAAAAAGACGCACGTGCATTTTCAACTCATAGTGTCTCAACTGTAACGAATTAAAGTACGCATGCCAATCCCAGGCGTACTTGGCATTGCTGAACACATCTTGATGTCAGTTACCAATGACGCAACATTATGTCATCTATCATTTTATCATTGTGACAAAAACAATTACCGCGAATCGGCAGCAATTGGATTCCTGTTGCTGATACAATCGGAACCAAATCACCTCAGGGTCATACAGAAGGCATGATAACTGCTAACCTGCAAGACCAACTCCACTCTACGGACGCAATACACACTTGACACAACCGAATGTAGCTAAGCATATAAGTAACAGTTTGTAAAATGTACAATTTAACACACTTTGTACAAGAGGGTAATATTTCTATTCATAGCATAGTCCCCTTGCATGTTACTGCTATTATGTCTTCAGTAATATGCGCGGAGTATGATCGCTCTGCTAGTGTCTTGTAGTATGTACTAACCATGGAATGATCTCACGGTGTTATTTAACAAATGTATTGTGTTAAATGGCCTCTACGAGTAATGTCAGCTAGAGAATACACGT
The DNA here is from genome assembly GCA_034190875.2 of Urechis unicinctus. NCBI lineage: Eukaryota > Metazoa > Annelida > Polychaeta > Xenopneusta > Urechidae > Urechis > Urechis unicinctus. The sequence goes on along the minus strand of CM067342.1, from coordinate 13,050,790 downwards.
CAAAAAGTATGCATCGTACGCTCACACAATGGATAATGTTGGTTCACGACAGCACACATATGTTTATCGCCGTGATGGAGTGACTTGAACCACAATACTGCGGCTCCCATATGTGGTGAAAGCAAATATTCCGTAGATTAATTAAAATACAGTCAGCCTTATTAACATGGATGCTGCTCCTGCAAATCTGTGCTTTTATTCAGAGAAATCATTGAAGGGGAAATTTAATTACATAGATTAATTAATAGGAAGGGTCATAACTTACCTAAGCAGATCATTGTAAGCAAATATACTGTTACATTCTAATAAATATATTCATCTTGCAAATGCGGGCGTCATTTGTATTTTGTGAGACATTGTGTCTTAGCTAAAATGCTATGTGTTTATAACAATCGTGAAGTTTGTCATTCACGGAAACTAAACGGCGTTAAAACAAGTGTAAAATAGATTGTTTGCGCTGTTAAAGTTAGTTAATGCGAAATAGGCTATATTCATCTGCCTGATTTGAGCTCTCTATCGAACGGTTATGTTCTACAGGTGATAACCTTTTCAATACAACATTAAACCATTTATGACATTTAATTGGAAATGATGATTCCACCTGAAACAAATTAAACAACAGCAAGGTGCTAAACTTGACTAAGGGGTTTCACACAGCAGAAGGTGTGGGTGGATGGCACGAGGATGGAAGCCGTCTGACCATGGTCTTCATAAAGAGCAGCTATCACTGACCACACGCCTCATAAAGAGCAGCTTCCACTGACCACATGCTTCATAAAGAGCAGCGTCCATTGACCACAGGCCTCATAAAGAGCAGCTTCCACTGACCACATGCTTCATAAAGAGCAGCTTCCACTGACCACAGCCCTCATAAAGAGCAGCTATCACTGACCACATGCCTCATAAAGAGCAGCTTCCACTGACCACAACCCTCATAAAGAGCAGCTACCATTGACCACAAGCCTCATAAAGAGCAGCTACCACTGACCACAAGCTTCATACAGAGCAGCTTCCACTGACCACAGGCCTCATAAAGAGAAGCTATCACTGACCACAGGCCTCATAAAGAGCAGCTACCACTGACAACAGTCCTCATAAAAAGTAATGATGGCGAAGGTACGGGGAGAGTTTCATGGAAGTAAATCGGTTGCCGCATCATATGCAATAATGTGAAGGCGTAGGGCAAGCGTCGGTCAATAGTGAAATGCCAAAGGAGGTGTAACAATGTGCTCCTCTTTAAAAATTGTCATCAGTCGCTTTTTGTTCTATAAATAATGTATTATCGCGAGGTCTTCAAAAATAAGATTCACTAGCATCAGTTAGACTCTGGGTGCTACACTTAAAAGAGCATGGATATATCTTGACTTCGCATAATGGCCGAGAAAGTTGACCAGATTGTTATCCGTATTCATCTCCTCATCATTCAAAGGAGTTTATCTAACCAACATTTTGTATTTGATTGGAGAAATTACACATAAACCACCTGCAACAACATATTACAGGGAACACGACGACGAAAGCGAATATCGTGAATGTGTGCATATAATGTTATTGGCTTGTTTATCTTTCAAAGCTTCGCAAAAGCGTACTAAATGTATTCTGTTTAGTTTTAAAGACCATTAAATATTCCCAATATTAGTAATGTGGATTTAATTGATGAAAGATGCAAATTTATTGGCCAATGTTGTGCATCGTCAGAGAATAAACCCTATGTGCATGTATTTACTGAGTGCATCAGACAATGAAAAGTTTATGGTCAAATAAGACGACATTTTCAACAAATTTTTAACAATGATTTAGTTTGATACGTTAATATATATGTTACCGAACACCAAGTCGAGCAACAGTATTACATTTAGCGAAAAAAGATTATTTGCAATTAATTTTCATTCCCTCCTACGGCAATGTAATTAACTTAGTAATCCTTTGTTATATTTATCTTTGTTGTTTTTTCATGCCACACCCACAGCAAAGTACCACCCAATTAAAGCAGTGTCGGATTTTTTTTGGTCAGATTCTATCATACACCGCATGAAAAGCTAGCAATGTGGAATCATTGTCTGGTATTAATTGTGAGGCAGAGTAAAAGTTCGTATATTATTGAATCCCAATTTACCGTTTAGCATGAAATACACGTAACATAACATTGGAGGAACTCATAACTTTGTAAATGCATTGGGATTCGGGAAATCATAAATAAACAAAAACTAGGTCCTGTAACATATTACATATATCTTTGTCATGGAAGTGGAGTAGCATTTTTCGCCAAATTTGTTGTTTTCCCGGACTTTCCCCGGGCGCTTGTAACAGTTAGAAATAATGGGCTCCTTCGCCTTTACTACGTGGTTGTTTACATACAATATGCGGTTTGTTAAAACGTCCATACATGCTTTCGCAAAATGTTTGTATATCAGCGAGAATTTACCCTCAACTTTCCTAATCTACCCGACCAGTATGGTTTGAATTATTCAAGATAAATGTTTATTTATTTGATTGAATAGTTGCGATACTCTGCTTTTTGTGGTATGTGTTTGTCGGTTTATATGTGCTGAAAAATCTTCGTTAGGATGGCGATTGAATAATCCATGATGATGTAGTGTTCGTCCACATTTAACCAATGACTAATCTCTACCTCATAGAATCTGTACAACATGCTGCTTACCGGGATTGTTCACACTCGTCAGACTTATCAGTTAATGTTTTATTCGGTTTAATTACGCTTATCAAAACCACTTTTCTGCTGGCCAAATGTCCATCGTCAATAAAACTAGCTCTATCAAAATTATACTATTCTGTGGATAGATCATGACAATAAGGTACGTTGGTAACAGGGTTATTGAATGAGTTCTGCACAACGAAATGTGACAACGCACTCAGCATCGCCATCGTAGACAACAGAGTTACGCATAAGCTTACACCATAAGCATTTGGATACATCTAAGGTCATCTGTTACCAAGTAAGTATCCTGGTGCAGCTTTGATTGAACTGACTGACCTGATGAGACATACAACAAATGAAGACGTGTCACCTCGACAAGTTTGTCCACTGGATCATTTTACTGGAAGCAGGTTAGCTTGTGAAATATTGTTGATTGCTGGTATATATTTACTTCAATTATCGCAATGGTTGTGCGGACGTCAGTGTCCACGACTTCCTATGTATGAGCAATGCGATGGTTCATGCAGCTTGTGAAGCGATCATAGCATCATCTGAATAGCTCAGTAGATACCTGAGAAACGCAATGCTATTTATTTGATTTTGATATTTTGGTTAGATATATGTGGATGCCTGTGCTATCGTTACAGCCTGCCATCATTTTATGTGTGATTCCTAGCGATACGTCCGTGACCAGCATTAAGTAATTTATCTGAGGCATTACACAGGCGCTCCATCACGGTGGTGATGAGGCATTGCCCAGGCGCTCCATCACGGTGGTGATGAGGCATTGCCCAGGCGCTCCATCACGGTGGTGATGATGCATTACCCAGGCGCTCCATCACGGTGGTGATGATGCATTGCCCAGGCGCTCCATCACGGTGGTGATGAGGCATTGCCCAGGCGCTCCATCACGGTGGTGATGATGCATTGCGCTCCCCGGTGGTGATGAGCGCTCCATCACGGTGATGATGAGGCATTGCCCAGGCGCTCCATCACGGTGATGATGAGGCATTACACAGGCGCTCCATCACAGTGGTGATGAGGCATTGCCCAGGCGCTCCATCACGGTGGTGATGATGCATTGCCCAGGCGCTCCATCACGGTGGTGATGAGGCATTGCCCAGGCGCTCCATCACGATGATGCTGAGGAATCTAGTCATACGCGGGCCTATACGGCTGGAATGACGTTACCATCACTACATTACTTACGAACAGATCGCCCTCCAGATACTCGACACGGAGAAGATCATTATGCAGCTGTGTCAACAAGGTGGTGCCAAAACATCTATACTAATTATAAAATTTAAATTAGTACTCACAATGTTTGGCATAGCATTGGTGTATAGAAACCAACAAGCCGTCGTACGTCATAATGCTGACCTGCATCAGTAAGTATGTGGGTGATTTAATTACATTCCTTTTTTTTCAATAATTCCGAATGGCGCTGTGTGACATGAGCTTAGTTGAGATGTCGTTGGTGCAAACCAGTCAAATGTTGTACGTGTGTGATTTAACTGACGTACAGAAGATCGTGAGGCCGTAACTGCATGCAGCAGCAGTGTCCCATGTAAGCAATAAATTACAGAGTAATGTTTCTTGAAGCTGCCCTAAGTGCAAAGTGCGCGTCTGCTCAGTTTGTTTTATGTTTAATTGCATCCTGTCCGCATGAAATATGATAGACGTAATATATCTTATGCATGCAGGGTAAGATTACACAGGGAATGTTAATGCCGATAAGTACATGTGCTTTCAGCGACAACGAATAAGGAGAACAAGTTATAGGTTACAGTACATTTATTGTTCTAAGTGAATCTCGTTTGCACAGTTCACTTATTCACTTATGCAGGTTTAAATTGCAATATTCATGGCTTGGTGTTAACAGCTGCGCGGTTAAGAGAACTACAACGTGCATAAGGCCTGAGCGTTTATGTGCCATACCAGTAGCAAATTCATGAATAGCAAAATACTTTATGGTTCGACCCTATACTTCATCTGAAATGCAGACAACAGTTACCAAACTTATCAGACATTCCTAAAGTACTTAATCTTATAGCTCCAACTAGTGGGGGCAAGAAATGTCAGTCCTGAGGTACATTTACATTCACTCGGTAGCGATATGTTCGATATAAGTGCATCATACACCAGGCCTAACCACTTTCATCTATGATATATACTTCATATCATTCACAAGTCTATTGGCCACAAATAAAGCGAAAACCGTCTTAGTTGGAAATTTTTTAACAACAAGATTTGAGCTATGCTATTTCCGGAGTGTCAGGGACAATATGTGGGGCCAATGACGAATATTGCTGTCATGAATTTTAAAATTTGTAAACCGCAATTGTACGTGAATAAATCTGGCAGTCATTCATGATGCACAATCCCCAAGCAATACCACGGCCTAAATTGATATTGCGATTCATTATGTAACCATAAGATAAATAAATGCAGGTCTGAAAGTTGAAAACACTACACGATTCTCCAAATAAAATGCTTGCGAGCGATAAAAGAACCTGTTTTATTGGGAACTACTGCAAAAATAACAGATTGAGAAAGTTGTTGGTGGTAAGAAAAACCAGTACGATTTAATCGACAATCACGATTATTATAACAATTATTTTTCCGTTTATAAAATGGCCATGAATAGGTTGAAATGCGTTGTTTGAGCGAATGCAATATATAGGCTGATTAAAAGTAGGGACCCAATTGTGCTGTTTTTCTTTGTAGTGACTATTGATCGGATCTCTTATATACATCTAGAAGGATTCCCAGCCAGATTCTAACAATAAGGCCAAGCTGTAACTCTATCTAGAAGGATTCCCAGCCAGATTCTAACAATAAGGCCCAGCTGTAACTCTATCGGCCTAGTGAACAATAGTTAAATTAATTCAACTTGACCAACATTTGGTTATTCATAATTGTTATATATGTTCCAGATTTATTTGCCTTGAGGCTTGACCTATATGGGTATCTACGTTAAGGTATTTTGGTCTAACATGCGGCTGTGTATGTAATCAGGTATTCTAAAGATTGATGAAAGCCAGAGTCAATGATAATCGTTGCCACCTATACTAGCAGTTGTATAGTCCCAGCCCTAACCAAAGTGTGTTTTTTTTTCCATTCTATGTAAATAACACCCCTACTATGCATTCCAGATGAGTGACACCCCAACTTTAAGGATGGTGCCGTGCTGGTGCTTTTGGAGTCAGATCAGCAATAAATACCCCAATAGTTAAGCAATAAATCTTGATAAATTTTATAAAATAGTATGGATGTATCCATTTTGAATGTTCAAACATAATCAAATTATATGTCAATGTTATTCCAAGAAATAAACTAATGTTAAAGAATTTGTTTCCATTATTACATATTCATGGCTGTGTGTTTTGGCATGATGAGATGTGTTATATTCTAATTTCAACTCACTGCCAATAAATCATGGCTTTTGGATTGATAATCTAAGCATACAATTGATTTATTCTTCTCTTTTTTATTCCACTCTCTGCAACAGAACTTAACACAACACAAGCCATTGTTTTGTACTCAGGTTGCACGCAGGCGCAAGAATTAATAATTAGAAGATGTTCATGTCCAACTCCATATACTTAGATTTCATGCCACTTAATTATTGTTATTTTGTGTTTAAACTAGTGCTATATTCAAGGCCAAAGCATCATCTGTGAGGTTATATCAATATGAGGCTGCACAACAATATGTTCTGACTGAGCGCAGCACGACATGTTTGTTCAAAACGTTGTCCTATATCATTGACTGCTGACGCACTTGCTGTTAAGTGGCTCTTGACTATTAACTATTTTGCAGCATTATAGCGATGGAATTGTAAAGCAAGTATAATATATCGTTAACGCAGAGTAAATTAGCAAATTATGGCGAAAACATCCATCAAACATCGTTTAAAATCAGTTAACCAGGATATGTCGACGAACTTTCTGTGGTAATGCCATGTCTTCTTTCAAGGATACAGATTCATCGGAACCACCTATTTACGGAATATAATGTAATACCTTAGTTCCGACGACGTGGGGATACTAATTGAGTTCCATTTTTAGTGACTGAAGGTAGCAATGTCGATTTCCAAAAAACGTGACATACTTGCACCAACATGGATATATCAATTATGTGTTTTACTCTCTTCAATTCCCTTGCTGTTTATTGAGGTGTTTCATCATTGTTTAATAAGTTTGTAAGCTGCTGCTCAGCACTCAGTGTGTTAAAACAAAGGGGACGACGGATATTTGCCAGGTCAGCATTAACAAACTGAGGGGTAACATTGCTGTATAGAAATAAATTGTAACAACACTTGTTGTGTGGTGTAGCCCTCTGCCGATGGGGAATTAGGTTTGTTAATAGAAGCGTCTGCTCTGTTAATTAAGAACTGACCCATAGGTCTCATATTTAGCACGGAAGTGACCGGCACAGTGTCTATTAGTTGTGATGCCATGTGGATTTTTGTATAACATATGAGCTTTTCTAGCTCCAGCCAAAATGCTTTAAATTGGCACGTATTGAGCTAGATGTATGTCGTTTCTTGCACTTTATTAGAAAAGTATTTAATTTGAATCAAATGACACATTACGTTATTAATTTTTTCCTAGGTAATGCCTGAGATAAATTACAATTGTTGACATTTTGGCGAAGGGAAGAGGGTGCTGGTAATAAAACAAAGTCACAATCAAGTTAAGCAAGGAACATCCATTGTTGCAACGAATGAGGCTGTTTAATTGGACTGAGTGGTTTGCTTTGACGTTGAGGTAGGCGTAGAGTTAACTGCGTCTTGATACTCCTGCTCACGGTATCTTGCAAATGTGCGTGTATATTGTTTTTGCGGCAGCAACATGAGACTAAGCTAGTCATTGTCTGTCAACTTTGGCAACCTTATCACACCGGCCTGACAGTTTGTCGCATCTTCGAGTTTCTCTGCTTGCAAGAGCACATTAAGTGTTATGGTTTATTTTCAGCTGTACACAATATTTATATATAAAAACCAATCACGTGGCAGAAAAGTATACTGTTCCAGGTTATTTGGCCAGTTATCAAATGATTTCAAGCGGATTAAATGCAGCTTAATCAATTGCATTGCGCGGTTGATAAGGAGGTTGTTTCGGGGACGCAAGTACAATGTTTGTCCGATGCACACCAGGCCCCGTGGTCTGTGGAATTGATGGCTGGTCCACATGTCCACATACCTGTATGGCTTTGTCAGTATTTCGCGACAACCACCACCATCTTTCTATCTGACATCAAGTTCTATTTGAGGCATGTCAAGATTGTACATTTAACGCTGTGGCATCCTGCAACATCATATATCCTGCTCAATTTGACAAAAATGCAGATTCCACAGCTATACATTACCGGCAAAATTACAGTAGCCTGTAACGACAGGAAGCGGAAGCAGAACGAGGCTGGCGTCATGTGGCCGAACAAAGATGAAAGCACACATGTGATTATTGCTCTAAAAAGCTCTTCGTCCTTTTCTAAGGGAAGCAGCGCCGACAGGAAACCGAAATAGATGTGTAATGATGGACTGTGTACATGATATCATGGGTCGAGTCCTCAATTACATCATACTAAAATACTGATGCGTTTTGCCAATAATGATTGTGTGGCCAATAATTTTAGTGGGGCCAATAACGAGAGCGTGGGTTATAAGCACTGACGTCCATCCACGGCACACAACAAAAATAACATAAATGTAGGCCTACTTCATTCCCTTGATAAGACCTTTCGTCCGTGTGGATGTCCCACAGGAAGCGAATACATTCGAGCGAAGACCAGCAATTAACTGAGAAGAATGTCTCTTCAATCGAACGACTGCCATGCGTCGAGACATGACGCGTGCATACTCAGTAGAGAAGAGGAACCCATTTGATCGCGAGATATGAAAACTGCAAACAAATGCCGCTTTGAGGCTATACACACACGACTATGCATGAATACGGTAACACGCAAACACACACAAACACACACCCAAACACACACCAACACACACACATTAACTCTCTTTCACATATACATGGGAACCACCAGTTCAATTAGTCTGATGCCAAGCCTCCCAGCTGTCTAATATCAAGCACGTCGTATCAGTGCGTCCACCAATCCAATCAGTCCAATGTCTAAAGCAGGTTAAGCTGCGTATGACGTATATTGGTATTTATGCACAAGCGCCCTTATCAAGTGAATCAATGATTAGCGCTGTGCAAAGTTGCATCAGGAGGCATTTTGATTTCATTTTGCATTTAGATATGTACAAATGCCTATGATATAAGATTATTGGCACCACGACACGTTGATTACAGGTACGTTGTCGTCTGTAGGGTTTTAATGTTATTCGTAAATCCTGCCTTTAACCAGCTTAATTTGGACGATATATTCACAAAACAGCATAACATGGCGCATCACATTCAACCTACTAATGCAACATTGTCAGGGTTAGTAATCATCTCATTATGGCTGTCGTGGCAGCTCAATGAAGCTCGGGCAGGAGTTTATTTGACTGGATATGCTTCCATGTTGCACTGGCTCACACATTGTGGAAGAAGCTTGATGGAATCCAGACGGACGATTGTTGTAACTGAACTTTTCTTCAAATAACGGTGATCACAATATGAAAATTATTGTTGGTTTTATGAACTGATCGACAATATTTATTTGAATTAATCGGCCGAAAACGCAGCGAACTCTTTATATCGCGCTATAGCCCTGAGTGTAATTACTGTCGTTAGTGCGAAGTGGCCGCAAGACACAATTCGCAAATCATGATAACTTTGCTTGATGACTTGTCAAAATATCCCTTGAGCCAAAGGGTTTGCTTTCCTTAACCCAATTTAATAAATGTGTGGCATACATTTTACGCTGTTAATGAAGTTAGGCGTAGTAATCAGCGTCCTTCATTAACGTCCTACGCGTCGCGCGTCTTTGCAGTATATTCCAATCAGTCGCTCCAGAGTGAAGGTAAAACAAGCGCGATTGATAAAATAGTAGGCTGCAAAACATGGAAGTTCATGGCCCGGAACAAAATAGCAATTACGTGCTTAACGTTATCACATGAGAGCGCTTTTGTCAACAGTAGCTGAATGGAAGTGTGGAAGCATCTGGATGTTTCGATAAGTCTACTTTGCAACGTGACATGCTTCCGATATTGCAAGGCTTAATTATGATTCCTGTTTAATATTAACTCAGAATATGAAACTAACTATACTTTTTGATTGTTTTTTTTTTATCTGGCCTATTCTCTCGTCAGTTTGTATAACACCCAGCAGGTGGGACAAAATAACTAATATACAATATTCTTAGACTTCTTATACTCAACCTAATGATAGTAAATAAGACATGTGCTACCTGTATAGGTACTTCTGGCGGGCTGTGGGGGGTTATAATCTGTTCTGTTACCAGAGAAATGTACTATATTGTAATTTTTGTGCAGTGATTAAATTTAGTTCTTCACCAATTAAACATCAGCCAGGGGTGAAGAGAATATATGTGATGCAAACTCCCACCAACTGACGAGCTTGTAGTGCTGGAAGACATCTTAGGAATAACTTTGATTAAAATCATTTAATCGGCGTTAATAGCGGTTGGTGCTATAGATATAACGCAATAATCTAACTCTTCAACATTTGCACGGTTAATGAAGCGTACATTCGACTACAAACCGACACATCGATGGCACTCTGACCACATATACATATATATAAATATGTATGTAAATATATATATATAGAGACATGTATATATAAATACATATATATATAAATATACATATATATATATATATGTATATATATTTATATACATATATATATATATGTATATATTTATATTTATATGTATATATATATAGAGATATATATATATATATATGTATATATACATATATATATGCATAGATATATAGATATTATATATAGAGAGAGAGATAGAGAGAGAGAGATAGATATAAATCTCTATATAGAGGTAATAGAAATAGATATATTATATAGAGAGATGGATGTAGATATAAATAGACAGATATATCTATATATATATAAAGAGAAATATATTTACATATATATATATTTATATATATACATCTATATATATAAATATATACATATATATATATATTAATTCATATATATACATTACTATATATATATTTGTACATTAATATATATATATATATGTATACATATATGAATATATTAATATAAATATTTATATACACTTATATAGATGCATATATATATATATATATATATATATAAATATATTCAATGGGAATTTAACTTTGTCAGACCGTAAATGCCGATTATTCTCAATGCTACTGAAGGAAATAGTTGAGAACAAAGCGTTAGTTCACAGTTACATTCCTTTGTCTACTTAGAATACCCGTTTTCTCTAATGAGCGCAGCAAAAGCTTGGGAAATGCGCTTTGGAATTGTTTGCCTTGTGTCACAATAGGCCTAACGTCGCTTGATTGCTTGTCGTTATCCGTGTAATTCATGATCTTTAGAAATCCCCCCACGCATTTAACTTCAAAGCAGAACATCCGCGGATTACCCAGCTGTGTATTGACGGTGGTGTTTAGAGTATCCCCAGTCATCTGCAATTCTGCTGCAAGTAATTACCGAATATACCTTCATGAACAGCAAAACTGTCTTTACATATCTGCTTTTCTGATGCTGGATATTTTGAGGAAATCGGGAAAGGGTGGGAATATTTGATGCTATATATAATCCCGTAATTGCCCTCCGCAGCGCAGTCTGACACATTAAGCATACGCCGTATCAATAAAGCCCATGTCAGCGCAGCATTCTGTCAGTTGTTCTGACCTACATTAGGAAAGTACGTACCGTGGTATTTGTAATCGCGCATTTTATCCAAGTCACTTCAGGTTTTTATCTGGCTCCTATGAGTAAAACAAGTCTAATTGCCAGTCTAAATTAACCTTTATATTCTAGGTTTTTGCTCCCCCATCGCTCTCATAATCATCGTTCTCGTATCTATCGCTCCCCAACATACTTTCTAATGCTTTGTACACCTTTGAATACAAATTAACTCGACTTAACAATGGAATTGACGATCGATGCAACCAGCAGTTAAGTGGTGATTAGCTATCGGTCAGGCGTGATGGGCCTGGTGCTATAGATGTATTGAAATCTAACGCATCGGGAGATTATTGTTTTACGTAATGTATAAGAATCGGGTATCAGACCAAATTAATTGTATTCGTCATATCTTATACTTCATGCTCTCAATTGACAGATTCGGCGACAAATTTCTGAATTAAGTATACGATGATTTTTTTTGTAATGCCTGGCAGTGTATATTATTTTCAACTATAACAGCCTTACGTGAGATGAATGCATGGTAGATTTGATGAGAGTTTGTCGATCGCAGTGCGGGGAGCGATAATACATCTTGGCACCATGATGCTTCATGTTTAAATAATTGCCGTAAATAATTCAAGGAATCTTGCCGCCTGCTTGACGGCTCTTTGTTCACAAGGCCATTACTATATCCCATGACTTGAGTAGAGGATATTTGGTAAGGTGAACATGAGGCACTGACTACTGTAAACCGTTCATCAGATGCCTTTATTTGTTAGATTGGGTTCATTTGCCTATGATAACCTATGGTAAAGCAAGGCTCCGACTTATCCATATATAACTTCACGCGAGTGGGCGTTATTTGCATACATGGAACACAGCTTGACCCACAGGTGAACGGTTTTTGATGACACTTGCGAGCCATAAAACGTAGATTTTGTTCAAAACGTAAAAAAACTGAGTACAGAACAAAAGCCCATGCAGCTCCGGTGTATACATAGATAAAAATAGAAATTTCAACTCTTCAAAAATGAGTTTACCGGAAACGCGAATCTATCTAACAGATAAAACGAGATACGGTTGCAATGGATACGACTATTTCTCACCTGTTTTATCTGTAATCTCATCCTCGTGCAGACCAAGGTACAGCCTCAACTTTCAAACCTCGTTTCATTTTAATTATGCGCTTAGCCTCATATCTTTCAGTCCCTATATGTAGCAAAACATCAGAATAGATGATCAGCAGGACAAAGTACTAGCAGTCAAACGACGCAATACCCAAGAACCTTAACGATTTACAGGCGAAGATAGGATGATACATTGCCTCAGTCATCAATGGGTGTAAATGAGACTGCAGTAGGTCTCAATTGCAACCGCTCTTTGCGGAGATCACCTTTATCATATATAAATATATATATATAATATATATATATATAAATATATATATAAATATATATATATATATATATATACACATATAGATATATATATATATTTAAATATATATATATATTTATATCTAAATATATATATACATATATATATAAATATATATATATATATGTATATATATATATATTAATTATATATATATGTATATATATATAAATATATGCATATATATATATGTATATTTGTGTATTAATATATATATATATACGAATATATATATATATATATTTAATATATATATTTTTACATTTATATGTATATATATATGTAAAAATATATATGTATATATACATATATATACATCTATTTATGTATATATATGTATTTAATTATATATATATATATATTTATATGTATATATATATATATATATATATATGTATATATATATATATATATATATGTACTTCTCATTTCAAAGTGTATATTTACCTCTCACATGCCACTTAATGCTACTTGCTCGGTTTTATATATGAGTGTTTTTTTTCTAGGTGGTTATATTGTTCGTCAAAACAAAATTGCCTTCGTATAGTTTTGAGGCAGATGATTAACGATGCCACCATGCACTTATGTGGTGCGGAGATTTGGATGCCACCAAGTACTAATGCGTTGCAGGTAAAGGCTTTATTATAAACGGACATAAAGTTTCGGACATGGGCGATGTTAAGCAAGATCATTGATTTGAGAACAATGTTTGATGCATTCACCTACGAATTACAGTGCTACTTGTGTGTGGATTACTGCTCAGACCCGATGCCTCCTCATTTATTGCAAATGACACCAGGGGTGATACAATTGTCATTTCCTGATGATATTTACATAGTACGAGTGCCATTCTCTCTGGTAAGAACAACGGTTGTTAGATCGTTACAAATGACTCTTATTTGTATCTGAATATTTTTTTTAAATAATAGATACATCAAGATAATCGATTCCTGTTCAATCACAAATCAATGCGAGGTGTATATAGTCTGTTAATGGATCAGGCATACAGGGCTCGCATATCTTCCATGTAGAATATTTCGTCGACAAGGCATCGGTCGTGGTATATCCAGCTCTATGGTCAATTAAAGAAAACCAATAGCACCTGGAACTAACTGGCCACTCGTACTGATGATCACAACTGTATGTATTACCTTGCATTTGTTAGATGTCTGGACTAGAAAACTGATAAATCATCTAAATCTGGGGAATAAATATCCTCCCTTGCATCTCACAGGAAGAACTATGTTACCTCATTCTTAAAAAAACAGATACACTATGAGAATTATCATTTCCCCCTTTTTCTCGAGCAACTGTTATTACGTTTGGCTATCATTTGACTCATGCACATTTTTACCGTGGCACAGATAAAAGCTGATTATTCTGTAAGCTCACTAAAAACACAGACTTGCGTGAAGCAGAATGTCGAAGCCAAATAAGGCTTGCACTGACCAGAAAGGGAATTATCGTTCTTAATTCAGTAATTTTAAATTTATATGTTAAACCTTAACCGCATTATTGAGTTGGAAATCGATTTGCTCTGTGCATGTCGTTGAATGGATTAACACTCCTATAGTAGCTAACATTGTGCATTAACACTCCTGTATTAGCTAATGTTGTGTATTAACACTCCTGTATTAGCTAATGTTGTGTATTAACACTCCAATAATAGCTAATGTTGTGCATTAACACTCCTGTATTAGCTAATGTTGGTCATTAACACTCCTGTATAAGCTAATGTTGTGCATTAACACTCCTGTATAAGCTAATGTTGTGCATTAACACTCCTGTATAAGCTTATGTTTTGCATTAACACTCCTGTATAAGCTAATGTTTTGCATTAACACTCCTGTATAAGCTAATGTTGTATATTAACACTCCTGTATAAGCTAATGTTGTGCATTAACACGCCTGTATAAGCTTATGTTTTGCATTAACACTCCCGTATAAGCTAATGTTGTGTTGCGTGAAGCAAAAATATGCCGTCTATTATTTCTGACCGCCAGTGTGCAACCAAGCAGACGTGTAAACTGCACCTGAAACTGCTTATTCTAAATGTTTTGTACTGCATCGTGTACAATTAGGACAATGCTCTAGCAATTTTCTTCATCTAAGTTAAATACAAACATTTGATAGCGCAATGTCAAAAATAACCTCAAGTCACACACCGCCAGTCAGTTTATAAATAATGAAAGAATATAATGAAAACACCAGATACCACTACACCGTATATGTTGTACTGATACTCATTTGTACATAAACAAGTCGGCGTTATGGCCCCCTGGGCGGGTTTCTATATAAATTCCCTGTTTGGGTGAAAAATCAATCGGATGATATTGGCGATATACCATACATTTGTCCAGCTGGTGACACATGGTGAGCACATATTTAAACATAGGAATTAGTATGCATGTGCTTCGCCACTACAGTGTCAACGCAGCTGCTTAATGACCTTCCCTTGTGAAGTCTCTAGAGTTTGATGCGTTCGAAGCGTTTAAATGCAGTTGCAATAACACTTAATTTTATTCACGTAATCGTGATCAGCTGTGGATTGTGTTCAATGAGTTGATTTTCACGAGATATGATGTTTTTGGCGGATAAAGCGATGTGTATGTGATCATTTGAAGTAATCTGCTAGTCTGTGTTTTAACGGTATATTGTTCGTTTAAAACACGGGTGACAGTTCGTACATTGTAATTTCTGTAGTAATGCCATGTCTTCTTTCAAGGATACAGATTCATCGGAACCACCTATTTACGGAATATAATGTAATACCTTAGTTCCGACGACGTTATGGGATACTAATTGAGTTCCATTTTTAGTGACTGAAGGTAGCAATGTCGATTTCCAAAAAACGTGACATACTTGCACCAACATGGATATATCAATTATGTGTTTTACTCTCTTCAATTCCCTTGCTGTTTACTGAGGTGTTTCATCATTGTTTAATAAGTTTGTAAGCTGCTGCTCAGCACTCAGTGTGTTAAAACAAAGGGGACGACGGATATTTGCCAGGTCAGCATTAACAAACTGAGGGGTAACATTGCTGTATAGAAATAAATTGTAACAACACTTGTTGTGTGGTGTAGCCCTCTGCCGATGGGGAATTAGGTTTGTTAATAGAAGCGTCTGCTCTGTTAATTAAGAACTGACCCATAGGTCTCATATTTAGCACGGAAGTGACCAGCACAGTGTCTATTAGTTGTGATGCCATGTGGATTTTTGTATAACATATGAGCTTTTCTAGCTCCAGCCAAAATGCTTTAAATTGGCACGTATTGAGCTAGTTGTAGATGTATGTCGTTTCTTGCACTTTATTAGAAAAGTATTTAATTTGAATCAAATGACACATTACGTTATTAATTTTTTCCTAGGTAATGCCTGAGATAAATTACAATTGTTGGCATTTTGGCGAAGGGAAGAGGGTGCTGGTAATAAAACAAAGTCACAATCAAGTTAAGCAAGGAACATCCATTGTTGCAACGAATGAGGCTGTTTAATTGGACTGAGTGGTTTGCTTTGACGTTGAGGTAGGCGTAGAGTTAACTGCGTCTTGATACTCCTGCTCACGGTATCTTGCAAATGTGCGTGTATATTGTTTTTACGGCAGCAACATGAGACTAAGCTAGTCATTGTCTGTCAACTTTGGCAACCTTATCACACCGGCCTGACAGTTTGTCGTATCTTCGAGTTTCTCTGCTTGCAAGAGCACATTAAGTGTTATGGTTTATTTTCAGCTGTACACAATATTTATATATAAAAACCAATCACGTGGCAGAAAAGTATACTGTTCCAGGTTATTTGGCCAGTTATCAAATGATTTCAAGCAGATTAAATGTAGCTTAATCAATTGCATTGCGCGGTTGATAAGGAGGTTGTTTCGGGGACGCAATTACAATGTTTGTCCAATGCACACCAGGCCCCGTGGTCTGTGGAATTGATGGCTGGCCCACATGTCCACATACCTGTATGGCTTTGTCAGTATTTCGCGACAACCACCACCTTCTTTCTATCTGACATCAAGTTCTATTTGAGGCATGTCAAGATTGTACATTTAACGCTGTGGCATCCTGCAACATCATATATCCTGCTCAATTTGACAAAAATGCAGATTCCACAGCTATACATTACCGGCAAAATTACAGTAGCCTGTAACGACAGGAAGCGGAAGCAGAACGAGGCTGGCGTCATGTGGCCGAACAAAGATGAAAGCACACATGTGATTATTGCTCTAAAAAGCTCTTCGTCCTTTTCTAAGGGAAGCAGCGCCGACAGGAAACCGAAATAGATGTGTAATGATGGACTGTGTACATGATATCATGGGTCGAGTCCTCAATTACATCATACTAAAATACTGATGCGTTTTGCCAATAATGATTGTGTGGCCAATAATTTTAGTGGGGCCAATAACGAGAGCGTGGGTTATAAGCACTGACGTCCATCCACGGCACACAACAAAAATAACATAAATGTAGGCCTACTTCATTCCCTTGATAAGACCTTTCGTCCGTGTGGATGTCCCACAGGAAGCGAATACATTCGAGCGAAGAGCAGCAATTAACCGAGAAGAATGTCTTTTCAATCGAACGACTGCCATGCGTCGAGACATGACGCGTGCATACTCAGTAGAGAAGAGGAACCCATTTGATCGCGAGATATGAAAACTGCAAACAAATGCCGCTTTGAGACTATACACACACGACTATGCATGAATACGGTAACACGCAAACACACACAAACACACACCCAAATACACACCAACACACACACATTAACTCTCTTTCACATATACATGGGACCCACCAGTTTAATTAGTCTGATGCCAAGCCTACCAGCTGCCTAATATCAAGCACGTCGTATCAGTGCGTCCACCAATCCAATCAGTCCAATGTCTAAAGCAGGTTAAGCTGCGTATGACTTATATTGGTATTTATGCACAAGCGCCCTTATCAAGTGAATCAATGATTAGCGCTGTGCATAGTTGCATCAGGAGGCATTTTGATTTCATTTTGCATTTAGATATGTACAAATGCCTATGATATAAGATTATTGGCACCACGACACGTTGATTACAGGTACGTTGTCGTCTGTAGGGTTTTAACATTAATGTCATTCGTAAATCCTGCCTTTAACCAGCTTAATTTGGACGATATATTCACAAAACAGCATAACATGGCGCATCACAGTCAACCTACTAATGCAACATTGTCAGGGTTAGTAATCATCTCATTATGGCTGTCGTGGCAGCTCAATGAAGCTCGGGCAGGAGTTTATTTGATTGGATATGCTTCCATGTTGCACTGGCTCACACATTGTGGAAGAAGCTTGATGGAATCCAGACGGACGATTGTTGTAACTGAACTTTTCTTCAAATAACGGTGATCACAATATGAAAATTATTGTTGGTTTTAGGAACTGATCGACAATATTTATTTGAATTAATCGGCCGTAAACGCAGCGAATTCTTTATATCGCGCTATAGCCCTGAGTGTAATTACTGTCGTTAGTGTGAAGTGGCCGCAAGACAATTCGCAAATCATGATAACTTTGCTTGATGACTTGTCAAAATATCCCTTGAGCCAAAGGGTTTGCTTTCCTTAACCCAATTTAATAAATGTGTGGCATACATTTTACGCTGTTAATGAAGTTAGGCGTAGTAATCAGCGTCCTTCATTAACGTCCTACGCGTCGCGCGTCTTTGCAGTATATTCCAATCAGTCGCTCCAGAGTGAAGTTACAACAAGCGCAATTGGTTAAATAACAGGCTGCAAAACATGGCAGTTCATGGCCCGGAACAAAATAGCAATTACGTGCCTTACGTTATCACATGAGAGCGCTTTTGTCAACAGTAGCTGAATGGAAGTGTGGAAGCATCTGGATGTTTCGGTAAGTCTACTTTGCAACGTGACATGCTTCCGATATTGTAAGGCTTAATCATGATTCCTGTATAATATTAACTCAGAATATGAAACTAACTATACTTTTTGATTGTTTTTTTTTATCTGGCCTATTCTCTCGTCAGTTTGTATAACACCCAGCAGGTGGGACAAAATAACTAATATACAATATTCTTAGACTTCTTATACTCAACCTAATGATAGTAAATAAGACATGTGCTACCTGTATAGGTACTTCTGGCGGGCTGTGGGGGGTTATAATCTGTTCTGTTACCAGAGAAATGTACTATATTGTAATTTTTGTGCAGTGATTAAATTTAGTTCTTCACCAATTAAACATCAGCCAGGGGTGACGAGAATATATGTGATGCAAACTCCCACCAACTGACGAGCTTGTAGTGCTGGAAGACATCTTAGGAATAACTTTGATTAAAATCATTTAATCGGCGTTAATAGCGGTTGGTGCTGTAGATATAACGCAATAACCTACCTCTTCAACATTTGCACGGTTAATGAAGCGTACATTCGACTACAAACCGACACATCGATGGCACTCTGACCTCATATACATATATATAAATATGTATGTAAATATATATATATATACATGTATATATAAATACATATATATATAAATATACATATATATATATAAGTATATATATACATATATATATATGTATATATTTATATTTATATGTATAGATATATATGGATAGATATACATATATATATGCATATATATATATTAAGATATATAGAGAGAGAGAGAGAGATATATAGAGATATAGATAGAGAGATATATAGATATATATCCTATATAGAGAGAGAGAGAGGGAGAGAGATCTAGAGAGAGAGAGAGCGAGAAAGATAGATATCTAGATAGAGGACATATATATAGAGATACTATAGAGAGACATCTATAGATATAAATATATACATATATATACATATATATATTAATTCATATATATACATTACTATATAAAATATTTTGTACATTAATATATATATATATGTATACATATATGAATATATGATATATATTTATATACACTTATATAGATGCATATATATATATATATATATATATATATATATATATATATATATATATATATATATATATATATATTCAATGGGAATTTAACTTTGTCAGACCGTAAATGCCGATTATTCTCAATGCTACTGAAGGAAATAGTTGAGAACAAAGCGTTAGTTCACAGTTACATTCCTTTGTCTACTTAGAATACCCGTTTTCTCTAATGAGCGTGTCACAATAGGCCTAACGTCGCCTGATTGCTTGTCGTTATCCGTGTAATTCATGATCTTTAGAAATCCCCCCATGCATTTAACTTCAAAGCAGAACACCCGCGGAGTAACCAGCTGTGTATTGACGGTAGTGTTTAGAGTATCCCCCAGTCATCTTCCATTCTGCTGCAATTACCGAATATACCTTCATGAACAGCAAAACTGTCTTTACATATCTGGTTTTCTGATGCTGGATATTTTGAGGAAATCGGGAATGGGTGGGAATTTTTGATGCTATATATAAACCCGTAATTGCGCCCCCGCAGCGCAGTCTGATCCATTAAGCATACGCGTATCAATAACGCCCATGTCAGCGCGAAATGTTGTCTGTTGTTTTGACCTACATTAGGGAAGTACGTACCGTGGTATTTGTAATCGCGCATTTTATCCAAGTCACTTCAGGTTTTTATCTGGCTCCTATGAGTAAAACAAGTCTAATTGCCAGTCTAAATTAACCTTTATTTTCTAGGTTTTTGCTCCCCCATCGCTCTCATAATCATCGTTCTCTTATATATCGCTCCCCAACATACTTTCTAATGCATTGTACACCTTCGAATACAAATTAACTCGACTTAACAATGGAATTGACGATCGATGCAACCAGCAGTTAAGTGGTGATTAGCTATCGGTCAGACGTGATGGCCCTGGTGCTATAGATGTATTGAAATCTAACGCATCGGGAGATTATTGTTTTACGTAATGTATAAGAATCGGGTATCAGACCAAATTAATTGTATTCGTCATATCTTATACTTCATGCTCTCAATTGACAGATTCTGCGACAAATTTCTGACCTAAGTATACGATGATTTTTTTTGTAATGCCTGGCAGTGTATATTATTTTCAACTATAGCAGCCTTACGTCAGCTGAATGCATGGTAGATTTGATGAGAGTTTGTCGATCGCAGTGCGGGGAGCGATAATACATCTTGGCACCATGATGCTTCATGTTTAAATAATTGCCGTAAATAATTCAAGGAATCTTGCCGCCTGCTTGACGGCTCTTTGTTCACAAGGCCATTACTATATCCCATGACTTGAGTAGAGGATATTTGGTAAGGTGAACATGAAGCACTGACTACTGTAAACCGTTCATCAGATGCCTTTATTTGTTAGATTGGGTTCATTTGCCTATTATAACCTATAGTAAAACAAGGCTCCGATTTATCCATATATAACTTCATGCGAGTGGGCGTTATTTGCATACCTGAAACACAGCTTGACCCACAGGTGAACGGTTTTTGATAACACTTGCGAGCCATAAAACGTAGATTGTGTTCAAAACGTAAAAAACTTAGTACAGAACAAAAGCCCATGCAGCTCCGGTGTATACATAGATAAAAATAGAAATTTCAATTCTTCAAAAATGAGTTTACCGGAAACGCGAATCTATCTATCAGATAAAACGAGATACGGTAGCAATGTACACGACTATTTCTCACCTGTTTTATCTGTAATCTCATCCTCGTGCAGACTAAGGTACAGCCTCAACTTTCAAACCTCGTTTCATTTTAATTATGCACTTAGCCTCATATCTTTCAGTCCCTATATGTAGCAAGATTAGAATAGATGATTAGCAGGACAAAGTACTAGCAGTCAAACGACGCAATACCCAAGAACCTTAAAGATTTACATGCGAAGATAGGATGATACATTGCCTCAGTCATCAATGGGCGTCAATGAGACTGAAGTAGGTCTCAATTGCAACCGCTCTTTGCCGAGATCACCTTTATCATATATAAATATATATATATATAATATATATATATATATATAAAATATATATATATATATTTATATATATACACATATAGATATATATATAAAAATATATATATATATTTATATCTAAATATATATATACATATATATATAAATATATATATATATATATATGTATATATATATATTTATTATATATATATGTATTATATATAAATATATGCATATATATATGTATATTTGTATATTATATATATATACGATATATATATATATATTAATATATATATTTTTTACATTTATATGTATATATAAATGTATAAATATATATATATATGTATATTTACATATATATACATCTATTTATGTATATATATGTATTTCCTTATATATATATATATATATATATATATATATATGTATATATATATATATATATATATATATATATATATATATATATATATATATATATATATATATATGTACTTCTCATTTCAAAGTGTATATTTACCTCTCACATGCCACTTAATGCTACTTGCTCGGTTTTATATATGAGTGGTTTTTTTCTAGGTTGTTATATTGTTCGTCAAAACAAAATTGCCTTCGTATGGTTTTGAGGCAGATGATTAACGATGCCACCATGCACTTATGTGGTGCGGAGATTTGGATGCCACCAAGTACTAATGCGTTGCAGGTAAAGGCTTTATTATAAACGGACATAAAGTTTCGGACATGGGCGATGTTAAGCAAGATCATTGATTTGAGAACAATGTTTGATGCATTCATCTACGAATTACAGTGCTACTTGTGTGTGGATTACTGCTCAGACCCGATGCCTCCTTATTTTATTGCAAATGACACCAGGCGTGATACAATTGTCATTTCCTGATGATGTTTACATAGTACGAATGCCATTCTCTCTGGTAAGAACAGCGGTTGTTAGATCGTTACAAATGACTCTTATTTGTATCTGAATATTTTTTTTAAATAATAGATACATCAAGATAATCGATTCCTGTTCAATCACAAATCAATGCGAGGTGTATCTAGACTGTTAATGGATCAGGCATAGAGGGCTCGCATATCTTCCATGTAGAATATTTCGTCGACAAGGCATCGGTCGTGGTATATCCAGCTATATGGTCAATTAATGAAACAATAGCACCTGGAACTAACTGGCCACTCGTACTGATGATCACAACTGTATGTCGTACCTTGCATTTGTTAGATGTCTGGACTACAAAACTGATAAATCATCTAAATCTGGGGAATAAATATCCTCCCTTGCATCTCACAGGAAGAACTATGTTACCTCATTCTTAAAAAAACAGATACACTATGAGAATTATCATTTCCCCCTTTTTCTCGAGCAACTGTTATTACGTTTGGCTATCATTTGACTCATGCACATTTTTACCGTGGCACAGATAAAAGCTGATTATTCTGTAAGCTCACTAAAAACACAGACTTGCGTGAAGCAGAATGTCGAAGCCAAATAAGGCTTGCACTGACCAGAAAGGGAATTATCGTTCTTAATTCAGTAATTTTAAATTTATATGTTAAACCTTAACCGCATTATTGAGTTGGAAATCGATTTGCTCTGTGTATGTCGTTGAATGGATTAACACTCCTATAGTAGCTAACATTGTGCATTAACACTCCTGTATTAGCTAATGTTGTGTATTAACACTTCTGTATTAGCTAATGTTGTGTATTAACACTCCAATAATAGCTAATGTTGTGCATTAACACTCCTGTATTAGCTAATGTTGGTCATTAACACTCCTGTATAAGCTAATGTTGTGCATTAACACTCCTGTATAAGCTAATGTTGTGCATTAACACTCCTGTATAAGCTTATGTTTTGCATTAACACTCCTGTATAAGCTAATGTTTTGCATTAACACTCCTGTATAAGCTAATGTTGTATATTAACACTCCTGTATAAGCTAATGTTGTGCATTAGCACTCCTGTATAAGCTTATGTTTTGCATTAACACTCCCGTATAAGCTAATGTTGTGTTGCGTGAAGCAAAAATATGCCGTCTATTATTTCTGACCGCCAGTGTGCAACCAAGCAGACGTGTAAACTGCACCTGAAACTGCTTATTCTAAATGTTTTGTACTGCATCGTGTACAATTAGGACAATGCTCTAGCAATTTTCTTCATCTAAGTTAAATACAAACATTTGATAGCGCAATGTCAAAAATAACCTCAAGTCACACACCGCCAGTCAGTTTATAAATAATGAAAGAATATAATGAAAACACCAGATACCACTACACCGTATATGTTGTACTGATACTCATTTGTACATAAACAAGTCGGCGTTATGGCCCCCTGGGCGGGTTTCTATATAAATTCCCTGTTTGGGTGAAAAATCAATCGGATGATATTGGCGATATACCATACATTTGTCCAGCTGGTGACACATGGTGAGCACATATTTAAACATAGGAATTAGTATGCATGTGCTTCGCCACTACAGTGTCAACGCAGCTGCTTAATGACCTTCCCTTGTGAAGTCTCTAGAGTTTGATGCGTTCGAAGCGTTTAAATGCAGTTGCAATAACACTTAATTTCATTCACGTAATCGTGATCAGCTGTGGATTGTGTTCAATGAGTTGATTTTCACGAGATATGATGTTTTTGGCGGATAAAGCGATGTGTATGTGATCATTTGAAGTAATCTGCTAGTCTGTGTTTTAACGGTATATTGTTCGTTTAAAACACGGGTGACAGTTCGTACATTGTTATTTCATGGCTAACGGTTTGAAAGCACTTCTTTCCATTTACATGTGGCTGATAGCATGGAATTACTTTCGTAAAAGGTTTGCACTTACACATTAATCATAGATTGGTGACCTTGTAGTATTTCCGCAAAGAATGCTTCGTTGGGCGTGTGGGTGGGGGGGGGGGGCGTTATTCAAGCCGTATAGGCCAGGGCAGGAATAGAAACATCCACCCCCTTTATGATAGAGTGCCTAGCGTGATACCTCCGAGAAATACTATCAATGTATCGCCAGAAACAAATCAGACTTAAGCTAATTGACCAGCCTTATAGGTGTTACCATTCTCGACAGGCAGAATGTTGTACCTATTCTGTCGAGTACAAGGTAGATATTTGTTATAAGCGTACTTAGACAATGATTATGCCATTTTCATCCCATACAGGAAGATGGGTTCGCATTATTTGACTTGATGAATATTTGAATTTCGAGTGAGAATAATGAATTGTATATACATGGTGTCTTCCCAGATTGGTTAAAATGCAGAGAGCTAAAACCCATCACTTGTAAAATTCAATCCAGATATATTTTGCTCAAGAATGATTCATTCAAATTTGATGCCTCCTTCAACTTGAATAATCCCTACAACATTTTCAACCGATTACAATTATCTCTTAACATGGCGATAACAATCCTTAATTCAGACAGGACCATCACAGCCTATTAGAATTTGTTTAACATAGTAGGTACTTTAGCCCGTGTATAACTTTTGTCAGCCTTCAGCATTATGTCTTCATAAGAATGACCTTTGTGTGACTTGACCAGATTTATAAAACTCCTTCCTTATTAAATAGCAATTATACTTTATGCCTACAGAGGCGGAATGGCACAAATATTGCTTAAAGAAACCATTAACAGATTTGAAATATCCCTTTTTGCAGGTTGAATAAATGTTAGTTAGATATGCTGATATAGCCATTCATAAATATCGGTACTGGCTGAAATGACATATGTAAAGCAGCCGCTCCATCGAATTTGCGTCTCACAATATATTGGTCTGCAGGAAAGCATAATTACCTCTTTGGGGCTCAAGGTGTGCTTACCTCATCCCACCTAAAGAAGGGGTCTGAAATAAATCCAACGGTTGCTAGGTTTTAAACATAGTAATTTTCGTCTATCATTCACGTCCAATGTGTCTTGCCTCCAAGTAGTGTTTTCAAATCAGAGGATTGAGAGCGCAGATAAAACCAGTGAAATCGGTCAAATAGCAGGCTGCAACGGTCCGTCTTTCGGAATAAAATCACAAAGCAAGCTCTGTAAGTTATGACGTGTGTGTTATGTTGTTAATAGCAGCTGCTTGCAACAATAAAAAGATATGAATGCCCGTCTTTGTAAGCTGTCATATTTAACATCGACTTTGCAAGGCGTTTGAGAAGAATGACATTTACACGGCTGCTCTATAGCGTTACGAACACATTACAAGAGCCAATACAACAATTATCGTCATACTGTATTGGGATATCGGACGCGGTATTCGCATTCTCGTGTTTGCAATTTTAAACATATCGAGAAAGTCCAGTGATATATGGTTTGGTAGGGCAAAGATTAGTCTAGCATACCAGCATATTGTTAAAAATACCATCAAATAATTGCAAAGGTTGCTTAACTTGCGAATAAATCTATGTCCGTTATGTCTTCGGTTTATAATGCTTCGTACTTGAGCCATTTGGGTTGACCGTATGGAGCTGATGTTGATTATTGTGGCTCAGAACACTCGGCAAATGATCCTAGAGATATGCAACCCAAAGCCCACCAGCGACGGTGTTAATACTGGCTAGGGCCTTAAAGATGGTGAAATTACCCACTCTTCTCAAATTTATGCTGTTAAAATAGTATACCTTCGACTACAAACCAACCAGTTCAAAGTACACCGACCTCTTAAGCTTTTGTCAGTAAGAGTAACCGATTTCGGTTAGCGTCATTGTAAACACGCCATTTGCTTTTGGCTTCCTGGACAAAGCACATGCCACACGGCTGTTAGTTCCCGCATCAGCCTGGTATTGACATCGTGCGTTAGCATATAAACAGACCAGATCCATAGAAATATGATACGTGAATAGATCACAATGCAAGGATTGGTAATTGTGGTCGCTGTATGTTGCTCTTGCCGTAAAGAGGGTCGTATGGGTGCAGCTCCCCAAGCTGCGTGCTCCCTTTGGCAGCTTCATCGAGAAATGTATCATCTCTGAACAGAGATTTACACTTAATATATTACTTGATGCAAAACCTGCTGCGGGTTTTATATTAATCTACCATACAGGGCTAACATCAATCGCATTGCTTGCTCTTTGCTGATGTTTTTATTAACCAGCTCTACAAAAACATCACATCGAGTCGCAAGTCTCAGTATACGGCGTTAATTGAATCGTTTGTTTCCAGAAAAGAAGCAAATGGCGAAGGGATTGTTTTCTAGTATTCCAGTAATGGACAGTTCGTTGGTCGTGGAACAGTTGAATGACAAGTTCTGTAAGTAAACTCATTGATACCATATTCATCAGCTTCTCAATTTAGTTTGCAAAATAAAATTTTGTCAATGTACTTTAATGCTTCCAAAGGTATTGGCACGTTTTATATGTTGTTGAGGAACAGGCGCCTGTAGCAAATAGACAATTACTTCAGTATTAAAGTATGCAAAATAAATTGCTGCAGCAATACATACAAAATCAGAAAGATCGGTTATTACAATAAAAGCAAATCACAAAGCGTTAAATGTACCACACAATCAAGGAGAGGTTAAAATCCCATAGACGCCTCATATCAGCGATGCAATTACGGCACATGGTACAATTTAGCAAATATTTGAAACAAGGCCATCTTATTTAATGCAACTAAAATAAAGCAGAACTTGCCCCTAATAATGTATAACAGCCAAAATTAATGTCTTTCAGAATTTGAATGCTTCATCAATATTCCCCGGGATGATGTATTTCATCAGCTAGGTTTTGGAGAGGCTATCAATAGCTGAACGTGGTATTAAATGTCGTAACCTTGGTTGTTGTTCCTTCTTCACATCACGTTCCGCTGGTATCGTACCAATATGGTGAAGTAAACGCAAAGCAATGCATATAGGGGAAACACTGTCGTTCATCACTGGTAGATTGACACCTGGTCTACTGATTATTGACTTTACCCACGTAATACATATTAAGACACCGGGTTGCACCAATGCAGTGGCGGAAAGGTGGATTTTCAATAACATTAACCACAGTGGGTTCGTGCATAAGGGAATGAATTCACACCATTTGGTAACACATCTCTGATTAAACATTCACAGAACTATTTACTTGCGAGCCGCAATGATGCAATATACATCACAAAATCAACTTAACTCGTACAACATGGTGCAAATCAAGTTTCGTTAATGTACAACCCTCATCCGACAAATCCTCTGATCTGGTAACAATTTATTGCTTTTGATTTCAAATAAAATGTCTCTCCTCTCGCATATAAAAATAAAGAAGCTACCAGACGACAGCTCCCACAACATGTTGATTGCTCGTCTGGTGACGTTAATGCAGACACAAAAGCATGCAAAGTAGGATTATACCACACTAATACGCCATGTGTCGAATGTAAAAACTTTCACAATCTCTTAACCTTTTTCCCGCTGCCTTACCAGTATTAGATGCATTTTATTGATCACATTCAGGGTTCAATAAAATAACTAAAAATCCCAGTTGAACACTGCCATATTTAATAAGACAGCACTGCGCAAGCAGAGGGTTGGTCAATTGTGATTGATAAAATGCATTTGTGGCCTCTTGTCGGACTAAGAACACCGAGGCGTGTATTGCGCAGCACAGATACATAGTATCCAACAAAATAGGGTGAATCAATGGCACCCGAGCAAGATTGTCATCTACAAAATCGGTCAATGCCCCATACTCAATTACTTTTTACTCAATTCGGACCATTAAGTGATACTCTGTTGCTTATACTATGTATCATTTTGCTGGTAAAAGAATATCATCCAAGATTGTGAAATCGTTTTTATCCAATAGTTATAACTATTATGCTACTTGTTGTCAAAGCGTCAATTCAAATATGCATAATCCAATATTGTACCAAGTATTTTGTTAACAATAATTCGCACTATTTATGTATTCGTAAAATGTTATGCGATGTGTATTTTACACTAAAACTGTTCATTAGGATTGAATAATATATTAACCATCCCAGTATATCCCTATCATTACCTGACAAAGATCTCACATTGCTAGCTACACTTGTGGTCTGTATGATAGAATCTAACTTCTAAAAGAAATTTACCATCTTGGGTAGTCATACGACACTGCTATTTGTTAATTAGGTTAGCACTTAGCGTCCTTGAAACGTTGCAATAGGTTTCTTAGCTACAAGACTGAGCCATAATGTAGCACGGAATTACTGCGCTAATGTAACCGATGTTTCTAATTATATTGACATAGCAAAGAAATACAAGTTAATGCAAATGTTTTACAAAAAAACCCAGATATTTTTGTAAGATGAAATGCATAATGTAATGCTTTTATTTGATATGGTATTATATGCCAAATAGTCCTGTTCCGCTATAAGCGCGCAAGGTGAAACATAAGTTAAAAATTAATCAATATATAATGAATTAATGACAGCATTTGCTCATACTTCAAGGGATATATAGGCTCCAATTACAGGGATTTAATTTCCTGCCGTGTTCGATACACTCAGTTATCAATATGTGTAAACGTTCCAGTTAGTAATGTTGCCACATTAAAAGGAATTGGAAGCGGTTGATGTCAATTCCTGAAGAAGAGCAGAATGTTTCTTCCTTTATAATTTCACCATTGTCTTGCCATTCAGGCCCATGAACCTATAAGATGTTCACTCGCGTGTATCCATAAAGCACCCACACCGAAGTTTCCTTTTCTAATATTGTATCTGGTCTAGCTGTAACCGATGGATTTACATGGTTGAGCTGAAACTGATTTGTTTACTTGTAGAGCTACAAATGACGGGTTTATCTGATAGAGATGAAACTGATTTGTTTGTCTAGTAGAGCTGCAACTGATGGGTGTATCTGGTTGAGCTGCAACTGATGGGTGTATCTGGGTGCTTTACTGTGAGATCATCCGAGTTGAGAACCCTGTCTGATATTAATTATCAGTTTTTGTCATATTGGTTATTATCAGTGGGGGCTGCTCTTCGAGATTGATAACGAGCAATATCGAGCAAGACGGTTTCCATCCTCACGCCAACCACCCACACCCCCTGTTGTGTGAAATGATCCGATGGTCATATAATCAACTGCAAGGGGGACTTCTTCGCTCTGGAATGCTTTCCTATTTGGTCGCAATTATTTACTTAATCCGTGCGAAACAGATTGAATTTCTTGCTTCATCATGACTGAGAAACTTTACGTCTGTTATCAATTACAAATTTGGTACTATTGACAGGTGCATGTCCCACGCAATTCTGTTTTGTGATAGTGCTTGATTAGCCTATGGTTCCCCGAGACATCAAATGCGCGGCATCTTTAGTAGCTGGAGCGTTTTGCATGTTTATGAGCCGACTGAGTATCTTCTTTACTAAATATTGATTCCATAGGATTACATTTTAGCAAGGACTTTATTGACATAATCATGGCTCATACTGCACATTTGGATAGCCGACTTTTGTGTTCCGCCTTGTTGAAAATACAATGCTCATAGCTTGTATTAGCACCTGAGGGCTTGGCTGGGTGAAAAGGTATGTTTACGAGCAGACGAGAGTAGCAGTTATCTTCTCTACATAATAAATAATGGTCCCAAAGGAATACGCCAGCATAGTTTACGTCACTTGTATGTAGATTTGCGAAATGAATATAATAATAAATGAGTAACCGGATACTTTGATCTGCTTAGAATAGGTTTACCCCTTCATAATAATTCATCGGTGTAATTCCGCTTCCTTTTCAATAATTTCTCGGAATAGAGGCGCTAATTTGACGAAGCAGCAAGTGCGTCAGCAAGTGTCAAGTTTATCAGTTTAATGATGTTGATAAAACCATAGATAGATTCATCATGCATGAATGACGTACGAATAGGTCATATTATGTCTTGCGTCCGGTGTGAGTGTCCGATACGGATACGTGCCTTTTGTCATGTTCTCTCTAATTAATGTTATCTTGTCAGTGATGACCTCAAAATGTGGTCAGGTATTCCAAGGTTATTATTTTGTCTCGTCCTGTATGTTTGTGCGTTTTGTGGAGCATTAAAGTGTTTCTGAACATCACACAAAAACAAGCACATTCACACATAAGGTTGAAGACGCCATCTTGAATATCCTTACCTTTTGAGGTCTCCTCGCTATGAAGCAATCGACAAATTGATTAGCCAAGCATCGTGTTCCAGAGGATTCACCCCATTCCCGTTACGCTACTCAGTTCCAGACCTTAATTTGAACATGGTGTCACGGAATATTTCTGTGGTCTTCCTTGGAGAAAACGGTTTCTACCACATTGCAAACGGTGGTAAATATCATAATGTTCATAATGAATCCTGTGGTAGGATTCGTAACAGAAACTCACATTGATATCCACTGGTGACCCTATGGACGCTAACTCCGAGAACAAGGGCGTACTCGTGAAATGAAAACCTAGATTCAATTACGCTGGACCAACCCAAGATTACATTAGGTTGCCTATTTGCAGCCTCATAAACATTGCTTACTAGGTTTCTGCATACATGCACGTCCTGCTTTTCGGCATTGACACTCATAGAGACACCCGTGTAGCTCCATATGCACATGCGTTGGGAAGCTACTGACGCTGCAAGTTGTACTCCGAAAATCATGATTACTAAATATAAAATATGCAATTTATTCCATCAGACAATTGTTTGCCATTGGGTAATAAAAACAAGAGTTGCTCCTCGACGTGTTGCGATAAAGTAATTCGTTCTAATGTACGGTTTGAAACGTGATATAAAGATATTGTCTACCAGGATACATAAACATCACGTGACACCACGTTAGACCACGAACGTATTAGTATATTTGACAACTGGATGTTATGGGTTAATCCTCAGGGAACCCGTTGTTTAGCCCATTAACCTGCTTGCTGCCCCTTTCACGGAATAGAGGCGCTAATTTGTTGCTTTGTGTGATGTACATTTAGCCTTCAAGCCTTCGCACGCCACGTGAATATGCCGCTTTTCAAGACACCCTATCCTAGATAGTACTGGCAACATCAGGAGGTCTGTCATCGTTTTAAAGTAACAAGTCAATATTTATATCACATTCATGCACTGAATACTGTAACATTGGACACAATAGTAATAATGGAATTCAAGTGTGATACTTGAGGTTATCATTGGTGTATCAACGCGCTGCAATCGCTGGCTTAATGTGGCACAAGCGATTGGCAATTTCAATTATGAACAGCATTAAAAAGTGGCGATAAGACGTGAAAGCCTGTCCTTATCTTCTGGGTTGCGAAGGTATCGACTTGATTCAGAGTTGATGAGTTGATTTAGTTGTCACAGCGTTATAACCTGTAATCTCTTTATAGCAGGTCACTATGTGTAGTATAAAAGAGGGCGCAGCTACGCAATGATTGCTCACATTGAAAGAATATTCTTTGACTATAAATAATCTGTTGCCTTGTAAACTATGCAAATGTAATATTCTGCCAAATATATTGGTAAGGTAAAGAATATAACCGGTGCTAGTAAACAGACGTTTCCCCCCAGCAAATCGCCTGAGCTGCCATTGATGTTATGTGCAGAAGCTTAGTTTGACAATCATTGAATAATCAAGCACTATACAATCAATGGTAACAAACATAAGATGCATCAATCATGTATACGTAAGATGATCGTGAGCTAATTTGATCATGTTCCACACACAGCAAATAATGTGGTTCTGTGATTATGACGATATTGTACAAAGTGTGCCATACAGTGCAGGCACGGATCAAAAACCGGTATATAAACTTCATCAGATTTGCCGAAGAAGAATTTAGGAATAGGGTTGTGGATAACTTCCCTTTTAAATCAATGTTCCGGGGAGGCTGGACAGTAAAAGGTGTGTGTATATTGTTCTATCTAAAGCTAGTTAAGAGTATTATAAATGCTCTTAAAATGAACTGGCCAATGGTATTACATTTCCGGTTAGCCTGGTCTATTTAGCCGTGTGTTGTTCCAAAAACATTACATTAATTGGTTGTTGAAATCGACGGTCGAGTGCTCGCTTTGCATTTGCTGATGTTGAAGGGTCTGGATTGGCTGTTTGCTGTTAAAACGCATGTTAAAACGCATGTTTTGAGGTGTATGAATTATGAAATGCGAAACATTATCAGTTTTGGATACCACCGGAACATTTGAATAATCGCCCTATTCATATTTGTTTTCTACACACTTCACGTAGTATTTGTCAAATAAGACAAAATTTATCTTTGTAGTGCCTTCAGTCGGTAAGCCAATCTAATTTTGTCCAACATTATGACTAAAAACAGTACATTATGATCAACTCTTTGTAGTGGCAATCTTCCATATATCTTGCATAGTGATTCGTCTCTATGCAATGATTTTGCTATGCTTCACCATATTGGTCAGATCACTATATGGGTCACGGGAAAACGTTAATGTATCTTCATAGTTAAAAATGTTTTGTGAGCACAGATGGAGTAATAACAATGGTAGCAATGGTTATAGCCGCTTTGAACAATTTGTTGTATTTTGTGAATATAATTAAGCTGTCTAGGGTGAAACTGAAGAAGTAGATACAGACGTGGCGCAAAGGCTCCAATACATGGTTGCGTCAGTTGTGTGTTATTTAGTTGTAGTGATATCATGACCTAGTTTTAAGACTTGTTACAATTGTATGAACCGTACTTAATTGTACCATGAGTAGTAATTGCACTGCCAATAAAAAGTAGCATTGCGGATGCATATGCCATATCGGATGGTCGGGCCGCCGTATGTGGTGCAAAATCGTAAATGCAGCTCTCTAGCATCTGCCACGTCATCGCACCGTAAAGGCTTCATTCAGCATAAATTATTTGGTAAAATATCTATGATTCGAGTTTATTTCGCTATGTTTATAACCGATTCCTTGTGGCAAAGGTGATTCCAAAGAGAAAGAACGGAAGAATTCTGATATCAACATTAGTAATGATACACCATCCACGTCCATTTGTTTATTGTATCTATGGTAGGCAACTTGATGATACAATTCCAACTTACATGCGTAAAGATAGCGAATGTGGTCCAATTTGTGCAAACGACAGCTGTGTTTCAAAGAGCTGTGCGCCACACACCAGTAAAGCTTATATTTCTATGCATTTTTTACAATAAGCCAAATTTAAGCAGGTTTATGTAAGCAAACACAATCCAATGACTCCTTTTCATGCAATGTGAGGTTCTTGGTTAAAATGCAGGTAGTAGTTTTTACCAATGTGCTCAGATTAAAGAAAATACATGATTATATCGGCTAATTCTAACCACAACAAAACATTGCAATTACATTATTCTGGTATGTCAAATATTTAACATGCAGTACGATATAAACATGTTTGGTTGTTTATAAATAGTGCAATAGTGAATATTGAACAGTGCTAAAGGTGCACATTGGTGTAAGAATCTTCATGCACTGCTGAGATGTGGTAATTAGATACTTAAGTTTACATTAATAAACTGTGCTTTGGCATGTCATTTCTGCATTAACGCTTATCCGCCGTGTACTAATATCTCTTTTGGGATAACACTGTATTAGATAAGTGGACCCTAATGAAAGCAACAGCCTTGCTGCTGCACGTAGGCAAGATCCACTTGTTGGAATGTGCTTCATGCATATTAACCACGGTCAGCTTCCGGAATGATTCATTATGCTGAAACCTACGATGGCTATTTCGTGATGACGCAAGCTTCGTACACGCCTATTTGTGGGACACAAGATGTATGGTCAATGGCTTTTTGGGGAGAGCAGAATTGCAAAAGACGGTCATTACATCCTCTAGAGTACTCCTTTCTATTAAACAGAGGTACTACTAACTTAATCTTGATGCATCTTCTAATGGTGGGTCGTTATCAATAGATTTTGAGATCTCATAATCCCCAAAATCAGTGCCAGGACATCTAGAACTATTAAAGAATCTCAAACAGGGTGTTCTTCAGATCCCAGTAGTCTCAAACATTTATAGCGATTGAATTGTTCTTAGCACTTTGAATATTGTACAATTCAAATTTAAATAACGTCGATACTTTTCGGGAGAATTACACTGCTTAACTGTTTACCCGTACGGAGTGTCATCATTGACAGAATTAATTCTACTTCATCGCAATCTTCCAATGTGCTGTGTGTTTCCGACCAATGTAATTACGTGCCACTTATATAAGGCTCATATATGAATAGGGCACATAAATAAAAATGCCTCGGTGATACCCAATTATTTGTGTAAATAAAGCATCGGTGACAGGCAAATTGACTCAATTTACTGAAAAGATTTAACCCTCTTTGATGGGTGATTGCTTAGGTTTTATTGCAAATTGCAATGATCGCGTACAAAGAACATATACAATAAATACTGGATATATTTTACTATTCAATTAGATAATATCTAGGCCATTTACGTAGCCTATCGACGATATAAGTCAATTATAACCAATAAACATCATAATTATAACATTTTCAGCATGGCACACTATCGCCCTATTAATGTAAGTGCGATCCATTTTTAACAACATAATAGGCAGTACTCTTTCTTCGGTAATGAACGGCCAATTGGGCAATTACTAAAACATCCAATGTTGTTCTGTAACGTACCCTACAAAGCAGAAAGCCTGTTCTGACTTAAACAAATAGGCAGCACGATGTTCTGACTTACAATTAGCATTCCGTGTTACCGAATTATCTAGAAGTCATAGTCAAATAAAGCAATTGCCATTCAATTACAATTCAGCATTGAAGCTAGTGGCTGAGCAGAGACAGCACGTTCATTATACAAGTTAGGGTAAATGCTCAATAATTAAATGCTAGCTATTGAAAACTACAAACTGTGCATTATTGTCCCTAACAAAGGGGAATGAAAAAACATTCAAATTACATTACAAACTGTTATATATTTGGCTTTTTTTTTATGCCGTATAGCATAGATATCTCAAACTGCCACAGCATGAGACTGGTGCAAGAAAATTCGCATGAACTTAAGTATAACAATTAACTGCTAATTGCTTGGCTAAGGTGTCTGAGCGGTGTGTAAATCTCGCTTATCCCGCTCAGACCTGAAGAAACATATTGGCATTGAACATATATAGGCAGATCTCTTGCATCCGCACTCATGCATGTGTTAACAATAGAGTAACCAGATATGCGTAATTTAAAACGCACATGGCAAATTCTCTGATGTTATTTCAGTGCATGGTTATATATATATATATATATATATATATATATATATATATATATATATATATATATATATATATATAGATATATATATATATATATATATATATATATATATATATATATATATATATATCTATATATATATATATATATATATATATATATATATATATATATATATATATATATATATATATATATATATATATATATATATATCTATATATATATAAATATATATATATATATGTATATATACATAAATAGACCGAACGTGCGACCTGAGACTCATGGTCCCAGGTTTCGTCCTTAATCCCTGTCTTTGTTTCACCTATCTTGTGGCGGGGTGTTGATAATGGCTATGGCACAGTGAATGCCTTGAAAGCATTGCGAACACATTTTCTTCTATTAGCCAGTGCTCTTGCGTGGTTGAAAGGGGAAGGTTTATTATATATTAATGACTTTTGTTTCGACGTTTTCTTGCATGCCTTAATTGGAATGGCGACGTACAACACGGAGCAGCCTCAAAGGCGAAGGCGAGATTATTTAATTATGCACGCGTCAATCGAGATGCTACTCGGTGTCAAAAGTTCATTCGTTTGGTTGATTCCGTAATTACGATATCTCAGGTCAATCAGCAATTTCAAGATATTCCAGAAAACAGATTAGTCCTTCAATGCTGACAGAGTAGAGTTGCAACAGCACGGCATGCTGCCATTAAAACGAATGCATGTATTATCTGGGACAGTAGTAAATGGTTTTGCTGAGCGACATCCGCTTAGGCACGGTCGTTTTGTTTACGCAGTGATAGCTATAAAGCCATTCATGTCACCCAAGCCATACACATATCGTCAAATAAAATCACTCATGCACTATTTATTTCAATGGTTTAATAAGATAAATCATTGAAAATATCAGCACACTAGAATCCTGTTATGTAAAACAAGCAACATTATATCTATTTATGGTGTCTTTATATTTAATACAGTTAAGTTCGACGAAGTGTAAAAACACGGGTGTGTATGGCTCATATTAAATGAGGATGCTGGATGAGACTGCTGGCCCAATAACACCGGACCTTGTCTGGTCTTTGTAATTATTCATGGAAGACTGATTGGCTTGATGTATTTCTAGTCAACTCCCTCTCGACCCCGACTTAGCCAATGATGGCCCTGGGTTGCCTGTTGATGTTGTGTTGTTAATTACCAAGATATCTACCAACAAACGGGGTAAACGAGTTGACGGGAAGACCGCAAGCGCAATAACAATCGCTAACAGTATATCATTCACAGATCTTCAATCAAACGTCAGACAAATACAAATGTACTCGTTCTTACAAAAGTAAAGAGTCGTCCTGAGATTGGTGAAGTGCTTCTTGAGAATTAATGAAACTAAGTCAAACCATATGTTAGAATCAATAAGCGCAAGGTATGGTCACGCAAAACGAATGACACAATGACGGACTAACTCATGTTGTCATCATCATATGCATCATGAAGAACCTGAATAGCGGACA
This sequence comes from Urechis unicinctus, assembly GCA_034190875.2. Lineage (NCBI taxonomy): Eukaryota > Metazoa > Annelida > Polychaeta > Xenopneusta > Urechidae > Urechis > Urechis unicinctus. Next base: position 13,013,287 of record CM067342.1, on the reverse strand, counting down.
CTTGGTGTGATTCTTGGATACATAAACATGGATACGCATAATATCACAACATTCCTGCTGTAACTGAGGAGATTGCGACGGAATACACAACATGCCATGGTTTTTAAAAATAAATACTGCTCATTAATGCGGCTACCAAGTGTCCATAAATGTCACACAACGCCTGTTAATGACTCGCTAGATTGTCTGAGCATAATTTATTTCGTCTGAAATAATTCTTTGGAAAATTCCAGGTATTCTTTAGTTTACAGCTTTTTACGGTATCTACATCTCGACACATGGTAACAGCAATGTAAAATCATGGTCACCATGGAACTCTGAAGATCTCGGTCGTATTGAAGAATGATTGCCTCTTCGGTTCTTATGATGAACGGGTGCTAATGCAATATTCGAAGCATTTCTCATAATGCTGTTGCAAAATACATATCCTGCATTCTGGCGACGTCATATGGCTTATTTTCAGGCTGAAGAGCCTAAATCTGGTTACGACCGTGAGTGCTGAATCTAAATGGTACATGGCTCTGTACTTTAGTTCTGATTGAATCTTATCAGTCCTCGTTGCATGCATGCACCAGTTGTAGCTATCCACGACTGCTGACGCCATTTGCAAATGCGTCCGTTCTGAAATTGTAGCTAGAATATAAACCTAGGGATCGATTGAGACTAATGAAGAGGCCCTATCCGCACCATATGACCTTGGTACCATACATTCGTCAGATTATAGTATTCTGATTATGTGTTCCGATTTTCATTGCCTTGACAAGAGCCTCGAGGCTATTACTATAGGTTGTATAAGTCTACTAAATCACCACTGATCATTTCTGTATTCCGGCTTGACGTCATCAAATTGACTTTATCCTTTACAGTCTAATCAATCTACCTACATCCTATTCGATGCCAGCAGGCTATCTGTGCCTGAAAGCAATGGGCGGGTGTGTGCTAATGGTAACTTCAAATTACATTGGTCCGGGAAAACCCGTGGTCTGTGATGAATAAGTACAATACTGGATCGACACATGATTCAAGAAAACGTGGATGAATGCACGAATCTATACTTGTACTTAACTGTATGAAACGCGTTGAATTTCAGATGCTGAGATCTGATGGAGCTAGTAAAAATGTCCATGTTGGTAACAAATGTAGTTAGTGCAATGATGATGATATGATTATCATGATGACGACGACGATGCTTTTGATGCCGTTGGTGAATTCGGCGACCACGACGATCAAGATATCTGTGTGCAATGTCAATTTCTGACATATTGGACAAAAACCATCAATACGTATGCAAAGCATAAAGCGTCTGAATACCAGTGCTTATTTTCGCCGTAATGGAGCGCTGGGAGCAGCTAATGGTGTAACCTTTGCATACCGCTTCAATTTCAAATAAAGTGCAGCTTACACTGAACGTTAAGTCCTAACATGCTCAACATGGAGTATGCTAAACATCCACGCGTGACTTGTTGTGATGTCTCGTGCTGCTTTGCTGACGTTCGTGTAATGAATGTAAGCATGCAACAATAATCCGACATATACACTTAGTGTCGAATCAACTGTCCAAGTGATGGCCAATACAATTCAACTTTACATCTCTTTTTATATTACATCGTTTCTAGTTTTATGTAGACGCTCATTCAGAGACCTGAACTGTAATTGTTATGTGTGTACGAGTCTGAGCTGCACGGCCTTTTTGTTTGCTACAGTCGCTACAGTCTATGTTTTTTTATGCATTTTTTGTAAACATTGAACGTCACGTATCACAAATTGCATTCAGTCTTGTTAGTTATTTAGGACTTGGAAACCTGTTAATTATGTATTACCTGAAAACAATTTTTATACCGTGGTACTGAGGTCATTAGCATTTGTTTAGCATAAATCCTGAATGGGTCAAATGCGATTCATTTTATTAAGCCATGATCCTTAAAGAATATATAAAGAATGATATGGACGAAATTGTGCGTCGACTGGAGGCATAATGTTACACAAACCACGCTCTACAGCATTTACATATAAATCAGTAAATACACATATTAATTTACAGTGTTAATTAAATTGTCTGTTAAACGGAAACACGCGAGCAAGTGAACATTCTTTGGCACGTATTTGACACATCATGGCCATTTCGGGTAGCAGGCAACTCACCGGATCTGGTCTCATCTGTTAAAGAAAATCTAGAATATTGATTGGCTTTATAAGATTCTTATCAACTCACTTTTCAACACAACTAAGCCAATTAAGCGCCCACACTATCTGTTGATGTTCTTTGTTAAAGAAAAACCTGAATAGCGAACATTTGATGTGAATTAATCACACAGTGGTCAGTAACACGATATAGTCAATTTAAAGCAGTACATCTGAACAAAACAACATTATAATTTGAAGGCAGCGATGTATAATAGGAAACAAATTTGTAACGTGTAATAACAGTATTATACTGATTGACTTCACTATAATCTTTAAATTTCTTCCTGCGTTTCTTTATAACAAAGGTTACAATAAACCTACAATTGAGCGCAGTTGCGATAGAATGTTCGACGAAAATATAGTGACATATAAGCTTGATTACGGGTAATGATTGTCATTCAAATATTACACGAAAGATAGGCTTGTTTGAGGGAAATTATCCTCTAACGCTCAAGGAAACATTGTCGTCTGATATGTATGGTAGCTGTATTAGCTGGAGGAGACTTATCGTTTCTGGTTACACACACACAGTTAGCAAAGACCGTCTCACCAGATAACACCAATGTTGAATTATAATAATGCTTTGGCCAGGTGGTGCATATCGACTGAAAAGTGGTCCGCCACACAGGTTCTATGTTCAGATGAAATCGCAAGCTCCCGACGCTAAAGCTTCCGTCGTGTTACATTTTTGTATCCACCATGTGTTGTGACACGTTAGCCATGGCGTCGTGTTTGCTTCTATGAACTGCATTGCCGGTCTATGACATCAATGATCATATACAGACACATGTTATACGTTGATCTAAACCATTTTCCAGTTGTTACTTACTGCTGACTCTGATGTTTATTCGTTCTCATGGAAATGTTGGTCTCATTTTGTCACGATCGTTGTTGTATCATGTCCCGCAAACGACGAATGAACTGTTTATGGGATGTAGACTTTTTACTATAACCGAGCATTGGTAGGGTCAGCAAGTCGCTCGAGATACTGCTGTTGATAGATATATTTATAATGAGTCTAATGCACTCTAATACGGCACTGCGTTCCTCATTCAATGTGGCAATCTGCGAGCAGAGAAGGGAAATTGTATCAGCATGTGTGTATTTTCAGATGTGTATGTACATACTGTAGTGCGTAGTTTGTTTAAAATAATGCCTCCAGTCGTCGTACAATTTCAACCATATTATTCCTTATATATTCTTTAAGGATCATGGCTTAATAAAATGAATCGCATTTGACCAAGCACATTGCTTTCAGGCACAGATAGCCTGGTGGAATCGAATAGGATGTAGGTAGACTGATTAGACTGTAAAGGATAAAGTCAATTTGATGACGTCAAGCCGGAATACAGAAATGATCAGTGGTGATTTAGTAGACATATACAACCTATAGTAATAGCCTCCAGGCTCTTGTCAAGGAAATGTAAATCGGAACACATTGTCAGAATACGATAATCTGACGAATGTATGTTACCAAGGTCATGTAGTGCGGATAGGGCCTCTTCATTAGTCTCAATCGATCCCAAGGGATATATTCAAGCTACATTTCAGATCCCAATGTTAGAATCCCGTTACAATGTCAGAACGGACGCATTTGCAAACGGCGTAAGCAGTCGTGAATAGCTACCGCTGGTGCTTACATGCAACGCGGATTGGTAAGATTCAATCAGAGCTATAGTATAGAGCCAAGCTCCATTAAGATTCAGCACTTATTCGTAACCAGATTTATGTGCTTCAGCCTGAAAAAGCCATATGACGTCACCAGAATGCAGCATATTTATTCTGCAACAGCATTATGAGAAGATATATGTACCGTAAAAAAATGTAAACGCAAACTTTTCCACTGATGAATATCATAAATTCTCTGAACAAATATTTCAGATTAAATAGATTATGCTCTGCCAATCCAGCGTGTCATTAACAGGCGTTGTGTGACATTTACGGACACTTGGTAGCCGCATTAATGAGCAGTAGTTATTTTTAAAAACCATGGCATGTTGTGTATTCTGTCGCAATCTCCTCAGTTACAGCAGGAATGTTGTGAAATTATGTGTATCCATGTTTATGTATCCATGAATCACACCAAGTGTCCGCTATTCAGGTTCTTCATGATGCATATGATGATGACAACAATGAGTTAGTCCGTCATTGTGTCATTCGTTTTACGTGACCATACCTTGCGCTTATTGATTCTAACATATGGTTTGACTTAGTTTCATTAATTCTCAAGAAGCACTTCACCAATCTCAGGACGACTCTTTACTTTTGTAAGAACGAGTACATTTGTATTTGTCCGACGTTTGATTGAAGATCTGTGAATGATATACTGTTAGCGATTGTTATTGCGCTTGCGGTCTTCCCGTCAACTCTTTTACCCCGTTTGTTGGTAGATATCCTTGGTAATTAACAACACATCGTCAACAGGCAACCCAGGGCCATCATTGGCTTAGTCGGGGTCGAGAGGGAGGTGACTAGAAATACATCAAGCCAATCAGTCTTCCATGAATAATTACAAAGACCAGACAACGTATGGTGCTATTGGGCAAGCAGTTTAATCCAGCATCCTCACGCAGTCTATCTCATATGAGCCATACACATCCTTTTTTTACACTTCCTCGAACTTAACTGCATTAATTATAAAGACAACATAAATAGAGAGAATGTTGCTTGTTTTACAGAACAGCATTACAGTGTGCTGTTATTTTCACTTATCTCACTCATTAAACCCTTGAAATAAATATGCATGAGTGACTTTATTTGACGATGTGTTTATGGCTTGTGTTACATGAATGACAGTTAGCAGTCGCTGCGTAAACATGATTACTGTCCCTAAGCGGATGTCGCACAACGAAACCATCAATTACTGATCCAGATAATACACGCATTCGTTTTAATGGAAACATGCCGTGATGTTGCGACTCTCTGTAAGCATTGAGGGATTAATCCGTTTTCTGTCATATCTCGAAATTGCTGATTGACCTGAGATATCGTATTAACGGAATCACCCAAATGGATGAACGTTGGCAGGATGACACCGAGCATCGTCGCGATTAATGCGTGGTCCATTAAATAGTAAGTGGTTGTTGTTTTTTTATAGCGCGTGGATATACAATTGTCAGGTAAGAACTGTCTCGCCTTCGAAGCTGCCCCGCGTTGTACGTCGCCATTACAATTAAGGCATACAAGAATTCGTCTTCCCCTTTCAACCACGAAAGAGCACTAGCTAATACATGAAAATGCGTTCGCAATGCTTTCTCGGCCTACAATGTGCTGCAGCTTGTTGGCGTTATGCCATTATCAACAACCCGCCATAGCGATTTTCTATGCGTTGCTGTAGATAGGTGTAACAATGAGAGGTACTAAGAACGAAAGTTGTGACCATTAGTCAGAGGTCGCATGCTCTGTCTATATATGCATAACCATAGTCGAACACTTACACACACACACACACACACACACACACACACACACACACACACACACATATATATATATATATATATATATATATATATATATATACATATATATATATATACAAATATATACAGAAGGCTTTTACATATATGCATATCTTGATAGCTATATATTTTATATCTAAACAGATATATATATAGATACGATAATATATAATGAGATAGATACATATGTAAAGCAAATATAAAGGTCCATATATATACATTTATACATATATTTATATATGCATATTTATATATGTGTATATAAATGTTCATATATATATATGTATATATATATGAAGTTATGAATATACGTATATATTTATGTACATGTATATGCATGCATATATATATATATATATTTATATATATATATATATATATATATATATATATATATATATATATATATATATATATATATATATATATATATATATATATCCATGCATGCATATGCATATATTTATATATATATATGTAAATATACATATATATATATATATATATTTACATGTATGTATATTTATATATATATATATATATATATATATATATATATATATCTATATATATATATATATATATATCTATATATATCTATATATATATATGAGTGTCTGTATGTGCTTATGTGTGTGTGCGTGTGGGTGTGTGTGAGAGAGAGAGAGAGAGTGTGTGTGTGTGTGTGTGTGTGTGTGTGTGTGTGTGTGTGTGTGTGTGTGTGTGTGTGTGTGTGTGTGTGTGTGTGTGTGTGTGTGTGTTTTAATTGTATTTTGTACTTTGGATCATGTGTAATTATGAAAGTGAAAGGAAGGCTATCGGAAATGATCCTCCTGATAATCGTGGTTGTCTTTTTGATGCAATGTCTTGTGATTCGACCAGCTCGACGTTGTTGTAACATTGAAATCGCACTGGTCACAAACCCATGCATTAGTTGTCGCCTGCGCTTAACTGTAGCATGAAACAGGTAAGATAAACTGTGGTAGCCTCTCAACTGCTCGCACATCTATCTACTTAAGTGGCGAGCAACTCCTGTGTTTTGCTGCTGGTTCTATTCGAGATTTTTAGCAGCTACACAGACGTTGTTTGGGCAATCAATAATGATATCTGACCGTTGCACAATGCCCCCGTCGTTTGATGATTGTTGACCACCCCAGGCGCGCCATATTCAAACAATACTCTATTAGAATCTTGGAACCAATCAGCAACGCTGTCACGTTACCGAAGCACCACCACATCAGTACATGACAATTTCGTGTGCAATCTAAATTCATAATGATCCTATCTCATTTTTGTTTGTTGCCGTAATGACTTGAAAGACGCTGTGAAGTTGGAGATAGATAACATCAATTGAATTTGCTGACGCTAGTTATATAGTTAACAAATATTATTCTCTCTCGTAGAAAACTGGTATCTTAATCATACAAAACACTTCTGGGTTCGTCTGTATCTCTGTTAGTTTCGAAATTCAAAAAAAGAAATAAAAAGTTGTTGCATAAATACATACAGTGTGTGGTGTTTCTAGTCCATTAATGGATCACGATTCAGAGCTTCGTATGGGCTGTGTCCGTTGATAACACTTTGTCGATAAGGCATTGGTCGTGACAGGCTGTATAATTTGCTTTGATTAATAAACGAATGGCACTGGGGCCCGTCGTACGGATGCCTGGAATAGCAAAAATATAACCCATATCTAAAACGCCGGAATCAGATCATACACTTTGCCTCATATCGCACAAATAAGTAAATGTTATTCATTTCATACTCAGAAAACGTTAATGTCCATAAAAAAAGACTACCAATTGGACATTTTCTCAAGAAAAAATATCTAGATGAAGCAGGGCATTTAGAGACTTCAAATGCATGAATAATCATGACTATTTTTTCTCATTATTTAATGCATACACATGTATAAATTGTAACTTGCCAAACAAACCATTGAACAAGTAGGGGCACAGCAATGAAAAAGTAGCAAACATAAACTAAACAAATCTTGAACCATTATGAAAGACAACTTAATGAATAGGAATTCGTATGTTACGCGCTTCTGGGACAATGAATTTTGTCACACAATAGTCTTTGAGCGTGTAAATGCGTTTTTGTTTATTAAATTATTAGGTTGGAAGTGGCATGCCGTTTTGACGCATGTACCCCTTGCAGCTTCAACAAAGGCACCGACATTATCTCATGCTTGAGTTAGTTCATTGAATGTTTTCACATTAATCGAAAGCATCTTGAACTAAGCACTTTGCAAGACATAGGGTATTATCGTTGCTTACTACATTTATGGAGATTTGTATGCAATGTACTACCGGATGATTGAGTTGAACATTGGTTTTCTCTGTTGATGTTGGCTATATATAATACGCAATTCCCAGCTGATGGCACATCAGGATTACATATTTAAACACAACAACAGGTATACCATTGCCTTGTCGACACAGCTGTATAATGACCTTCCCCATGTCTTGTCCTTGGAAGGCGATGTGGCCGAGGTGTTTACGCGCAGTTGCTATAACAGCTGCCTCATGGCCCACTCCATGTCTAGTTTTTGAAGGGAACTTGATTCATGCTACATGTAAGTCTTTGGACATTGCAGCATCAGTCACCATTAGTGCGTTTGCTATGCTCTGATGTTAATCTTGCCGGCCGATTTAGATTAACCCAACAGTGTCAATCTTTAAAACGTACCAGCGTGTCTCACAGACCGTTTTATCGGCTCCTCTCAGGTTTGTTAATGTTTTACCCAAAACAGTCTGATTCAGTACAGAGATTTTATCTCAAGAGCAAGAAATAATCTTGTACAATCAATGCCTCCAGTTTTTTTGGGACATATAACTTAATGAAGAATGATATACCCAAACGCAACGCAAAAATAACATTGTTTCATCAGAAGCAAATGTTCTTGTTGAGTTTGACATCAAGCCGAGGTACTGCCTGTTCAGTACATACTAATTGACGTTACTGCAGTAGCAAAGCTCAATGTTAAGCAATCACAAATTTGAGTCCTGCTTCTATATTTCGCGAGAAATGGCAAAACACAGTCATCACCCCATTTAAGCACTGTCAGGTCTTGTTACTCGCGTATGGGGGGTGGGGTGTGATATGATTAAGTGCATGCAGATGCCCGACTCGCCGTGGTAGACATAGCTCTCTGTCTGCGGCAGATATAACATTGTTTGTCGCGATAGCATGGATATTTCTTTTCGCATAACTCGATATTTGGAAAGACATTTTATTTGTCTATTACGATTATTACATATCTAAAGCATACTTTAGCAAAGGCTTACGCATTGTACAAGAAGCGTAGTTTAATCGTGAGGGCCAATTATTGTAAATTAAATGGAAAGCAGTGTCGAGTACGTTTAACAGAAAGCGGAATTAGTATTGACTTTATATGCTTATATCGCCATTTCTAATATCAGACCGGCACATTGTTATTTGCATTATAAGGCCTACTCTATTCAGAAGCTTATCATCGCGGTTTATATCCAGCAGAAAATATCACCTCCAGTTTCAAATGGCCGCCACATTCAACTGGCGTTTCCCGTTATCTTGAGCAGCTGACATGCCAATTAACCCTTTGAGGATTTGCGTTCTTTATCAAACGCAACGAAGATGTCGGAATAAATGTAACACTGGCTATGTTTTAAGCACATTTATCAACGTCTATCATTCCTGCCCTTCGCGTCTCGCCTCTTAGCGGCATTTTCTTATCTGAGGATTCAGAGCGGTAAAATAGTAGGCTGAAACGCATGCAAGACTACGGACCTGACTAAAGTAAAAAGCAAGTACCATGAGTAATGACATTCGCAGACCTTAAATAATGGTAAGAGCCATAAACACGATTACATTACCTTCTCCTACAGTTATACAGTTAATATAGCGAACACAGACTTCAAACCGACCCATCCCAGGCACAATGAGCCGTTGTTAGATTTGATGAATTGCGTTGTTAATAATAGTTGCTCTGGTGAAGCTCTAAATATATATATTTTACTGACACATTTTATCTAATATTATTATATTTTGTTCTTATTTTCATTTAATATGTAGGTTTCATAAATACGTAGCGACTAGTTTTGCGTGTTGTACGCGATCATTGGAATTTTCAGTAAATAATGGCACGTACGAATCGTGACAGTAAACACTGATGCAATTTGCCAATCACTGATGCTTCAATTGCTCAAATAATTGGGTTTCACCCAGACATTTTTATTTATGTGCTCTATTTATATAATGCCTTAGGTGAGTGATACGTGATTGCATATAATAGTCGGAAACACACAGCACATCTGAAGATTGCGATCAAGTAGAATTAATTCTGTCGATGAAGAGACTCCGTACGTCTAACCAGTTAAGCAGTGCAATTCTCTCGAATAGCATCGACGTTATTACAATTTGAATAGTACAATATTCACAGATTGAAAGTGCTAAGTACAATTCAATCGCTAAAGATTTATGAGACTACTGGGATCATCTTATAAACACCCTGTCTGAGGTTCTTTAACGATTCTAGATGTGCTGGCACTGATTGTGATGATTATGAGATACCGAAATCTATCGGCTGTTTTGAGGTCAATATTGCATAATAAGTTACATACGTTGTAAAATAACAACGACCCACCATTAGACCCACATTTCAGCAGTGAATGAGGATTCTTACACCAATGTGCACCTAAAGCACTATTCAATATTCACTCTTTCACTGTTTATAAACAACCAAACATGTATATATTATATTGCATGTTAAATATTTAACATACTAGAATATGTATTTGCCAAGTTTTGTTGCGGTTATACTCATAGTTTTAAAGAATTAACCTACATAATCAAGTAATTTCCTTTAATATGAGCACATTGGTAGAGACTACTACCTGTACTTTAAATCAAGAACCTTACATTGCAAGGAAAATAATCGTTGGATTTTGCTTGCTTACATAAACCTGCGTAAATTTGGCTTATTGTACAAAAAACATTGAAATATACACTTCTCCGGTTTGTGGCGCGAAGTGCTTTGAGAAGGAGCTGTCTTTTGCACAAATTATACCCCATTTGTTATCTTTACGCAATTTGTTATCTTAAGTTGCAATTGATTAATCAATTTACCTACAATTAACAAATGGGAGTGGATGGTGTATCATTACTAATGTCGATATCAGCATTCTTGCTTTCTGTCTCTTTAGGGTCAACTTTGCCACAAGGAATCGGTTATAAACAAAGCAACATAAACTCGAATAATAAATATTTTACAAAATAATTTGTGCTAAATTACAACTTTACGGTGCAATCACATGATAACATAACACAGATATAGAGCTGCAATTTACGATTTTGTTACCTATGACGCCACATTTGGCATTGGCATTCGCAATTCGACTTTAAACTGGAAGTGTAATTACTACGCATGGTACAATTAAGTAAGTTTCATACATTTGTAACATATCTTCATGTTATCACTACAACTGAATAACGCACAACTTTGCACGGAAGTCTTTGCTCCACGTCTTTGCACAAATACCGTTACCATTGTTATTATACCATCTGTACGCACAAAACATTTTTAACTATGAAGATACATTATATTGTTTTCCCTTGACCCGTAATGGGATCTGACAAATGTGGAGGAGCGTAGTAAAATCATTGCCTAGAGACAATTCACAATGCTAGAAATATGCCACTACAAAGAGTTGGTCATAATGTACTGTTTTTCTGCTATAAGACTTATTGTTGGCCAACATGAAGATTGGCTTACCGACTAAAGCTAAATGTTGTCTCATTTTAACTATACCACGTGAAGCCAATATGAATAGGGCGATTATTTAGACATTCCGGTAATATGCTATTGATATGATATGACTATTGTTCACATTTAATATTTTTCTACACCTCTAGAAACATGAAGCGACACATACGCTTTAACAGCAAACAGCCAATCCAGACCCGTCAACATCAGCAAATGCAAAACGAGTTCTCGACCGTTGATTTCAATATCCAGTTGACGTACTGCTTTTAGAACAACACACGGCTAAATAGACCAGGCTAACCGGAAATGTATTACCATTGGCTAGTTCACTTTAAGAGCATTTATAAAATACTTAACTAGTCTTATATAAAACAATATGCGAACTTCATTTACTGTCCAGCCTGCCCTGAACAGTGATTCAATGTCATCACCATGGAAACTTGGAGCACCTCATGCTCTTGTCGGGAATATTCACTGGAACCGTATTTCCTATTTCGTCGCAGAAACACATTTATTCCTAGCAAAAATATTCACCCATATTAGTATAAAGCTTCATCACAAGTTTGTTCTGTACCCACTTTTCGTATCTTTCTAACAATGTTATGACGTCATACGTCTCGACTAATGTGACCATCCATCCGCCATTCCCTATGACAGTTCCATCCATCTGGCTTTCATAAACATGACTGCCCTCTTTACAGTTACCCCTCTGCCGGAAAAAAACACTCATAATCAGATGTCATCAATGGGCCACATTTTTTTCAGTCAAAAGATGATATTCTATACAATATACCCGTTTTGTAGTGAAATTAGAATGAGGCAGATGCAATTCAACATAACCGTTTTGGCTTGGTTTAATGCTTAAAAAGCAATACATCAAATTTTTACATGTTTAACGCTCAAAGCGGAAGTTATCCACAACACTATTCCTACATTCTTCTTCTGGCAAATCTGATAGAGTTAATGTACCGGCTTTTGATCCACGCCTACACTGTATAGCACACTTTGTACGATATCGTCAAAATCACAGAACCACGTCATTTTCTGTGTGTGAAACATGATCAAATTAGCTCACGATCATCTTACGTATACATGAACGAGACATATTATGTTTGTTACCATTGTTGGTATAGTGCTTGATTATTCAATGGTTGCCTAACTAAGCTTCTGCGCATAACATCAATGACAGCTCAGGCGCTTTGCTGGGGGAAAACGTCTGTTTACGAGCACCGGTTATATTCTATACCTTACCAATATATTTGGCAGAATATTACATTTGCATGGTTTGCAAGGCAACAGATTATTTATAGTCAAAGAATATTCTTTCAATGTGAACAATTATTGCGTAGCTGCACCCTGTTTTATACTACACATAGTGACCTGCTTTAAGGAGATGACAGGTTATAACGCTTTGACAACTAAATCAACTCATTGCCATAAACGTCTATGCCTTCACAACCCAGGAAACAGGCCTTAATACACAAATGATACACAAATGATTACCTCAAGTTTTACCTCTGTCACACTTGAATTACTTCATTAATATTGTGTCCAATGTTACAGTATCCAGTACATGGATGTGATATAGACATTGAACTGTTAGTTGTGAACGATAACAGACCTCCTGATGTTGCCAGTACTGTATTGGATAGGGTGTTTTGATAAGCGGCATGTTTATATGGTGTGCGGCGGCTTGAAGGCTATGTGTACATCACCCAATTACCTCGTTACTTTGAAGACGCCGTCTGAAATAGTAAGAGTCGCGCTGGTCTCTGTGCGGAGAAGCAACCAGCAGGTCGATTGACCAGGCAACATTATCCGGAGGGCCACCAGTGGATCTCAATTTTGCACATCTATGAGTTTCTATTACGCATCATACCACAGGATTCCTTAAGAATAAGTCTAGATGATATTTGCCACCGTTTTCAGTGTGGTAGAAAACGTTTTCTACAAGGAAGACCACATAAATATCACACGACATCATGTTCATTAATTACGGTCTGGAATTTAGTAGCGTAACGGGAATGGGGTGATTGGAATTCATGGGTGAATCTCTGGAACACGATGCTTGGCCAATCAATTTGTCGATTGTTTCATAGCAAGGAGACCTCAAAAGATACGGATATTCAGGATGGCGTCTTCAACCTTATGTGTGAATGTGCTTGTTTTTGTGTGATTTTCAGAAACACTTTAATGCTCCACAGAACGCACAAACTTACAGGACGAGACAAAATAATAACCTTGGAATAGCTGACCACATTTTGAGGTCATCACTGACAAGATAACGTTAATTAGAGAGAACATGACAAAAGGCACGTGTCCGTATCTGACACTCACACCGGACGCAAGACATGATATGACCTATGCGTACGTCATTCATACATGATGAATCTATCTATGGCTTTATCAACATCATTAAACTGATAAACTTGACACTTGCTGACGCACTTGCTGCTCCGTCAATTTAGCGCCTCTATTCCGAGAAATTATTGAAGGGGAAGCGGAATTACACCGATGAATTATTGTGAAGGGGTAAACCTATTCTAAGCAGATCAAAGTATCCGGTTACACATTTATTATTATATTCATCTCGCAAATCCACGTACAAGTGACGTAAACCATGCTGGCTTATTTCCTTTGGGACCATTATTTAATATGTAGAGAAGATAACCGCTACTCTCGTCTGCTCATAAACATTCCTTTTCACCCAGCCAAGCCCTCAGGTGCTAATACAAGCTATGCGCATTGTATTTTCAACAAGGTGGAACTCCACAAAAGTCGGCTATCCAAATGTGCAGTATGAGCCATGATTATGTCAATAAGGTCCTTGCTAAAATGTAATCCTATGGGACCAATATTTAGTATATAAGATACTCAGTCGACTCGTAAACATGCAAAACGCTCCAGCTACTAAAGATGCCGCGCATTTGATGTCTCGGGGAACCACAGGCTGATCAAGCTCTATCAAAAAACAGAATTGCGTGAGACATGCACACTTCGATATTATCATATTTGTAATTGATAACAGACGTAAAGTTTCTCAGTCCTGATTAAGCAAGAAATCGAATCCGGTTCGCATCGATCAAATAAATAATTGCGATCAAGTAAATAAGTCCCCCTTGCAGTTGAGTATATAACTATCGGGATCATTTCACACAACAGGGGGCGTGGGTGGATGGCGTGAGAATGGAAACCATCTTGCTGGATATTGCTCGTTATCGATTTCGAAGAGCAGGTTCCACTGATAATAATCTATGTGACAAAAACAGATAATTTATATCGGACAGGGTTCTCAAGTCGGATGATCTCAGAGTAAAGCACCAAGATAAACCCATTAGTCGCAGCTCTACCAGATAAACCCATCAGTTGCAGCTCTACCAGATAAACCCATCAGTTGCAGCTCTACCAGATAAACCCATCAGTTGCAGCTCTACCAGATAAACCCATCAGTTGCAGCTCTACCAGATAAACCCATCGGTTGCAGCTCGACCAGATACAATATTAGAGAAGGAAATTCGTCATGAGTTTCGTCATGGATACACGCGAGTAAACATCTTATAGGCCTCAATGGCAAGGCACAGGGCAAGCACCGTTCAATGGGGAAATTATAAAGGAAGACAAATTCTTCAAGAATTGACACCAACCGCTTTCAATTCCTATTAATGTGGCAATATTACTAACTGAAAGGTTTACACATATTGATAACTGATTCGGCAACTCAATTATTGTGCCATTTATCATATGTATTGAACATGGCACGAAATTACATCACTGTTTATAGAACTCAGATATCACAAATATCTCTTGACGTATGAGCAAATGAGTATGCTGCCATTAATTCATTACATACTGATTAATCTTTAACTTATGTTTCACTTTGTGCGCCTATAGCGGAACAAGAATATTTTGCATGTAATTCTAGATCTAATAAATGCATTACAGTATACATTTGACCTTACAAAAATATCTGTTTCTTTGTTACGGCAATATAATTAGAAACATCGGTTACATTAGCGCAGTAATTCCGTGCTACATTTCCCTTTATGGCTCAGTCTTGTAGCTAAGACACCTATTGCAACGTTTCAAGGACACTAAGTCCTAACCTAACTAACGATTAGCAGTGTCGTATGACTACCCAGGATGGTAAATATCTTTTAGAAGTTAGATTCTATCATACAGACCACAAGTGTAGCTGCAATGTGAGATCTTTGTCAGGTAATGTAGGGATACACTGGATACATAAGATGATACATAATAAAGGCAACCGAGTGATTAAAAGTCCATCTTTCCACCACTAAATTGGTGCAACCCGGTGTCTTAATGTTTATTTCGTGGGTAAAGTCAATAATCAGTAGACCAGGTGTCAATCAACCTGTGATGAACGACAGTGTTTCCCCTGCATGCATTGCTTTGCGTTTACATCACCATATTGGTACGATAACAGCATAGGTCAAGAGGAACGTGATGTGAAGAAGGAACAACAACCAAGGTTATGACATTTAATACCGCTTTGAGCTATTTATAGCCTCTCAAAAACCTAGCTGAAATACATATTCCCCGGCAATATTGAAGAAGTAATCAAATTCTAAAAGGCATTTATTTCGGTTATTATACATTATTAGGGGCAAGCTCTGCTTTATTTTAGTTGCATTAAATAAGATGGCCTTGTTTCAAATATTTGCTCAACTGTACCATGTGCCGTAATTGCACCTCCGGTACAAAGTAGCACACAATGAATACAAATGCCGCATCTAAATCAGTGATGGGTCAAGTGCTGGTTCGAGGCGGCAATATAACTTTAACCGTTCCTTGATGGACACATTATGTGGCACTTTTAACGGTTTGTGATTTGCTTTTATTGTAATAACCGATCTTTCTGAATTTATATGTATTGCTGCAGCAGTTCCAATTTACATACGCTTATACAGGAGTCATGGTCTAATTTCTACAGGCACCTTTTCCGCAACAACGTATAAAACGTACCAATACATTTCGAAGCATACTGACGAAATTTAATTTCGCAAACCAAATTTAGACGCTGATGAATATGCTATCATTGGGTCTACTTACATAACTTGTCCTTCAACTGTTCCGCGACCAACAAACTGCTCATCATGATGTCAATGAATACTGAAAACAATCACTTCCTCATACGCCATTTGTTACTTTATTGGAAACAATGGATTTAATTAACGCCAGATATTGAGATTTGCGACACGATGTGATGTTTAATGTAGAGCTGGTTAATAAAACACCAGCAAAGAGCCAGCAATGCGATTGATGTTAACCCTATATGGTAGATTAACATAAAACCCGCAGCAGGTTTTGCATCAAGTAATATATTAAGTGTAGATCTGCGTTCAGAGATGATTCATTTCTGGATGAGGCTGAAAAGGGAGCACGCAGCTTGGGGAACTGCACCCCAACGACCCTCTTTACAGCAAGAGCAACATACAGCGACCACAATGACCAAGCTTTGCATTTTTATCTATTCACGTATCATATTCCTATGGATCTAATCTTTTTGTAGTTCAACGCGCGATGTCAATACCAGGCTGATGAGAGAGGGAACGGCGTGTGGCATTTGCTTTGTCCAGGAAGACAAAAGCAAATGAGAAATTGTTACATCAGTGTTTAATGCGTCAATAAAGGAAAAACAAAACTTGTGCTTACAATAACGCTAATAAAAATCGCTTTGCGCTGCAGTCTTACTGACAAAAGCTTACGAGGGCGGTGTGCTTTGGATCGGTTGTTTTATAGTCGAAGGTACACTATTTAAACAGCATAAATTTGAGAAGAGTGGGTAATTTCATCATGTTTATAGCCCTAGTCAGTATTAACACCGTCGCTGGTAGGCTTTGGGTTGCATATCTCTAGGAACATGTGCCTAGTGTTCTGAGCCACAATAATCAACATCAGCTCCACACGGTCAGCCCAAACGGCTCAAGTACAAAGTATTATAAACCGAAGACATAACAGACAGATTTATTCGCGAGTTAAGCAACCTTTGCAATTATTTGAGCCTGAAATGCAAAATGGTATTTTTAACAATATGCTGGTATGCTAGACTAATCTTTGCCCTACCAAACTATATATCACTGGACTTTCTTGATATGTTTAAAACTGCGAACACAAAAGTGCGAGTACCGCGTCCGAAATCCCAATACAGTATTGTTGGCTCTTGTAATGTGTTTGTAACGCTATAAAGTAGCCTTGTAAATGTCATTCTTCTCAAACGCCTTGCAAAGCATGCTAAAATAGTTTGATTACTAATCATTGCAATATCATTAGTTGGTAAAAACGCGTTTACACCCATCATCTTTTGCATCACAAGTGCTATTTATAAATGCCTATTTGTATTTATCACTTTTTTTTAATTGATCAGTCATTCTGAGCCTAGAGTTGGGCAGCTGTGAGCAGCACAGCAGCTATCCTTCCGTGACTGTCGTCTTACTTGATATATGACGAGACTGGCTCATGTGACCCCGCCTGCTGTGTAGTTAAAAGCTGATGCGTGTCGATGTTAAATATGACAGCTTACAACGACGGGCATATATTGTTATTGTTCACGTCATAATGTACAGATATTTGATATGCGATTTCATTCCAAAAGACGGACTTACTCGCGTTGCAGCCTGCTATTTGACTGATTTCAATGGTTTTATTTGCGCTCTAAATCCTCGGATTTGGAAAGGACTACTTGGAGGCAAGACACATTGGACGCGAATGATAGACGAAAATTACTATGCTTAAATTACTATGATTTATATTGAATAGGAGGGTGTGGGGTGTTTTATAATTCTTGTCCACGTCACACAAAGGTTATTCTCGTGAAGACATGTATACACTGGCTAATTACCTACTATGTTAAACAAATTCTAATAGGCTGTGATGCTCCTGTCTGAATTAAGGATTGTTATCGCCATGTTAAGAGATAATCGTAATCGGATGAAAGTGTTGTAGGGATTATTCAAGTTGAAGGAGGCATCAAATTTGAATGAAGCATTCTTTAGCAAAATATATCTGGATTGAATTTTAATTATATTCATAAACAATTGATGCATTTTAACCAAGCTGTGAAGACACCATATAAATACAATTCTTTATTCTCATTCGAAATGGAAATATTCATAAAGGCAAATAACACGAATCTATCTTCCAGTATAGGAAGAAAACTGCATAATCATTGTCTAAGTACGCATATAACTACATAGTACCTGACAGTGCAGCATTCTGCCTGTCGTGAATCGTAGCACCCATAAGGCTGGTCAATTAGCTTAAGTCGCATTTGTTTCTAGCGATATCATCCCTGGCTTACAATGTACGAACTGTCACCCGTGTTTTTAACGAACGCAGATTAATTCAAATGATCACGTGCACTTTGCATTATCAGCCAAACACATCCTATCTATTGACAATCAACTGACCTACTGGTCATTGAACACAATCCACAGCTGATCACAATTACGTAAATTAAATTAAGTGGTATGGCAACTGCATTTAGACACTTCGAACACATCATCCTCCAGAGACTTCACAAGGGAAGGTCATTAAGCAGCTGCTTCAACACGGATGTGGCGAAGCACATCCAAACAAATTCTTATGTTTAAATATGTGCATCACTATGTGTCACCAGCTGGGCAGAATGTATGATGTATCGCCATTATCAGCTGATTGAATTTTCACCCAAACAGTTAATTTATAAAGAAACCCACACAGGGGGTCATAACGCCAACTTGTATATGTACAATTGAGTATCATTACCACATGTACGACGTAGTGGTATCTGGTGTTGCATTAAATTCCTTCATTATTTATGAGCTGACCGGCGGTTTGTGACTTGAGGCTATTTTTGACATATTTTGACAACTTGACAAATGTTCCATGTGTGTTATTTAATTTAGATGCAGAAGATTGCTATAGCATTGTCCTAGTTGTACACGATGCAGAACAAAGACTTTTAGAATAAGCAGTTTCAGGTGCAGTTTACACGTCAGCTTGGTTGCACACTGGCGCTCAGAAATATAATAGACGGCATATGTTACAATTGTATAATACATCACCCTAGCTTTCATCTGTTATAACTCAGGAGTCATTGGGCCTGATAAGCAATCCACACATTAGCAGCACAGTAATGCGTATATGAATGTACATTAACTTGAGACATTGAATAATTAAAAGATGCATCAAACATGGTTCACCTGTCAATGATCATGCTTAACATCGCCCTGTCTGAAACTTTATGTCCGTTTATAATAAAGCCTCTACCTGCAACGCATTAGTACTTGGTGGCATCCAAATCTTCGCACCACATCAGTGCAAAGTGGCATCGTAAATCATATGACCCAAAGCCACACGAAAGCAATTTTGTTTTGACATACAATATAACAACCTAGAAAAAACCCACTCATATATAAAACCGAGCAAGTAGCACTTAGTGGCATGTGCTAGGCATATATACACTTTAAAATGAGACGTTTATATATACATATATATTATATATATATTATATATATATATATATATATATATATATATATATATATATATATATATATATATATATATATATATATATATATATATATATGTACATACATATACATATATCTAATACATATCTATATTTGTATATAACGAATGTATAACTTCTTTCGTTTTTTAAATAAAATTAATGAATTAAATAAAAAAACCTTTAAAGGTAGTTTATAATAACTATTATGATAACAGTATATTCATCACAAAAAAGTTACAGTTCGTAAATGTTGTTTACTTTTATAAATTAAAATTTGTCAAATTAAACCAAATCAATACTTAAGTACTATTTTTTGTGGATATTCATCCACCTTATAAGGGAAGAGAGATTTCGTTTGGCAAAAAATATTACTTCTTGTTTGACTGCAAGTAATCGCCTCAATATACCCGCGTAATGTTATAGGCTCCCTCATTTAACTGGCTTCGTGGGGGGGTCATGCGGGCCAGAGAGGGAGTTCAAAATGGGCCTTCTAGCAGGAACCATTGCGCCTCCTCTCATTGAAAGCCGAACGGTATTCTTTCGGACAGTTTGACCTACCTTCATAATATTCAATGAATAAAGCATTTGGACTCCTCTCAGCTGACTACTGGTTTGTCTTTTTGATTCATCACTTGGCAACTTCGTCTACACCTTCAAGCACAGCATCTGGTGGAGAATCCATTCTATCCCGGCTACCAAATTGTCCCGAGTTGATCTGTATGGGTATTTGGCTTCGATGAGATCTGACATTTGGAACTGTATATTTGGAAAGCAAACCAAAGCGTGTATAGCTACGCTAAAAGCGCTCACTCAAGCCTCAGCACGAGAACAAATTTGAAGACGCCACCTGTTAGACGCCGTGCGTTGCTTTATCAAAGCGTCCCCTAAAACCAAGTGACCTTCTCTGATTAATCTTAGCCGCGGAAACCTCGACCAATCATTAAAGACCATGTCTTTAACTGACGCCGACCTCGAGACGTCAGATCAACACTCATGTGCTTGTGTTGAATTCATAATATCGTCGCCTGAAGACGCCGTTGTATTTCATGTTATTTCATAATCCCCACACAGTTTTGCGAATCTATAAACTCTATGTTCGAGATCTCTACATGTTACTGGCAAGCCAACAAATGTTAAAGTCTACCTCCGGCCAGTTCCCTTGATCTAGAATGTTGTAAAATCACCATAAACAATGAGCTCATTTAAGGTTGAGAATATTAAACGGCGCGGACGCTGGGATAGACGAACTGTTTTCGATGGGTCTACCCGGGCAATATTTCAAGTTGACTTTCAATTAATAGTTGTAGTAGTTGTTATTTTTGGTATTTTTAAGCCGGTGTCCGACGTGTTTTGGCAGTGACGTCAGCCCAGTATTCCCATGTGCCTTTTGTTTATATCACGGTAACGCCACCTCACGATTGCAGTGAATTATAATTGGCGAAGCGATCACCACAGAACCACTCGAAGTTAAACCATCTTGGCGTAGCTATAAACTCTGTGGTCATATCTAGAAGGAATCGTATTTACAGTTATTACGGATCATAAGGCACCTTTGTCCATTTTGACTGCAAAACAGACTGTACCAAATCTAATAAGGTGGGCTTTAGTTTTACAGTTATATATAATTGAGGTAAGCTATCGCAAAGGGAATCTTAATTCTGCAGCTGATGCGCTAAGCCGGCGGGACTTTGACGTTTCGTGTTGCGCTAATGACATTGACATAGACGCCATTACGTTGTTGACAGCAAATCTCAGCAGGTTGGTATTTTTCCTTTATTCACCCACTCTGCTGCTAAGACACGCATCGGAACGGCTATTTCGTCATTTCACGCCGTTGACAAGGCGCGGCCGTCCAATCACAAGTTAGTCCACTGTTCCAGATCATAACCTTACGTTTGACAGTATATCCCAGTGATTGAGTTGCGCAGCACGGCGCCTCTTGCAAAGCAGTAGATTTAACCCCAGAGATATATATATATATATATATATATATATATATATATATATATATATATATATATATATATATATATATCTATATATATATATATATATATATATATATATATATTCAAAATTATATTTATATATATATATATATATATATATATATATATATATATATATATATATATATATATATATAAATATATATATATATTATGTACAAATAACAGTTACTTCAGTCTCATTTACACCCATTGATGACTGAGGCAATGTATCATCCTATCTTCGCCTGTAAATCTTTAAGGTTCTTGGGTATTGCGTCGTATGACTGCTAGTACTTTGTCCTGCTAATCAACTATTCTGATGTTTTGCTTCGAAAGATATTTAGGTAAAATGAAAACGGAAAGAGGTATGGCAGTTTAGGCTGTATCTTGGTCTGCATGAATATAAGATTAGAGAAAAAACAGCCGAAAAATAGAATACATTTCAACCTCATATCGTTTCATCTATTATATAGATTCGCGTTTCCGATTAACTCCTATGTGAAGAATCGAACTTTCTATTTTTACCTATGTATGCACAGGAGCAGTATGGGCCTTTGTACTGTACTAAGTGATTTACGCTTTGAAGACAATTTACGCTTGATAGCTCACAAGTGTCATCAAACAACGTTCACCTGTGTGTCAGGCTGTGTTCCAGGTATGCAAATATCGCCCACTCGCGTGAAGCGATTGATAGGTATGGATGGATGAATCGGAGCATTGTTTTACTATAGGTTATCATAGGCAAATGAACCCAATCTAACAAATATACTCTACTCAAGTCACAGGATATACTAATGACCTTGTGAACGAATAGCCGTCAAGCAGACGGCAAATTTCCTTGAATTATTTACGGCAATTAATTAAACATGAAGCAGCATGGTGCCAAGATAAATCATCGTTCCCCGCGCTGCGACCGGCAAACTCTCATCACATCTACCATGCATTCAGCTCACGTAAGGCTGCTATAGGTAGAAATAATACACACTGCCAGGCATCACAAACAAAATCATCATATATTGAAGTCTGATTTTTTTCGCAGAGATCGCGATTGAGAGCATGAAGTATAAGATATGACGAATACAATATATTTGGTCTAAACAACGGTTTATATGCCTAGCTTTGGTAAGATATTTGATATACAGGCAATGCTTGCAACCGCCAATAAAGCAGTCTTTATGACTTCAACCCTCGTATGTCATTGCATCATGTATTGCTCATGGCTTATTCAATTGCAACAATATTACTCGGAATCAATTACGGTAAAATTGTTCTGCACAAATCAGTACTTCATTGTTTTAGTGTATGATGTGATATATAAGCCGTTAATAGCATTGTATATCGGACTCTATATGAGTCATAGCCATAGATTTAATCATAAAGATAAGGAACCTTGGCAAGGACGTCGTCGTTCAACATTGGAATCTCATATAGTCTTTTGTGATTTGTGTTACTGCGCGGACAAAAATATATTTTCATAACCCCGTGAAACCGTACTTGGGCACTGAATTCAACATCTATCGATGTTACATATACCTTTGATTGGATCACGTAATGACCATCACCAATACAGTCCTTGTTATACACACCTGATAAGGTCCGTCACACAAATGAAAAGTCAAGTTTACTTCAAACAACTAGCATGACTTCACCGTCCCCAAGGCAAAACGTCCTTAGCTATCTCTGTTGCCATACAATATTGTATAACAAATTAAAGTTAAATATCAAGGTTTCTCTCGTCACATTTTA
>CM067342.1:12579644-12984644 GCA_034190875.2 Urechis unicinctus | reverse complement strand
TTCAGTGACAAAACGCATCATTGTTGTAGTATGATGCGATTGAGGACTCGGCCCATGATATCATTTACACAGTCCATCATAACACATCTATTTCTGGTTTCCTGTCGGCGGTGCTTCCCTTAGAAAAGGACGAAGAGCTTTTTAGAGCAATATTCGTATGTGTGCTTTCATCTTTGTTCGGCCACCTGACGACCGCCTCGTCCTGCTTCCTGTCGTTACAGGCTACTGTATTTTTGCCGGTAATGTATAGCTGTGGAATTTACATTTTTGCTAAATTGAGCAGGATTTATGATGTTGCAGGATGCCACATCGTTTAATGTACACTCTTGACATGTCTCATCGACGAATCGATTGATTTACATCTTTGTTTGCTAAAAACACATATATTTGCTGATGAAATCACTGTAGCTGGCATCTTTCGGGACGACCTGTATACATGGTTGTGATTGATATTTGGCTGACAATGGAGCAACAGAACCACAATGTCATATGTGGAAACAGCCTTCAGAAGCTGTCTACTACTGCACATCAAACGTGATGTGATGGATAAGTTACATTATCTTATCCAATGCTTAGAGAAAGAATAATTATTCAGGTTACATTCCAAGACACACCAAGTGGCGATCAGCATATCAAGTTGCACATTTCTATGAAATGAATCTAAGCATCAGTTGCAGATTCGATAACGCTAAAAGTGCCTAACGAAATGGCCAACTTATCCATGGTAACCTTGTAAACATTCAACTCACGCATCGTTTTTGTCGGCGAGTCTCATAAAACACCGATTGCTATTCTTTTGGTCTGATATGTCGTGTTTGTATATTCAATCCAAGTTCCAACAACATTTTGGATAACCCTACGATGTTGTAGCAAGTAATTATCAATCACAATATGACTTGGACGTACTGAACACGTACTTTGGGGAATGTGGGTTTCCCACATCTTACTTTTTAAGGGAAAGGACAGAAGTCTCTTTCTATCGCTGAGGTATGTAAGGCCTATTGGTGTCCATCGTCAATCAAACCCACGTATTTTAATACAGAACGAGTAGCCTTCAAAATAAGTAACATGCGCTGCCTGCATCGCGTCCGTCGAGCTAAATGCTTTAGTAGTTTATAATGAGTGAACGTCACTATGTCCGGAATGGAATGCATATTGTTGGCCATTATGCACACTAAGTACTGCGTAAAAATGCAATATGCTGTACATATGAAGCATGTGCCATGTAACAGATTACTCTATTAGATATAGGATGAATGGTGCAACGCCTCAGGATATACGATAGAAAGTCCTTTAGCACCACTTACTTGGATGTATTAACAGTACAAGCAACAGCAGTTTTCACATTGAATGTGAAGGCGAAATACCAACTTGAAAGAAGCGCCGATCGTACAATTCAACCGTCCACTTCACCATTAGGGTTTTGGCATTATAGCTACAATGACAGCTTTTGATCCTTTTGAACTAAAACAGGCTTTTGTGTAAAAACGAGTACCATGCGTATGAGCCAGCACCCTGTGGCAATCTGACATCAAAGTCAACTTACTGGAGAATAATACATTTTCATTGATAAAATATCGATATAATGGCGTAATAGCTTCCAAAGACCACGAGAGTGTCAGTATTATATTGTCAGACATTATGTCTGTCTGGTTGTGTGTCAATACTCACGACACAATATTACAAATAAGACAGTACCAGTTGTTTTACTGCAATTGTCAGATAACCTATGTTATCTCTGTGCTCTTAGGTCTGCAGTGCAATCTCAAACGTTGTGATCGAGACCTGAAATACCAAATGGTGTAAAAGCAGTTTTGAATCTGCATATTTTGCTAGAGTTCCAATCATAAAGCCCATCGCTCTGTTTACTCACGCTATCAATTCGACTGCCTCAAGCCGCAACCTACGAGTCAATGTAGCGTGATCGTCTATCTCATGTCAAACAACCTTATATATATATATATATCCCGGGGGCGAAGTGTCCCGGGGGCGAAGTGACTCGGAACCAAATATATATATATATGTGTATATAAATACATATATATATAAATGTACCTATATATATGGATTATATTCTATATATATATATTTATATGCATATAGCCATATACAAAATGCATCTTTAATTATAAAATATGAACATGATATATTTGTACATATACATGTGCTGTCATGACCATCATCTTAACTATATAAATATAACATCAATTATTTTGCGCAACATCATCCAGCAGTTTTGATGAGTTGCCAAGTTTATTGCATATAAATGTATCGACACGCTTAGCCATAACTAATGTACTTAGATCCACATATTCGAATAAAAATGTGATGGAAAGCCCAAAGAGTATCAGGACAAAATGGCCAAGATCGTTTGTAGTTTGCAAACTATACCATTTTCATTGATTGCTATGTGTAAGATGTATGGTTTACAGGCGCTTACTACCCCACATAGTTACCCATAGAGGCAGCCCTACCACGAGACAGACTATACATTTAGTATCACTTTATAAATTGTATTTCATATGATATATCTATCATTGGTTCTCAGTGTTTAGGGCGCTGAATTCCTGTGGCTATTTCTTGACTCATTCGCTAGGAGAACATCGCTCACTTACCGAACCTGGGAATTTCTCTAAGATAGTTTTAGTTTCAGTGGATAGTCCCCGATGCAGTGTATGGGCTTTGAATAACAGCGCTTTATTAATCAATTCCAGTCTAAACATCGTATAAGTCAGAGCGGTATAAATGAATTGCGTTAGAGCATGGCAGCGAGAACTATCCATGCAACAACATCACCTTCATTTATTTATGTTATCATTTCGACATGATGTTCATGGCATTGTCAAAGTGCTGAGTCATAGTTTGTGACACTTAAATGTTGCTTAACTGCCTCGCCGTGGCTTGCTGATATAGATACAGTGGACTAAAGTCTCATGATGATTTATTCACAGTAAAACTTGGCACGTATCAAATAGCATATGTCGTTATGTTATAATTAGCACGGATCGTTTAATGAAATGCAACGCAAAAGCCAATTTGACAATAGAGAATGCTACATGAGATTTACATTGAACGTTCGCGTCATAGTAATACATCAATGATGTGCCATCGAGGCAATGACTGCACCGGGAATTATGGATTGGCAAAACTAATATTAATTGGTAGTGTGTATCACTGTTCGCCGGCTGCGGAAATCCCCCCTGTCTCCTCACCTGGACACTGGCCGGAACGAGAGCATGGTAATATGAGGAGAATCCAATAGTTGTTGTGAAGGTGGCAGATAATAGATTAGGTTCTGTATCGACATCAGAAAACTCAATTAACTGACTGTGTTTGATCCAGAACCCTTGCCTGATCCTCAGGATACGTTTGCATCTATTAATGAAAGTAGATTTTTCGCAATGCAAGACCTTACTAAGGGTTATTGGCAGCGTCCTGTATCGGCAGAGGATAAAGCTAAGACAGCTTTTATCTCTCCAGATGGTAAGTATCAGTTCTCTTTCATGCCGTTCGGATTGGAGACCACCAGAGCACAGTTTACAAAGTTGATGCGGAAGGTGCTGCGTGGCACTCCACAAGTTGTCAATTTTATTGGTGATGTTTTGATACATACCAGGGATTGGACGTCTGGCATACACGCCCTTCAGGTTTTTCTACAATAGAGAAAAAGCGTTTAGGTGTGGGGCGTATAGAAATTTGATTATTTCTGGTATGGCATGTCGTTTGAGGTGGTAACGGATCATAAGTCTTTGGTTTCTATAAATGCAAATCAGACGACCAATAAGAGGATTATGAGATGGGCTCTTCACGAATACAGATGTGGCCGCCAGTGGAAAAGATACGGGCGGATTTTCTCAGCCGGGGAAATCATTTATTTACTTTTTCAATTTTACTTTTATTTTACTTTGTGTTGTACCAGTTTGTTGTTTAAGTCCCCAGATGATTGAGCGTGATGTGATGCAGCATCTTGTTGTCCTGATAGCACTAGAAATATCTGATTTATTATGTAGAATATTTATAGAGTGTTGAATAGTATTCGCAAACCTGTAATTACTCAATAATTATCCCGAAAAGGGAGGTTAATTGTCACGATTATTCAGCAAGAAAGCACAACTTCATTTAAATGCGTTTGTTGTGTTTAAATAACTCACTCCATCGAAAACAGGAGGCCAAAAAGTAGGACAGAGGTAGGACAGATGACACACAGGGCGTGGTCCAGCATGGAAATACTCAAAATTGCTTTCGGACATTAAACGACAATATTAGGCCTGTTGTGAATTAGTTTGGTTTCTAATAATCGTGACAATTGTCCATGGTCATTCTTTCTTAATTCATCTAAGAACTAACTTGTCACAACTATCGGGAACAGAGAAACTTGAATATGACACAGAAGTTAGCAATTGCGCCAATAATCTTGATGTAGGGTATAGACAAAATGGATAGCAATGGCGTGTACACTGTTAATTCATTGACAATCTCAAGGCGCTGGGGCTAGATACCTCGTACGCTACGGGAGAATGGATCCTACTTACAATACTTTAAACACATATTTCATCTATCTATGCGGGTGTCTGAAATAATTGCGCTTGCTGCAATACCCGCACAGACGACCGTACGACTATTTTAATGCCGTCGTTTTATATTTGCCGAATACAAAGGATACAGCAATGCTTTTATGAAGTCATAGAAAAAACCACCTGCACAACTATAAACGCTTTCATTGCTGCTGACTGACTTTATAACAAAAGCTGTATGTTTAAGCTGATGCAGTAGGGTTAATATCGCTCAGGAGGACCTTGCTTAGCAATTGTGATGATTCTCAACGGAAGTAGAGCACACATCCGTCGTCCCCTTTGTTTTTACACACTGTGTTCTGAGCAGCAGCTTACATACTATGTAAAAAATGCTGAAACACCTCAGTTAACAGCAAGGGAACTGAAGAGAGTAAAACACATAATTGATATGTCTATGTTGGTGCAAGTATGTCACATTATTTTCAAAATCGACATTACGACCTTCAATCATAGAAAAAATTCTGAAAATGGACGTCAATTAGTATCCCATTACGTCGTCGGAACTAGGGTATAACAGAAGCCAATCATTATTCCGTAAATAGGTGGTTCCGATGAATCTGTATCCTTGAAAGAAGACATGTCATTATTAAAGAAAGTTCGTCGACATATCTGGGTTAGTCTTCATTTATCGCCTTAGACAATGAACACTACATCATTATGGATTATGTAATTTCCATCCTACAGAAGATTTTACAGCACATATAAACCAATCAACACATACCATAAAAAGCACAATATCACAAACTAACCAACTTCAAAAGTAATAATTGCTTGTTCATTTGTTTGATGAACGAAGGCATTTTGAACTATCTACAATAAGCATTAAAAACATTTCTCTTTCAAGAAGAAACAAATTAACCATCCATGTTTGTTCAAACTTCAGATGAGAAACAGAAAAGTGTCTACGATAACGGGTGGCATGTGTTCATAGCAGTTCATTACGACATGACATTAATACATTCCTAGTGTAAAACATCAAGAGATCAACTATTCAATCAAATTAATAAACATGTATCTACAATAATTCAAACAACACTGATCGGGTTGATTAGGAAAGTTGAGGGTAAATTCTCGCTGATATACAAACATTTTGTGAAAGCATGGATGGACGTTTTAACAAACCGCATATTGTACTAAGTATGGCGAATGAGACTATCCTATATGTGTCTCTTGTAATAAGAATGGTGGACATGTTTGGCCAAAGTTTTCATCTAAACGTTATGGTGTGTTGTGTGCATGGGACTGGTTTCCCTCTGGATCGACACAAGCTGATCTGCTGTGACTTTCTGGATCTTTTTGTTGTAAGCAAGTTAGACGGCAAAATGGGTAGCTGTGCTCCGCAAATAATTTCAGGCTTCATGTTGGTGAATTGAAGAATATATGGAAACAGCATTCAGTAGCATGCCAGTAATCCACTAGTGGTTGGAATGACACCCTCCACGGTTGACTTAATACCAAATATACCTGACAATGACTCTATGACAGTGATTCCTATTCTCACAATACCTTTGTTTTAATTGATTGATTGATTGACCAAGGTCACATCTGTATGGGTGAATCTCTCTGGCGTATGAGGAATTAAAGTAGACCATGCGTTTTGATCGCCTTGAACTAGGTTAGCCACATTGCTAAATATGTCTCCATCATTAATGTGAACCAGTGACCTAGTCTCCCAAGGGAAGTGTGATATGTATTGTCTAATAAAACAATCCATCCGCTGTGAATTTAACCTTGAATGAATCTGTCACTTGATCAATACTAAATATCAGCCGAACATACCCTAACAATTGCCATCAATACGGGTAGCCAAAATAGATTTATCGCTACTTCCTCTCATATACCATATAATGACAGTATAGATGATGAATATTTATTTTTCTGATTTAGAAAATGTCACAAAGTACTAATCAGACAGAGCCTAATACAATTAAACACGTTATTTAACTACATTCACCCGATGGAAAAACGATGTTCAGTTCAATAATTTGCGACAGGCGGTGCATCATTAGCATCTGCTGCATCGTGGTAAGCTAAGTAGTTTCCCTGTTTCTATAAAAGAAAAAAAAACGCCTTTTGCAATTGGTTTTTCTATAGAAAGCAATTAGCCATACATTTTCGAGCTAATATTTAATAACGAAATAGCCACCGTAGCTTTTAATGTAATTTACCCCAAAAGCACTCAGAGATCGAAACCAATGAAGCACTGCTTGTGTGTTATGGCAAGGTTGTTGCTATCATTAGGGTCCACTTACTAAATCCAATTAGTAATAAGAAATCCATTTCATTTTAGTGAATCTCGTCCAACCAGGTCCATGCTCGCATCTTTCTATGATGCTATTAGACTTAATGTTCCACGGCATGAACAACAACATCATTGTCAAATATATATTATAAATGTTGTCTTAGTTGACAAGTTAGTTTTCATTGGGTGGTACGGTAAGTAAACACAAAGGCGTAGGGAATTCGATAGGTGCTCTGGTGATATAAAATAAAGGCCGAACCTTTCTCATCTTTCATAATTTAAATCCACAATGCTAATACAGAAAATGCTGAAACAAACCATAATATATGTAGTACGCATTTATCTGTCATTTGCCAGTAGGAGTATAATGAAATATTGCTGTGTTATGTAACGTCTTTTGTATGATTAGCATTTCTATTGTCACTGCATGATTAGAGCATATTTGAACAGCGGATGGCATATAAATCGCTTTTCAATAATTCAACGTTAATAGCACAGCTATATAATCAAATTGATTGCATACGAGTCTTGTGATCGAACATGTTAGTTATAGCATTGCTGTGCGTGACTCGGGATACCAGGGATATATATTGCACGAAATGACGGCCCCGTAATAGCTAAAGAGTAACATATGCACGCGATTTCACATCACCTATGTACTTTACACCATCATTCAATTAAATTGTAATTTTCATCATTTATATTCCATGGCATATACTGGCCATATCAATCAAGATCCTAAGATTACACTTGGTAAATTCTATTAAACCAACCATCCATTATTATGTATGCGTTGCAATTATCTTTAATACGCCAAAAATATCTATGTTAATCTGTTGAAATACAGTGACAAAACAAGAACGTAATATGTTTTTGAAACCATTCACAGTATACAAATGAAAGTATAAGATTTAATGTTAAACTAACACGAGCGCGATATTTGCTGCCTTCAAGAGTGCGGTGAATACGAATGTCTAAAACGTAATGAGTAAGTTCTGTTGATGCTACAATTCAACACTTTGTTATTTTATAAATATAATTGATACAACATTCATTAAAACTAAAAAATATAGCAGACAATTTTTTTCATTGAACAAAGCATCCAAGATAGATGAACCCTTTCAAATAAAACTGAGTGGATATGAACACGGTAATTGCCATTCATGCTAAAACTCCGCTTATTTGAGGATAAAAGCTAAACATTTTTTGTGAGTTAACAATGAATGCACACATGGGTAGGCTCATTCTTCAATTGTGTAGACCTATGCTAGCACGGGCAAGAATAACTATCGTCTCTGAAGCTGTGTGATCACTCACAAATTTGAGGCTTAATTTCATGTCGTTTCCAGGGGATAAAATTATCCCCCTGTTCTGTCATGTATTCTGAAATAGTTGACAGTCGAAGGTTTGATGTCTCTTAAAAGGCTAAGCGCATTGCGTACTACTTCAGACAGTAAGAGAACAATATAACACGCCCCCCTCCCCTTCGAGGCAATATTAGCCATCGCCCCAGGAAGAGACTACAGCTCGACACACAAGATGTTGATGCATTTAAGATACAGCCGCATGTACAATGTAATATGCGGCAAAAATCCTTCTAGTGCCCTGTGTATCAATAGTTGCCTTACCTCGTACAACAACGTAAACTGTAGCCCCTTTGATCTGCCCAACCAGTAAAGTTGTGCATCATCTTCTAGTTGATGTTCATTAGAATGGGTTCCAATCAAAACAACCTCTTTTACCTCGGAAAATGGCCTCCGAAGTTTGCACACAATTTAATCAAATTCAAGCATGTTTTTGTTTATTTATGATTTCCCGATTCCAAATGCATTTACAATATTTATGAGTTCATCCAATGTTATTTGATGTGTATTTCACGATCAAACGTTCAATTGGGATTCAATAATATACGAACTATCACTATGCCTCCAAACCAGTACCTGACAAAGATTCCACATTGCTGGCTATTAATGCGGTGCATGATGGAATCTGACTTCTAAAAGAAATCCGACTCTACTTGTTTTGGGTTAGTTGCTATGGATGTCTGCTTGGCATGACAAAGCAATAAAGGGAAATACAACAGAGTATTACTAAGTTAATGCGATCAAAGTTTCTAATTACATTGCCGTAGGAAGGAATGAAACAAATTGCAAATAATCTTTTTTCGCTAAAAGTTGGCAAATAAACTGAACGTTTCTGCAACATTGATTGAATATGTTTTTATGAAAAGATTGGCCTTATGAATGTATACTAATTGCGGTTTTATTTTAAGTAAATCATGTATCTTAAATCCAATTACAGCGATGTAATTTTGTTCCATTTCCGATAGATAGGATGAGTGGCACAATAAATCAACATGTGTGAATGTATAATGGACCTATAAGTTATATCGCTAAATTCCAGTTTCCAAAACACTCGCAAGAAGGTGGATATAATGTAATTCTATACTGTTGCTCGACTTGGTGTTCGGTAACATGTATATTAACGTATCAAACTAGAGAATTGTTAAAGATATGTTGAAATGTCCTCTTATTTGACCATAATGTTTTCATTGCGTGATGCACTCAGTAAATACAT
The DNA here is from genome assembly GCA_034190875.2 of Urechis unicinctus. NCBI lineage: Eukaryota > Metazoa > Annelida > Polychaeta > Xenopneusta > Urechidae > Urechis > Urechis unicinctus. Next base: position 12,975,251 of record CM067342.1, on the reverse strand, counting down.
GCACCCAGGATAGATCCTCTGACGATATGCAATATTGGCAAATAAATTTGCATATATCATCAATAATATTTACAATAGATAAACCCCTTTGAATAATGCCGGGAGGCGATGAATACGGAAATCGACATTCTTGATATAAATCTGGTCAGCAGGTTCGAGGAATAAGTGCTTAACATTGTATGTACTTTAACAAGGAATGCATTCGGCTCATCCCTCAAGAATATAGCTTTTCTGTGTAAATATGGGTTTATCACACATTTTCAAGAAGAAACATATTTGTTCTGACCTAATATGATGCACTTAGTCACTTATGTGCTTAATTCAAATAAATACTGCAACAAACTGCATCTCACAACGCAAGACACAGGTAGAGTGAACATTCCAATTAGCGTCAAAGATCGGAGTTGACTTAATAATCAGGCTGCTAGACGGTCGGTTAGTTTGTGAGTACGATTAGATATAGACTTTATTAGCCAAGTCAACTTCCTGAAAATAAACACGGTAGTTACATCAGATCAATTATGATATTATGCGACTTAATTTCACGTTTCATGTTCTTTTAAGTGTAGCACCCACAGTCTAACTGATGCTAGTAAATCTTAATTTTGAGACCTTACGATAATACATTATTTATAGAACAAAAAGCGGCTGATGTCAATTCTTAAAGAAGAGCACATTGTTGCCCCTCTTTTAGCATTTCACCATTGACCGACGCTTGCCCTACGGCTTGACATTATTGCATATGATCCAGTTAGCGATTTACTTCCATGAAAACTCTAAACCTACCTTTGCCATTTTTTATGAGGACTGTGGTCAGTGGTAGCTTCTCTTTATGAGACCTGTGGTCAGTGGAAGCTGCCCTTTATGAGGCTTGTGGTCAGTGGTAGCTGCTCTTTATGAGGCCTGTGGTCAGTGGAAGCTGCTCTTTATGAGGCCTGTGGTCAGTGATAGCTGCTCTTTATGAGGCCCGTGGTCAGTGGTAGCTGCTCTTTATGAGGCCTGTGGTCAGTGAGCTGCTCTTTATGAGTCAATGGTAGCTGCTCTGTATGAGGCCTGTGGTCAGTGGTAGCTGCTGAGGCTCTTTATGAGCTGCTCTGTATGAGGCCTGTGGTCAATTGTAGCTGCTCTTTATGAGGCTTGTGGTCAGTGGTAGCTGCTCTTTATGAAGACCATGGTCAGTGGAAGCTGTTCTTCAAGATTAATAACGAGCAATATCCAGCCAGATGGTTTCCATCCTCACGCCATCCACCCAGACCCTCTGTTGTGTGAAACCCCTTAGTCATGTTCAACTCCTTGCTGTTGTATTTTTTTTCTCATGTGGAACAAACATTCCCAATTAAATGTCATAAATGGTTTGATGTTCTATTGAAAAGGTTATAACCCGTAGAAGATAACCGTTTGATAGAGAGCTCATCTCAGGCAGATGAATTTGAACATAGCCTATTTCGCATGAACTAACGTCAACAACGCAAACAATCCATTTTACACTTGTTTTAACGCCGTTTAGTAACGTTTGATCAATTCCTGTAGGCTGCAGAGTATAGAGGATGATTTAATAAACTTATGGTCATCTTCGGTTTCCGTGAACGAGAAATATTTTAGCTTAGACACAATGTCTCACAAAATACAATATTTGGAAAGCGCTCAATCAGCCAATGTTTTTCGAGTTCCGCTTTGGATAAAATACAATAGTCATAGTAACCGGGCTCTTTGCTTGTATGTTTACGAGCAGACAGAGTACCGGTTGTTGCCAATATCTAACCACTATTGGTCTCAGAGGATTACGCTTGCATTTGCAAGATAAATATATTAATTAAATTGTAACCGGGTATAAGATTACAATGATTGGCTTTGGTAAGGTTTAATCCTTCCTATTAATTAATCTATGTAATTTAAATTCCCCTTCAATGATTTCTCGGAATAGAAGTACAAATGTGCAAGAGAAGCTTCCATGTTAATATGGCTGACTGTATTTAAATTAATCCAAGGAATATTGCTTTCATCACATATGGGAGCGGCAGTATTGTGGTTCTAGTCACTCCATCACGGCGATAAACATATGTGTGCTGTCGTGAACCAACATTATCCCTGAGATGATTTTGTTCCGATTATATCTGCAACAGGAATCCAATTACTGTCGATTCACGGTAATTGTGTTTGTCACAATGATAAAATGATAGATGACAAAATGATGCGTCATTGATGTGGTCAGCAATGCCAAGGGTATTATCTCGTCTTACGCTGCATACTTTTGAGGTTTGTGGAGACTTGAAGATATCTGCACATCACCCCAAAACAAACACATTCACACATCAACTAATGGGGTAGTAGACTCCATCTTGAATATACAGACCCTTAGAGATCTCTTTGCGGTGAAGCAATCAACAAGTTAATTGACCGAGCATCGTGTTCCCTAGGATTCACCTATGGATTCCAATAACACTATTCCCGTTACCCGTTACCCGTGTAACCAGGCACCTAACGTCAAACGTTGTGTCACGTGATGTTTACATGTCTTTTCTGGTAGAAGATTGTTTCTGTCACAATTCAACCGGCGACTGTATTCAGGCGAATCACTTCAACACAGCACCTCAACGAGCACATATTTTATTCGGGGACAATAAGTGACGATTTTGTTATTAACAACTGGCCAAATTATATGAATCTATAGGCGGTCAATTAATTGAAAATGTATCCTCTGATGTGATTCGCAGTAACATAAACCCAATCATGAACTATGAACGGCAACTCTGAGAACCAAATGAGTTTGTCAAATGAGAAGTTGCAAACAAACTATCGTCCTTACCACATTTCACAACAATGAGACAAACGAGTACACAAGCGTGATTGCTGACAACAACAATGATGATGGATAAATCTTCAGAGACCGCAGTTCGCGCAGCAGTTTCCAAGTATGATGCAGTTGACAACTCGCTGGCTCTGGGTGGCAGATATTTACCTGGTGCAATGAATAGAGAGTAATAGGTGCATTAAATACTCAAATTTGCTATCGTATTGGACCTAGCTATAGTGGCAGTATATATCCAGTGTACACTACGGTTACGTCTTTTGCTATGTTATGTATGAATGCGGTATTAAACAGTCAAATCCAATGCAATATTGAACGCATGGGATGTGCCAGGATATATTCGATGAATGCTATAGCTGATTTATTTAGCTAGATAACGAAGGGCAAAGTAAGTCTGGAAGCACACACCAGTTAGCAACTAATGTGAATCTTAGCTATTTAGTGGCGTAAAATTATGAAAGATGAAACAATCTGTTTTTAAATATCACCGGAACATCTAATAATCACCCAATGCATATTTGCTTATTAAACACATAACACAATAAAAGTGTATGTATCTTATAGGTGGTTTCAGTCGGAACGTCCATGTTTGTGATGCCTCGTATTTAAATTTATTACTGCATAATAGTACATTATATTCACCTCCTTTGGAATGTCATGTAAGCTGGAATATGGCAATACAACTGACCGGTACATTATACATTTACATGTATCGATACATACATCAGTAACGGATATATTTGATTGCATAATGTAGAACATTTAGAATGATTTTGCATTTCTTGCTAGGGTATTTTGATCAGATGCGCAGATGACATGAGCGCAGTAATGCTCGGCTATACTTTTCCTTTAATGTTTTTTTGTGTGCAACTAGGACACCCATTGCAATTTTTCGAGTGCTAACCCAATAACGGATCAGCTGTGTTGAATGGCCATACCGGATGTTAAAAATGGACACTTATTTAGGATATGCAGATGTATAGCTAGCAATGTAAAATCTTTGTCGAGATATATGTTGAAGGTTCTTACGTTGAAAAATGATATAGAATAGTTTATATGTTAAATACACATCACCTGTCATAATTAATTTCGTCTATAATTTTACTGATTTTGTATGCAAAAAACTCAGACAGTGTATAAGGTTGTATGGAATATTGGATTATGCATCATGAATTGACGATGTCACCATTGGATTATCGTTCGATGATTCCACTACCGTTATTGATATTCTCTTACAAACCATACTATTTAAAATAATTGAGAATGAACTACCCTTGTTACATAGAACTTGTCAAGTGATTTGTAATGGATTTGCTACGCTTCACCACAATGATAAGATCACAACATGGGTAAAAAGGGAGTTACAAACTGTTGTGTTAGTACGGATGGGGTAATAACTATATATGGCTATGGAGATTTTTTGCCTCTCATACGTCTAATTAAGCAGTCAAAAATGCATTATCCAGGGCCACATTGAAGAAGTATAGATGAAGTAGGCGTGGAACAAGGCTACAATACGTGGTTGTGTTGTGTGTTATTCAATTCCAGCGACGACATGACCTAGTTTTAAGTCGTTTATGAATTTTCCTTTGTTTTACCATGCACAGTGATTGCACCTCCGATGAGAAGTTGGATCGCGAATGCTGGTGCTATTACCGAATACGTGATCGGCCACTCGTGGGGTTAGAGGCAGAAACACGATGCAAACCTTATCATGACTAATCATGCATATGTCCCGGTACAAACAGCTCGCTGGTCGTGGTATGGTATCGCGTGTTTGCACAGTACTTGTCATTTAGCACACACCTGTAGCTGTGCAAAATAACTTGCTGAAACGATGCCAAATAGTCCAGCCCTAATGAGATGCTTTGACGAATGTAAGTGAATTCGTTGATTCTACAATTTGTGCTCTTCACTAGCACTACAACTATGAATATAGCAACAATTGCTGTGTAGAATGTGATCACGTTTGGTTGCTTCGGCCACTCGTCCATCGTATCAGAGCAAGTCATTGCAAAATGTATTCAAAATGGTGTCTTTCAAATTGATCTGATTGACATCGGAAGTGTCACATAAGACAGTTTACGATAATATTAAATACTAGTCCATTCAGAAACTGTTGGTGATTCCGCAGTGCGATTCGGCCAGGCATCATAGTTTGTTATCAAATGTGAGGCTGGATTCACATTAACAAAAAGGAATAGAAAACTTAGAAACATAGAGCAGACGAATATAATAGCTAGGTAAAACCCAGCTATGTACTTTTGCACCCGATTAATCCTCAACGATTGGCAAATTTAATTGGTTTCACTGAAAATTTGTCATCATTAATTCGCAATATGTACTGACAAATGCTGATGAGTTTGGGGTAAATGTATGCTAGATTAGCTGTGTAATTGTTCGAGTAGGTAATTTCGTCATGTTTACGGCCCTTACCAGATTCAACGCCGTCACCAATGGGCTCTGGGTTGCACATCTATATGAACAGATGCCGAGTACCCTGTGATAAAATAAACGGCACTTCCACACGGACAGCCACAATTTACAAATATATATGATAAATGATAAGACAAGTTGCCACTATATAAGTTTGAAATCCACAATATGGTATAATCGAAAGCCATATGACAGGCTGTGGTATTCCTTCCTTTTAAATCAAACTATTTTATATGATATTATGGGCTTGATATGTGAACCATTGTAAACGCTAAAATACTAATGCTGGATCAGATATCCCAATGTAAGTATCTGCCCTATAAACGTGTTGGCATCTACAGTACAGCAGCCGTGTGTCGTCAGCTGTAACGTCTTACGACACTGGATTCTCATCAGTTGGTACAAAAGCAGTTGCATCAATCCTCGTTTAGATCACACGCATCATTAGTGGCTTTACTATCATCCATAAAATATATATGTCCGAAGTTGGTCAGCTGTGAACAGAACAATAGCTGTCCCTGTTCTGTGACTTTGGTTATCAATCAAGTATCATGTGCGTGAACCGCGCATATCAACGTGCCCTCATTCACTCGGAGCCTCATTACCCAGAATGCATTATTCGTGAATAATATCTTTGGAACTTTCTCTTGGACCATTCAGTGCTATCGCTTATAAAGATTATAAGGCAGTTATATATTACTTGCTCATACGTTTGTGCCAAGCTGCTTGGAGGGGAATACTTAAGTGGAGATGTTTGTGGACGTTTGTAGAGTTGGAGGAGAGATTAAGACAGATACATACGACAAGTTGATTATGATTATGATGATGAAATATACTGAGCTCTCGTGACTCCTTCGACACATTATATGGCGCTCTGTACTAAACTCAAATTATTCGCATTAAGCTAACATCTGCATGTTTTCCACTCGTATTACCTCCACTAAGTATCCTGTGATTGGAAAGTCACACAAAGAGGCGAGACACGTAAGACAAGAATGATAGACGTTGATTAATGTGCCTAAACCATAGCGAATTTCAAATTCATTCCCGACACCATCATTGAGTGGGATGAAGAGAGCAAACCCTCGGGCTCAAAGGGTTATTTGGCATGACAGCATCTCAAGATATCATGATACAGTACTTTTGGTCTGGTTAATACCACGATGTCAGGGTCCTCAACATAGTTTATGCTTTACAATATAAATTATTAATGTGCCGGACCGATATTTATAAATGGCAATATAGGCATATATGGCTGCTTTTTCCTTCATCCTAAACAATATTTACCTCCAGATTCCTCGACGCTCTTATACTCTTCTAATATCAAGTTTTGCAAAAAGAATTGTTGTCCATGCTCAATAGAGCTATGTTGACAATATACAAAATAGCTTCACCTGACTGATTTTATGTCAGTATCATAGAACTCGGTTAGTGAGGCATCTACATGAGCGTTATCATATCACGCTACAGGAAGATGCTAACACGCACTGCCAATGTTGCTAAGGGATGTTGATTACGGTGTGGCGGCGTTTTGAAACCGCAAAAGTATATAAACAGACCTGATGTAGCTCACAATGTTGTGCTTGCCTAACACTATGCTCTAAAGCTACGATAGTGCAAAGAAAGGTAGTATACCAGATGAATATATACTAAACAAGGTGCCTTGACTTGATGCAAAACTCAGCAAAAACATTTTGCTGTCCATCAAATGTTAAGATATTTTTATGTTACATTATTTTGTTATATTATTCGTTGGGTATATCAATGTTTATATTTAATTTGTCAACAAGTTAAAAACTAGTAGCATCGATTGTAGAAATTGAAACTGCCTTGGTTTAGATGACCATTTGCTCTGGTGCACCCACCGGATATCTATGGTATTATTGCACCAAACCTACATCGTGGGGTAAGTGAACCCAACATTCTCCGTGACGTAAGTGCATCAAGAGACAGCTTTTACACTCAATGTAAATATCTTCATCTTTGACAACAAACATCGGTGAGGTAATTGCCAATGTGAAACAAATACATATATCGGTTCCTAATTAATGATGACAAATAGAAAAACTGCTGCGCTATTCGCAAGCAGCTACCGCGTATTGCACTATTGTAAACTGATATATAACTGCTGTGATTCAAGATTTGAGAGTGCGTCCAACATTTGGGTATTGAACATCAACACGTGACCTGTAGTGCAATACACTTGTCCAAGTCAAGAAAAAATTAATAGGCTCCTGCTTTTTAAACCAAAAACACAAGCACTGAAGTGTTCTATCCCCTGTGGGTTCAGGGGTAGAATAGATCAACTGTGTCCTCCTGCATGTTGCAACAGGCGACTAGCAGGGTGCAACCTTTAACCGTTGGAGAGGTCCTTGCGAAGGCCATATATGCAACACACCACTTTGGCTCGGAATTGAATCTAAAATGGCCCAGTTGAATCGGCTGACTAGGCCAGGGATAATCATATGCGTTTTAAAATCTTTTAAATCTCCATTCTCGTGTATTTATCCTAGAATGCGGCTGCTTAACCAGATCAATCTTATCTATTCATATTTGTAGGCACCACATAACTCATAAGTAATGGTGTGCCATTAAACCCTATACTTACCTGACTTTACCAGACGAGTTTATGGGCAATAAACAATGTGATAAAGATGTTACGACTGTTAATTTGCACTCCATCTTACCAACATAGCTATGGTCAGATAAAGCAATTGTCATTTATTGACCAGTCAACGTCGAAGCTAATGGCTGAACTGAGATAATCTCCGTGCATCGACCTCAGAGTAAATGCGCAATGTTACAAAAAAATCTAGCTATTCGGAGATTATGGAACAATAAACTGAGCCTCCTTTTCTCTGGATGACTGCAAACACATTCAAATTATTTGGTAATGCTTATAAGCTATTATATGTTTTTTTTTATAAAATAGCGCATTGCATAGAGATCGCCACTTGTCACAGTCAGCACCCGTCATTAAGCTCTAATGGTTGATGCATTATTTATCCCAGGGGACCAGTTCCACGAAAACCGCATGGACCCAAGTATGACAGGAAACTGCTAATTGATTGGAAGTGGATACATTTTTTGGCTACGGTGTTTTTTTTTCAGTTATGTTCACCTAACATTGGTGTTTAAATCTCGCTGAAGTCAGATATTTGCTTAAGACATACCGAGGCGGATATCTTGCATCTGTACTGATTGAAGCGTAAACAAAACAGGTTGCCTGATATCAGTAATGTAAGACGCACGAAGTACATTATATGATGTTTTTTCAGTACATGATTTATGCACCATGTGGATCATTCTCGGTGAAAAATTTCATAAATCAGAACTTGTGTAATAAATCATTGTCTCTACACTTGACATTTTTATCTCAATCGTCTGACGATGCATAACATACAAATACAAATACGCATGGTCTTTTAGTTTTGTAAAAAAACAACAACAGCCGCAACTGTTTAGCGCATACAACTTATTTGTACGAGAAACGCACAATTAGCAAATTTTCATCCATTCAATTTTATTGCACAGTGGTTGGTTCAAGCCTTTTTAAGGTTTGCCAGCTACTTTTAATTGTTCGATGAGTTTTGTGAAGCACTACATATTGATAGCAAAACGTTATGACTCTTCAAATATTTGAATTTAGTCTCAAACAGCACTGCTGGCACTTGAAATGTGTTTCTCGATTAAAGGTAATTTGTTTTATTGCCATGACTATATCTGATGCAGCCTCATGCGATTGTTTACATTTTTGCAATTCCATGCATCCAAGGAATGCATGTCACGACATGAAGGCTGGAACGTTAGCCAGACAGTCCCCTGTGCTGTTCTTTGATCAATAAAAGTTTAGGATATAGCCTACCACGACCAACGCCATATTGACAGAATGTTATTAAAGGAACGCGGTGCTCATGCTCGCCCTACATGCGTGATCCATTATCTGACAAGAAACATTGCATATTGCTTGTGTTTGAGCACCAATGAGTTAACCGAATGTGTCTCGTATTACTCGTTATAAATAAATGCAGGCTTTGTCTGGATTAAATACAAGTTTTCTACGAAATATAACAACTTCTTTCAGCCGTATGAATATAAACAGGCAATGTAACCTGTAGGTAAACATATGCTCTGAGGAAACCACCGGAAGATACTCCAATATAAATTATATAGCAATGCGCATTCGATTGCTCTGGCACAAACAATATTGGGTGGATTAATCTGCATATATCTCTATCAGTATTGCCGTCACATCGCCCTTATCCTGACAGTAACTCCTATCGGTAATGGCACTTCCCTTTTCAATGTTTTGGGGAATCAAAGGTTATTGACAAGAATGGTACCTGCATGATGAATGGCACCGAAGATAATACCCGGAACAAATATAGAACTTGCTCGTTTACCCCTGAAAACGATAATACTGTGCTTTAAAGTATGTATCTGGGTGCTTTCATGTGGAATCTTCATGGTTGGGAGAACAACATGTTGTCCTTCAATTAAAGCATGTTATGATGATCCCATTGAGCTATTTCCTGATTCCTATTATCTCGGCAAAGATGTTTGAAGTTAGAGACCGAACAAAAATACATTAAGTGATAATCCTGAAATACTAAAAGCACTGAAGGACCGTCAGGGCATGCAATTAGCTCTATATAAAGACCCGATCAAACGACCTCTCAGTCTCGCGTCACTTGTAGAAAAGAGTCATAACTCAAGGCCCGAAATTTTAATGGTTCATCACTCTATCATAATCGCAGCGTTTTTGGTATGCTATGGTAACAAACAAACAGGTAAACGGATAAATATATTTTAGATTGTATACGAATCATACATGCTATCGGCCGTTATTAGGCATTGCTTCATTAGACTGAAAGCATTGCTTCATTAGACTGAAAGCATTGCTTCATTAGACTGAAAGCATTGCTTCATTAGACTGAAAGCATTGCTTCATTAGACTGAAAGCATTGCTTCATTAGACTGAAAGCATTGCTTCATTAGACTGAAAGCATTGCTTCATTAGACTGAAAGCATTGCCGATTAGTTTCTTTATAGTTTTTGGTGAATGCTGTGTACCAAGGAATACCGACGTAGATCAAACGATGGATATTGGTGACAATCACAACTAAGTGATTCCGTCAAGGGATGAGCTCTACCATATGGGTCTTTAAATAATCAACTGCTTAACACATTCGGTGGTAAGCGTGTGATACATACAAACCATGAACCTTCAAACCAAACCACGAGGTTTTTTTGTGGACCATATTATGTGCTTCCCATTCATATCTTGATCACTTTAAGCTGAGTATGGCATGTTAGAAACATCAAAGTGGTTGATTCACTTAGAGTTGGTGAATAAGGGTTGATTGAGCCGAGGCATGGTTAATGTTGGCTTGGTGGTTGATTTATGGACAGCATGGCGAATAATGGTTGATTAAATTTTACCAAGGCGTGTGATGGTTGATTTAATGGTGGCTAAATAAAATGATGGTTGATTTACTGATGGCTAGGTGAATGATGGTTGATTTACTGGTGGCTAGGTAAATCATGGTTGATTTAATTGTGGCTTTATGAATGATGGTTGATTCACTGGTGGCTAGGTGAATGATGGTTGATTTACTGGTGGCTAGAGAGATGATGATTAATTTACTAGAGGCTAGGTGAATGATGGTTGAATTGGCCTTAAGCTATTGTTGTGATAATCGCATAAAGCTGAATAACCGCAGTTTTAAACATCTGACCGGCAGCTCACATTTAATGGATCGATTAATTGGTGATAGTCTAAAATAAACAACAATTGCTGCTGTGTCATATTGTTGACCGATGTGGTGACAATTGCGTAAAATAGATCTGAACTACCTCTCAATCAGCTCTCATTATATGCTGCGTGCGTCCTGGTTAGATATACGTTGCCTGAGAAACAATATATTTGAAGGCTGCAAAGGGATGTAATTCTGTCTCTGTCGGGGCGCTGTTTGTTTAATGAAGGGATAATAATTGATCTACAAGCATCATCATTAAATTAGTTTCACCAACCGTTCAATGAAACAAAGTATATCTAATCTGATTACCAAAACACTGGTAGCGGTTTCAGTCAGTATGGCTGCATAAAGTAAATTGAAGCTCTTGGAAACTATGACCAGTGTTTGTAGGTTCAGAAACCTGTACATACCACGCTGCTACATCCATAAATTAACACGAGAAGACGAAAGACGATAGAGGTTTCAATTGATGCGAAGGGGCGACAAGATTACACCTCCTAGATGTGGCTATCGAACGACCACGATACAAGAAGATTATATGTAGTTGATAGCATCTAATAGAAATTATTGCATCTATATTGACTAGAATCCAATTTTTACACAGTGCAAAGCGACCAACTAGCTTAGTTGCACGTCGCATGTTTTTAAGAGATTATCGTCTTTAATAATTCATGTTTTAGCTGAATTTTAGTAGAAAACACCCTTCGATTTATTAAAAAGTGTATGCTCTATTTTGGCAAGCCAGCTTTTCCCGTTACTTGCTTTGATAATTTATTAAAGATCCTTTCCCCAGACGTTAAAAGGAGTAGGCAGACAGCTTTGAAAATCAAGCAGTTTGAGACTACCCAGACACCTATGTTGATATTGTATCACGTCAGAGCAGACGCTGTCTTCTTAAATAATGACTTGACTCGTAGATGATTGTGTTAGATACAAGCGAATTTATATCCTGTGTTAAACATTTTGGCTCTATAAAGAGTTTATCTCATATTTTAGAAACCACAAAAAAGAGTTCCTGTCAATGCTTAATTCAAAACAATTTTGTAGTTCACAGCATCAATATTGACATTAAATGATGCATGTGTTTTCGTCCGATATTCCTTTGCAAATACAAGTCCTACGATTAAGTGAAGTCAATCAGTCTATTACTTGATTGTTTTTTCCAGGGATAGATTAATGATATCATATCGACAGAAATGCAACCAGCATCATCAAGTTATATCCACACCAGGTGTGATCCTAATAATGAATATCATATGCATAAGTTATTGGGTGGTTAGGAGACTGGATATCCAAACCATTGTCTGGAAAACAGCCAAAACAACTATGGCTGAATATCTGTCAAAATGATATTAGCTCATACTCTATGACGAGGGCAACCATTGTCACCCAGCGTATATAAATGACGAGTTGATCATCGTTTATTTCGACTGCAGTAATTGTAAGGACATTTCCATCGTGGGGAAGTTTACTTTTGTAGATGTTTTTTTACGCAAAGTAATAGCAATGTGAATCCATGATCAGCATGTAATATTGAATAGCAATGTTTGATGTTTTTCAAGAAATCTTGCTCCTATGATAACTAGAACGCAAGTTCAAATTTCGAAGCATTTCTCAAAAGGCCTCACAGGGCGGGGAGCTATTGCCAAATGTCGATACTGCATTCTAGGGGCGTCAAAAGACTTCGCATAATACTGGATACGGTCGTGACTGCTCACAAATTGATGGAGCTTGTCCTCATACTGAGGTTGCAACAATTAAACAAATCCTTGCTATACACCAGCAGTAGCTAGAGGATTATGACAGCTTAAGCCAGCTGTAGCTAAAGAAGTATGATTGTGACACCATTTTCGCCATAGTCACACCCTAAGTAAAGTGCTGTTCACTCACCGAGGCATTAAAAGCTGAACATTAAGCAAGGATCTAACTCTCAGATTGACCGAGACATAACAACACAGGTGACAGAATATCTGCACCAGATGACCTATGTACCATATATTCATCAAATTATCGTATCTTGTAAACGCATTCCGATGTGAATTTTTAATTGACCAGATTGCTGACACACTGGAAGGAAACCGTCAATTTGTATGCATGCCGTAAAGCGTCTGGACGCCATAATAGAGCATTCGGTGCAGCTCCATTATACAGGGCATCAAAGAAGCGTACTGACTCAATGTGAGGAATGCTGAGCGTCTACACATAACTTTTTGTTACGTTGCATTATCGTGAACGCTCTTCTTATATAAACTGCAACCAAGGCATATGCATTAAGTGTCAATCAAATGTCCAAGTGATGGCCAGTTCTATTTCCGGGGGGGGGGGGGGGGCCCTCTATTTCCGGGGGGGGGGCCCTCTATTTCCGGGGGGGGCCCTCTATTTCCGGGGGGGGGGGGCCCTCTATTTCGGGGGGGGGGGCCCTCTATTTCCGGGGGGGGCCCTCTATTTCCGGGGGGGGCCCTCTATTTCGGGGGGGGGGCCCTCTATTTCGGGGGGGGCCCTCTATTTCCGGGGGGGGGCCCTCTATTTTCGGGGGGGGCCCTCTATTTCCGGGGGGGGGCCCTCTATTTCCGGGGGGGGGGGGGGGGGCCCTCTATTTCCGGGGGGGGGGCCCTCTATTTCCGGGGGGGCCCTCTATTTCCGGGGGGGCCCTCTATTTCCGGGGGGGGCCCTCTATTTCCGGGGGGTCCTCTATTTCTAGGGGGTCCTCTATTTCTAGGGGGTCCTCTATTTCTAGGGGGTCCTCTATGGAGGTGAGGTTAAAAAGGGGATCATTTAAAGGTGGATCGTTATCGGGCGGGAATAGTTTGATTGGGGATAGTTTAATGGAGGATAGTAAAAACGAGGCGGGGTTCATTTAATGAGGGAACGTTAAATTGGTTAAGGAGAGACCGTTTATGGGGAGGGGGGGGGAGAGGGGGGGGGGGAGGGGGGAGGGGGGGGAGGGGGGGGGGGGGGGGGAGAAGGGGGGGGGGGGGGGGGGGGGGGGGGGGGGGGGGGGGGGGGGGGGGGGGGGAGGGAAGGGGGGGGGGGGGGGGGGGGGGGGGGGGGGGGGGGGGGGGGGGGAGGGGGGGAGGGGAGGGGGGGGGGGGGGGGAGGGGGAGGGGGGGGGGGGGGGGGGGGGGGGGGGGGGGGGGGGGGGGGGGGGGGGGGGGGGGGGGGGGGGGGGGGGGGGGGGGGGGGGGGGGGGGGGGGGGGGGGGGGGGGGGGGGGGGGGGGGGGGGGGGGGGGGGGGGGGGGGGGGGGGGGGGGGGGGGAGGGGGGGAGGGGGGGGGGGGGGGGGGGGGGGGGGGGGGGGGGGGGGGGGGGGGGGGGGGGGGGGGGGGGGGGGGGGGGGGGGGGGGGGGGGGGGGGGGGGGGGGGGGGGGGGGGGGGGGGGGGGGGGGGGGGGGGGGGGGGGGGGGGGGGGGGGGGGGGGGGGGGGGGGGGGGGGGGGGGGGGGGGGGGGGGGGAGGGGGGGAGGGGGGGGGGGGGGGAGGGGGGGGGGGGGGGGGGGGGGGGGAGAGGGGGGGGGAGTGTAACAAAGAGATGGACTGTATCAGTGGCCGCCGTGCGTTGTCGCAGGGTTAAGTAGCAAACACAAAGAACTGCATCAGAGATTGTCACGAGATGCTGCAAGGGGAAGTGGCGAAGTCAAAAAACTGCATCGTACTGTCACGTGTTGTCGCGAGGTAGAAGCAGTGAAGTCGAAGAACCCCCATCAGAGAATGTCACGTGATTTAACGAGGCGGAAGTGGCGAAGTCGAAGAACCCCATCAGAGCATGTCATGTGATGTAACCAGGCGGAAGTGGCGAATTGGAAGAGCCCCATCAGAGAATGTCACGTGTTGTCGCGAGGTGGAAGTAGCGAAGTCGATGAACCCCATCTGAGACCATCACGTGATGTTACCAGGCGGAAGTGGCGAAGTCGAAGAATTGTATCAGTGGGCGAAATTCGACAAGTGAATGAGCATATCACATCAAACATGTGCATCTACATAATTATCGTTAATGAGCAATATAATACTTAACAAACGAACAATTAAATAATAATTCTTCAATCACCAAGATAATATCATGTCACTTCATACGATGGCCCTAAAAATCGTTTATTCGGGTGCAAAAGTTAATACTACAATCGGGACAACATAAGCATATTCAAAAAGGTACAAATATCGTTTATGCAAGGTACAATTTTCGTTTATTTCACCGGAATCATGTCTCAATGCCCAAAGTTTATGATAATTTTGTCCAAAATAATCATATTGCAGCATCAACTGGTATTGTTATTCTGAAAGCATCAAAAAGCACAATGGGAGCATATAAAATTAAAGACCGGAAATGGTTAAAAGGTTCAGTTGATCAAACAAAGCAGTCAGATTGCTGATGTCCAGACATCAACAACACAATCGTGATCGCGATTATTTAACCTGACTCTTACAATATATAATTTCCAATATGGACATATGGTTGATGTGCGATTCTTTGATAAGTCTGGTTAAGCGATCCTGAGTGGTACTCAACAAAAATAAGCATGCAGCATGCAGATTTATAGAAAACGCCTGGGATGCAAACGGAAGCCACAAACTTATTCGTTCAATTAAAAAGGGGTTGGGGTGGCAGCAGACAGTTGTGTGTGTGTAGGGTGTGGGGGTGGGTAGGAGTGGGGTGGAAGATCTGCGATTGTTTATTGCTAAAACAAGATGTAAGTCTCGTGACGGAGTCGCACCATAGTTCAGGTAAAAAAAAACTCAATTCATAGCTAAGAAACGGATATGCTGTGGATATGTATTGCTCTATCAAGAACAAAGTACGGTCATTCCATCCTAAAAAGCACGAGACAAAATATAATAGCCAAGCGATAAACGAATTCCAGAACATACCCATCAAGATGAATTAGAGTGAAAGCAGACAGATATTCGAAATATTCAGTGAAAAAATGTGGATGTGTATTGCATTATGTAGGCCATAGCTTGGTGATTGTAGTTGAACAAAAATAACCAACCATGGATAAAACTTTTACAGAGAATTTCTCTTAACAGCCAGTGTTAAAAACTTTGGAGCAAACTAACCAGCGTTAAAAATTACGGCGCAAACTAACCAGCATTTATGCTATGGAGCAAACTAAGCAGTGTTAAAAACTACGGAACAAAATAACCACCGTTTAAACTACGGAGCAGTTTCTCCCCACATATGAGCACATCCAAATGGAAGCTTGGGATGTAATTAGACAAGAAAAAGAGACAGAGATAGTCAATTATATGGCACGAGGCGATCAAAAAAACCATAACCAACATTATAACTAAGAAGCATATCTCCGCCCGCAATTCAAAGCTAAGAAACGGATATGCTGTGGATGTGTATTGCTCTATCAAGAACTAAGTACGGTCATACTATCCTAATAGCCAGTGATAAACGAATTGCAGAAAATACCCATCAAGATGATTTGGAGCGAAAGCAGACAGCTAGTCGAAATATTCAGTGAAAATATGTTGATGCGTATTGCATTATGTAGGCCATAGCCTGGTGATTGTAGTTGGACAACAATAACTAGTCATGGATAAAACGTTTACAGCAAATTGCTCTTATCTTCCCAGCGTTAAAAACCACAAAGCAAACTCACCAGGATTTAAGCAATGGAGCAAATTAACCAGTGATAAAACTACAAAGCAAACTAACAAGCGTTAAAAAACTACAAAGCAAACTCACCAGGATTTAAGCTATGGAGCAAACTAACCAAAACTACAAAACAAACTAACCAGTGTTACAACTACAAAGCAAACTAACCAGTGTTAAAAACTACAAAGCAAACTCACCAGGATTTAAGCTATGGAGCAAATTAAAACTACAAAGCAAACTAACCAGTGTTAAAACTACAAAGCAAACTAACCAGTGTTATAACTACAAAGCAAACTAACCAGTGTTAAAACTACAAAGCAAACCCACCAGGATATCATCTATGGAGCAAACTAACCAGTGTTAAAACTACAAAGCAAACTCACCAGGATTTAAGCTATGGAGCAAACTACTGAGTGTTAAAACTATAAAGAAAACTAACCAGTGTTATAACTACAAAGCAAACTCACCAGGAAAATGGAGCAAACTAACCAGTGTTAAAACTACAAAGCAAACCAGTGTTAAACTAACCAGGATTAGGCAAACTAACCAGTGTTAAAACTACAAAGCAAACCCACCCGGATATAAACTAACCAGTGTTATAAAACTACAAAGCACACTCACCAGGATTTAAGCTATGGAGCAAATTAAAACTACAAGGCAAACTAACCAGTGTTAAAACTACAAAGAAAACCCACCAGGATTGATGCTATGGAGCAAACTAACCAGTGGTAAAACCAGAAAGCAAACTCACCAGGATATTATCTATGGAGCAAACTAAGCAGTGTTAAAACTACAAAGCAAACTCACCAGGATTTAAGCTATGGAGCAAACTAACCAGTGTTAAAACTACAAAGAAAACTAACCAGTGTTAAAACTACAAAGCAAACTCACCAGGATTTAAGCTATGGAGCAAACTAACCAGTGTTAAAACTACAAAGCAAACTTACCAGGATTTAAGCTATGAAGCAAACTAACCAGTGTTAACTACAAAGCAAACTAACCAGTGTTTTAAAACTAACTAGTGTAAAAAGCAAACTCACCAGGATTTATGCTATGGAGCACTACTAACCAGTGTTAAACTACAAAGAAAACCCACCAGGATTTATGCTATGGAGCAAACTAACCAGTGTTAAAACTACAAAGCAAACCCACCAGGATTCATGCTATGGAGCAAACTAACCAGTGTTAAAACTACAAAGCAAACACACCAGGATTTAAGCTATGGAGCAAACTAACCAGTGTTAAAACTACAAAGCAAACTTACCAGGATTTAAGCTATGAAGCAAACTAACCAGTGTTAAAATTAAAAAGCAAACTAACCAGTGTTATAACTACAAAGCAAACTAACCAGTGTTAAAACTACAAAGCAAACTTACCAGGATTTAAGCTATGAAGCAAACTAACCAGTGTTAAACTACAAAGCAAACTAACCAGTGTTATAACTACAAAGCAAACTAACTAGTGTTAAAACTACAAAGCAAACCCACCAGGATTTAAGCTATGGAGCGAACCAGTGTTAAAAAATACGGAGCCCCCCTCTCCCCCCCCCCCCCCCCCCACATATGAGCACATCCAAATGGAAGTTTGGCGTGTAACTGGACAAGAAACAGAGACATCTATATGGCGCTGGGTGATATATGTCATGATATACGAACGGGTTATTAACGAGTGAAATCAACTATTGTTAAAACAAAGTTATAAGACTCACGTGAAATGTCCGAGGAAAGTTTACTACAAGCACACTCAAAAACGTCTGATCCATCCGACCGATCCAGAAGAGTGGTTTGTCCTTTGGCGCGAAGCTGTGCAATCATCTGACCTCTAACCTGAATAATCAAATTTAATTCAATTTATAATAATCCGGGATGAAATGTTATTTGTGTTTAAATGAGTCGTGATTGAAATTAACTTTAAACCTTTTCTAGGGATCATTTCACATATAACATTATGAACTTTTGCACTACGTTCAATACTTTGATGTCGATAATATCTATAAACAAATCCTCGAACGTCTCTTTCATTACTTCAGTCCATGATTTGAAGTCGGGGTCAGGGTTGCCAAGGTCTGTAACACAGGAATTGGCATGTCAACTATCTGGCGGCTCTGTGTCGGAGACATGTATTGAAACACCATTTGGTCAGTAACCCAAGCTTGCTTTGCTGCCTTGGAACTGGACACAAAATACGGATGTGTATTTCACAATACAGACCCAGTACGAATAACCAATCTAAAGGAAAATTACTTAGCATGGAATAAGCGTGCATCCATTTGAATACAGAATATTATATATGTGTATTATATTATCAAATCAAAGAAAATTCTAGTAAATGTCGAGCATATAAATGAATGCTCAAAATTAGTCCTCATTTTCAAAGCGGGTAGGGTGGGTTCGTCAGTGGGGTGTCTGTTTAGTGCTATACAAACATCAAAGTCCGATGAGACAGTTCCACAAAAGATCAGGGCAAGAAAAGCACGGATTAAAAACTATGGAGCACATTTCCGCCAATCAAAAACTGGGCGGGAAATCGGAGGGCAAAATCTTATTCCTGAAATTCACATTCAAAATTACCGGGAAAGTTGTGGGTGTGTATTGCTCAAAGCAGAACGAAGTCAGGTTTCTCTCTCCTATAAAAAGAACTTAATAAAAACTGCACCGGCTAGTGATATACGTTCTGTAGAACGTGACCCTAAAAAGTAAAAGGCGGGGATAGCAGTGAAGAAAAGTATTCGAGATATTCAAAATAAAAAAATGTTGATGTGTATTGGACTTTATATACCACAACGTGATGTAGTGCGTTCAGGTTTTGGACCAAATAACACACCATTGATTTTTATGTGCACAAGGCGAGAAATATAAATGAATAAAAGATCAAAATCTCATTGCTAAGATTCATAGTGGAATATGCTCAGGGTGTGCATTGCAGTATTGAGACTTAAGTCCCGTGACGAAAAAGTAAAACGCATCGAAGATCGAAACTAACAAATTTCTAAGTGGAGGTAAGATGGCGGCTGTGTAAGATGGCGGCTGTGTATTGCGCGCCAATATAGTACGACCATTAATACAAGACGATCTGGAGGCTGACAGAAAACGGCTTGCAATTTATAAAAATCTATATCATTGCACTAAGGAAAATCCAATTGTTAAACGGAGAATCTATTGAATTATCGACATCAAAGTAGACACGAAATATTGTTGTGTATTGTGCAACGAAGGGTCGTGTAAACCCATAAAATGATACGGCTGTGAACATTCAACGACTGTTTAAACACAGAAAAGAGATAGTAGTTAGTAGACTGGTTCAATGAAAGAAATCTTACCAGACAGGTGAAAATATTCAAATTTTTGTAAGAGTTGGGAAAAGAGAGACAAAGGGAAAGTCAATTATGTATAGTGATGCAGTATATTTCATTATATACAATCTCACAGTCAACAGGTGAACACAACCGTTGTTAAAACAAATTAATTAGACTCACATGAAATGTTCGAGGAAAGTCCCTGTTTTCCACAAGCACTTCTCAAATACGTCTGATCCAACTGACGGCTGTATTTGAAATGAGCGGTTTTTTCATTTAGCGCATTTACATACAATCATCTGACCCCTGACCTGAATAATTTAATTTCATTCTTTATATAGTCATTCAATATGAAATGCACGTTTTGTTTATATATTCCCGAGTCGTGATTAAAATTTATTTATAAAATTTTTCTTCAGATTCTTGCACAAAAAGTAGAATAATCCATTCGCACTACGTTCTATCTGCGTAGTTTTACAAAAAGATTAGCTAATCAGAGTGTCGTTTTCAGTGCCTTGGTCCGGATTTGCAGTTGGGGTTGGGAGTTTCGATGTCTTTAACACAGGATTTGGCAGGTGAGCTTTCTAAAGGATCTGCGTCGATTAACTCATTGTGAGGGCATGTATCGAAACACAAGTTGTCCAATAATCCATGGCTGGTTTGGAGATGGTCCCCGAGATTTGCCACTAGCCCACCCGTTGTCATATATCATTCTGACCTAATGTTTTATTCTTACTTACATTAAATTGAAGCCACTATATATGAATCTAACTAAGATAACCGAGCACAATACGCCTGGGATGATAACTTTGTCTCTGTATGCTTGTACCCATACTTTTGGTGTAAATTGCAGCTCATCGTTAGAGATTAAAGGAGTCATCAAATTGTGGGGTCGGTGTTTCCGAAAGGTGGATAAAATTTGACACCTCACAACCAGTGGATTATAAAGCGTATGTTTTTTGCCTTAGTTTCTTTTAAGGTGACAAACGACACCCATTGCTTCCTTGCCCTCACCATCACATAAATCATGTCCTTTCACTCTATTCATAGTGGACCATCGTGGGTAACTGTTGGGGTGTCTCTTAAAAGTTTCGCCATGGCAATCTAATATACGTGGTCAATTAGCTTAGTTTGGACCACTTGTTTCATTTATATGTAGGTTACAGCAAAGAGGGAAAACAACATGAATTTAAGAAAATGGTCATGCACACTGATTTGTATCGCTTATTATCAAGGAAAGCCCCTTGGACCAGATACACGGATAAACATTGGAACATGGGAATATAATGCAGTATTCGTCATTATTGGCAACACACGAATTATTGGCCACACACAAATTATTAGCCACACACGAATTATTGGCAACACACATGATTTTTGTATTTGATATTTGTCGATCTAGTATGACAGTACGCTACATCCCTTCGTCCTCCGGCCTGCTTACTATTCTTTTGAACGCGCTTGGCTAGTGGCTCCAGGCAGCTCCCCTGGCGACACCAGGGATTACCTATATATAAATATATATGACCAACAAGAACGTCATGGAAAACGTGTTACAAGACATCATGTGTACAAAGCTAGTGCATACAAACCCCACGTGCCACGAAGGAAACCACAACCTAGGGAGCATGCGATTCGATATGAACATAGAACCTGTATTGTAGACAGCCTATCGGTACCGTACGTCACCCGCCTGTCATAATTCTATATTACTGTCATTTTGCGAGAGCGTCTTTGCCAATTCTCTGTGTGAGGGATTTATTCCCGCAAAATCAGCTGTCATACCGACAAGACAATGTCTGCTTGGGGCGTTGTTTTTCCCACAATGAGATTTCTCTTCTCATGTGATATTCAAATGGCAATCATTACCACTTGTGTAACTTGTAAGTCAAGATATTAATGGCAAGCATTCTGATGCAACTGCATTCAATGCTGTGTTTAATGGAGAAGCTAGTTTCTCAGTAATTCGATGTGCCATATTGTAACTTAGGTTGGTTTCTATGGTTGGATGAATAACATGCAGGGAGAATTAGAAGCCAGCCACCAACTACAGCTTGTCCGTGATTAATCCAACCACCACCTACAGCTTGTCCGTGATTAATCCAACCACGACCTACAGCTTGTCCGTGATTAATCCAACCACGACCTACAGCTTGTCCGTGATTAATCCAACCACGACCTACAGCTTGTCTGTGATTAATCCAACCGTTCTTATTGGTCGTCATTATTTAATGTTTTATTTGATTGCCTTGATTGGAGCCACGCATTACACAATAAAGTATGGCTTCAGTTGGGTCTTTAAGATAGCGCTGCGTTATTATATATGTTGGTTTTTGACTGAAGTTCATTATAAACTGAGACAATTTGCATTGTGTCATCAAGGCCTATTCGGTTCTCAGGAAATAAAAGATATGCATGGTCTTTTGTCCTCCTAAAACAATATGCAAGCATCCTGCTCTCAAAAAATATATGAGAGGCATCCTTTCTTTAAACATCCTTTTCGGTGAAACCCAACCACGCCGTCAATACACGATATGCTGCACTTAACTTGCACATTAATATACATTGCATATGGTCTTTTATCACAGTTTATGTCAGCCATATGGGGAGTCGTCATGGTGTCTTACTAGCTATATCAGACTAACTAGCTTTATTTCCCACGTGAACCAACCAGCCACATGGATGACGTCAATGCTCCGCTAGCCTGGGAGGTTGCATATAATGCGAATAATCATATGTCCAGACGCATTCAAATTCATTAAATACAAATAATGATATTGGTAAAGAGATTAGGGTTTAACCAAATCATATTGCTGGTTTTGGCAATAAGTTTCGACCATTCATAGGTTAACAGCAGTTGCAAACTAATAATAGCCTGCATATTACGTATTCCAGATTCAGAAAATGCACTGTCAATAAGCTTTGCTCTATATTAAAAGAGACGTTTCTGTTATACTCACAGCATGATTGCTGGTTGAAAAACTCCAAATAAGTGTTAATAGTGTGCTTAAACGGCGACGGTGGGGAAGTAAACCAGTGACGCTGCCAGCCGCTGAAATACAGGGTGCTGGGTCTGTTCAGGTTAATATTGCCACACGTTGGTGTGAGCAGTACGTCACATAATCCACCGGAACTGTGAGTCAAAATTAGAGTACGAGCATATCATTTAAAGCGTCAAGATTATGTGTCATCCATGAATATGTATACATACATATATATATATATATATATATATATATATATATATATATATATATATATATATATATATATATATATATATATATATATATATAAATACATATATATGTATATATATATATGTATACATGTATATATATATGAATACAAATATATATATATATGTATATATATGTATATGTATATATATATGTATATATATATAAACTTATTTATATATAAATGTATACATATGTGTGTGTATTTATATATATATGTATATATATGTATATATATGAATATATATATATGTAGATATATGGATATATATGTATATATATATGAATATATATATATCTATTTCTATATAGAGAGAGGGATATATAAACTGTGTATCTCTCTATGAAGAGATAGATATATATAGGGAAATATGTATATATATATATATACACACACACACACATATATATCTATATATATATAGATATATATATATATATATATTATATATATATTTATATATATATATCTATGATATATATATATATATATATATATTTATATATGTATATATATATGAAATTATTTATATATATAAGTATATATATATATATATATGTATATATATATATATATATAAATATATATATATATATATATACCACTATACATGTTAATGTATAGGTATATATATTTAGTTGAAGGGGCTGGAAAAGTTCCCGTATGTGGTTGTTTTCGATAAATACTGGTTAGGCCAGACAGTTTTGTAGACAGTCTCTCCGTCTATTGGATCGCTGATTCCTTGTCAATATATATCAAATGAATTGATTATTTCGTATTTAATTTTTGTGAAATTATTCAACAACGGGACCCGTAGTTTTGAACTGGGTTTTAAGTTAGTCTTATCAACACTCCGGATTTATTATGATATATTGCAAACGACTGTTTTTTTAGGTAAAAGCGGATTATTTGTGTAAGGAACACCTAAGCACATGGTTAAAAATAATTTGTTGTAGGCACTGGATTTAAACTTGCGAAAATGTGTTAGGCTGGGGCAACAAAATTATTGAAATTGACAGAAAATGTTCATCCTCGTCTTACGTCGCTACCGTCTGCTCAACTAAACTAAGGCCTCGAAAAAGGAATGAGAAGAAATGTTTTGCTGACAATTGCTTAAGAGACAGAAGTTACTATGAAAATGAGCGAGCATACTCCTTGATCCGCAATGAAAACTAGATGGGGAAATAGATGCAATGCGCTACATTATCATTTGGTTCAATTTATATCAATAAGAAAATGAATGCACGGGGAAAAGCGTTAAATGATTATAATTCTTGGAATCGGTTAGCGATGTATGCTCACGGATTGCCCCGCTTTGTGCTATCTTCTCCAAGCCGCTAACTTGTCCGACCGCGTACAGCCCAGCGTTATATTTTGATGATACACTATATTGACACAACTTCCTCAGGTCGTGCGATAAATTTTGTTTGTGACAGTAGTCGTATTTGGTAAATTATGTTTTTGACCTCCTCCTGTAGGGTTATTACAGAAGTGTGCGTTCTTGTTTTTTTGCATTCACGTTGGACCTTTGAATATCTCTGCATTTTCTTTTTGCCGTATTTTGTGTTCGTGAACGATAATATGTCCTAGTAACTTATTGCAGATCTCTCCGTTGCATCATTGTATTATTTGATCTTAGGGGCATTGATGCATACAGTAATTATGGCAACTTTAAGGTTAATTTGAGAGCCGTTGAAACTTGAAATTTACAGTTTTGGAAAACACTCGCGTGTCATTGTCCGCAAGGGGGATAGATGTATAAGCAGATTAGCACTTGGGATGGTATGCTCCAAAAGCCGAGGGAAAACGCACCACCAATGCATGGCAATGTCAACGAATGCAGATGCCTACTGAGTATGACAATAAGCGGGTAGCTGTGGGCGTAGCTTTGTGGGTTGTTCCATTGATGGAAGTGGTTGGCTTTGTTTGCCATTCCCCTAACTTCGAATGTCTCTGATTTCTGGGTTCTTTCTTGCATCCTTGAGTCTTTTGTCTGTCTGCTGCTTTTTAACACATCTGTTTGTCTGTACTACTTGCAAACATGCTGTGTCTGCTTACCTCTGCTGCTTGCTTGGCTAGCTTGCTCCTTGTCTCCTTACCTCCTTTTCTGTTTCGTTTCCTCCCTCCGCCAATATCCCGCGTTTTACCAGCCTCCTAGGGATTGCATCTCTTTGGAAAAATGAAGTTATTGTAATGTTCGGGTTTAAAGTCACTTTTCACAACGAGGTGATATCGCAACGGTAATGGATGAGAATGTTTGTGATGCTTGATGCTTAAGTGACTGCGCCAACTTGGCACAAACCCGCTGCCCAGAAGGGGCTGAGACCCGAAAGCCGCGGTGATGAAAGTTAAGGGGCCGTATCAATAAAGAAACTAAAACCCACAAACTGAGCTTTCTGAGCCGGCAAGCCGTTGGCTGTCTCAACAGTATTCATAAAAACTAAATTTTATCCAGGAAACGGCCTGCACAGATATGAACAAAAACATTTTCTTTAAATGTACCACAATATCATTTGTCGTTCGTGGTCCATGGCCCACACATTTATATCGTAAAATGTACATCAATTAATCCTCGAGTAGATTTTAGATAAACGAAGCGGGCAATTCTTCACCGACTATAGGCTGTTGTTCCTATCAAATGCACCAGGAATTACCCCTACGTTGTTCACATTCAAAGCGAAAGCCAAAACTATTCATTAGATTGTCATAGTTTTAAGCAAACAATTACACACTGAAATTGCACAAACATCTCAATGACACCCAGAGATGTAGCGGATATTGTAAATTTAAACCAATAATAGAGATGACCTTGACTTCCGCTGCAGAGTGGGATCTTCACACAGCAGAACCGCTGCTGCTTTGTAAAGGTTATCCTAAAACACTTATTCTTTCTTATCGGCAGTGTTGTCATCGTTTCAGCTTTTCAAAATAATGTAGATATGTAGAGAAGGGGGATGCTCGCCAAGCCTTGTGAGCCATACTTGTCCCGGTAGAGTTGGACAATTTAGCAGCAGCAGAATCTTCACTTAACCTTCTAGGTTTCATGAAGTGGTTGTAGGATATCAATGGGTGAGAGGTACACTGGAAATGATGAGCCTCGTGGTTTGATGAGCCCTAGTGAGCCAGATATAGGCTCTGTATGACAAGGTCTTCAGTGGTGCTGGGCCGCGTTTCAAAAGACTGAATAGATACGAAATTAGCATTTACACGATCAGTGTTTTACGGAGAAGTACTCTGATTAGGACAAGTTAGCGGCGTGGGCAAAACAGCGGTACGACGCATGTGCTTTGTCTGTCGTGGACGAAGGCGAAATAGATCAGCATAGGTGACAATGACAGAGCACCCCCTCCCATTGCTCACCGGTGATGAAGGGGAAATGGACTGACATAGGTGACAATGACAGAGCGCCCCCCCACCCACCCCTCCAACTCCTTATCGGAGAGGGAGGGGAAAAAGGGCTGTTCTCCACATCGTAGTGTTAGAACACGATACATCTTTAGTTCCACCCTTCTGATATACATACTATCTTTCCAATATTATGTTGGGATGAGTCTTGAACCCTTGCACGCCGCGCGTCCCTGCTGAGCGTCGCACCCACCGCGCTGCTATTGGTCATCGCTTCGCCTTTAAAGAGGCAGCTTCAACTACGTCACGTGATTGTGTGGCTACAGCCTACCAGTAATGCGCGCCAGTGCCGTGGTTTCAGTAGGGACTTCATTCGATTGCATTAGTTGAACGACAGACCGGGCCATGCTATCCATGACACTTGTGTCAGATATTACGCTAACTACTTTAGCAATGGAAGTTGACAACAACTACCCACAAGAAATCCCATCCGACATCAATGCATCGAACTTCGATGGAAATACGTACAGTTCGGTGTCGGGTAATGGTGTAGGAGCGGAGGGCGATACAAACCAGGACGCCCGGGACTTTGGCTGGTTTGAAGTTTTTATATTACTTTGCAGTTCCTTTGGTGCCGTCGGCAACTGCCTGAATTTGCTCGTGTTGACAAGAAGACGGATGATGGCGGGGCTGGATAAACTGGGCAGGACAGCCAGCTACGGATTAATCGCGCTGGCCATGTCCGACCTCCTCTTCTGCTGTGCTGTGCTCCCTGGCAGCTTCGCCACGGAGAACGTGGACGGCCAGTCATTGATGAAGGCCTTCTATTACTTTTACGCTATATACGGGGTAGGCTGCATCCAGCTTTTCACCATGACTAGTACGTGGTTAATTGTCATGCTAGCCATCAAGCGATTGCTTGTGGTCAAGGAGCCCTTGCGCGCCCGGGGTCACCTCACCTGTCGCCGAACCATTGTCAGTATAGTCCTCGTTATCATAGCCTCCCTTCTCTGGACTCTGCCCTGTTTTCTCTTCTGGAGAGTGGTCTTTGATGCTGATCTTGGGGAATATACTGTTGGCTCTCAGCTCTCGCTACCAGTTCAGACGGCCATGATATTCTTCGTGCGCTGGATTTGGCCTGTCCTGGCTTGCTTCATCCCTCTGCTCATCCTCCTCGTCTGTACCGTGGGGCTGCTGCGTGAACTCCGCAACGTATTTCTCACTCGCAGACACACATGTCCTGGCCAACCGATTCGACAGACAAGCAACAGGGTTACATTCACGCTGGCAGCTATTTTCATTCTAATGCTCTTGCTTGCTTCGCCGGCTGAGATCGTCAAATACATTGACCCGTACGCCTCGTTTGGGGTGTATGGTCCACTTGTCGCCAAGATTGCTAATTGTCTACAAACAATCAATTTTGCCACAAACTTTCTGTTGTATTGCACCGTGGATGTAACATTTCGACAAACATTTGTCAGCGTTATTTACTCGTGTCATGATCAGCGGGGCGTCAACCAGCGACTGTTGACGCGCAGACCAT
The DNA here is from genome assembly GCA_034190875.2 of Urechis unicinctus. Classification (NCBI taxonomy): domain Eukaryota; kingdom Metazoa; phylum Annelida; class Polychaeta; order Xenopneusta; family Urechidae; genus Urechis; species Urechis unicinctus. The sequence goes on along the minus strand of CM067342.1, from coordinate 12,947,226 downwards.
GTACGTTGTCAGGGCGGACAGGCAACTCGTCGGCGGACACGGCTTTGGTTTCTGTTGACAGGTCACGGCGCAATACACGCGACGAAACCGAACTGTTTAGATCAGGATATAGAATGAAAAAACACTTCGAAATTCAGTAAGAGAGAGTTGCACAAATGATACATGCGTGTCTTCTGTAGTAATTCGATCGGTGATCGAATCAATGAGTCGATCGATCTGCTCTACAGCGATTTTAGTTGATAGAACTGTTCTCTGATTTGACGGTACGTGCGCAGTTACAGTTGAACTTGTGATTTGTAGGCTAACGAAAGGTTATTCGTTTCGTTTCAGTATAAATGTATGCACATGATGTCGTTCAGTGCTGTTCATTGCTCAACATATTGTTTTCTATATCGCTTTCAAAGTGACCCTATGGCACTTTATATACTGTCATTCTGAGAGTCCTTTGCACGTAATGCCTATTCACAGTACCAAATTCTTGATACGTGAATGTCTATAGGCGATCGTTCGTGAGTAGCTAAGGTGAATCTGTTATGAACGTTGTCGATAACAGCATACTGTAATAAAACATATTGTGTCCATATCAGTCTTTACCTGGGAATAGTCTTACAGCTGTACGCACTCATGGTAAAATAAGCTTATCATCACGGCCATAATCACGGTCGTCACCATCACCGACATCATCACCGACATCATCGCCGTCGTCATCATCACGGCCATCATGGTAGTCGTCATCATCACGGCCATCATGGTAGTCGTCATCATCACCGCCATCATCGCGGTCGTCACCGTCACGGCCATCATCGCTGTCTTCATCGTCACCGCCATCATCGCCGTCGTCATCGTCACCGCCATCATCGCCGTCGTCATCGTCACCGCCATCATCGCCGTCGTCGTCACGCCATCATCGCTGTCTTCATCACCGCCATCATCGCGGTCGCTTTCATCAGCAACATCGGTGCCGATTCTGTTGAGCCCGTTAAGCCTGTGTTTGAAAGCATAATACCGACTATTACTACGACCAGTGGGGATGTATCAACTTCGTTAAGACTTTACATTGCAGCCATTTATGTGAACTATCAATATACTCCGCCGTCTGAATGAATACTATAAGCAAGTATTACATTGGTGAACTAACATAGCAATATGATGCCTGCAGCCTTTATACCGCGGTAAAACCATTATGATCAGAAATCATACGAAGCACACATTCGGTGCCGATCTGCTTCTCTTTATCCTCTGTCTTATCAGGTAGTCGTGTGTTATGCAATGGCGAACTGCAGCAATAGTCGATATGTCAGTACCATAGATAAACCACAACTGTCTTCTATTTTTGGGGACCAAATCGTGACTTTACGTTACAATTACTTTGATTTATAAAGACTTTAATTGCTTCATCCGGTTCCCAACACGTCACTAAGAGAACTTGGGTGGCCATCGATGTAAAACACACGTGGCTACTATTGTAGAGGTCTGACATAGTATGTTATATCAACAGAATTCCGAGTAACAACTAAATCCCTAAGGATTGCGACATTAAAGAAATGTATATGGAATTCCGGAAATATAACATACTTTTACACTAATGGACCCAATTCTGGAAATTTTTATGCTGCAACAATGCAAAGACTTGGTTACGTGTATCTAGAGGTAACTACCGGCTAGTAAGATGGAAATATTAATCTGTACACCAGCAAATGGTTATCAGGTTAGTACTATTACTCCTGCTCATCTATCCCCGATCCCAATTCAACCAGTCTAAACACAGAAGATATTGGGTACGATGAAATACATACACCCATACATAATTCATACATACATAATACATACATTCTTACATAATAAATGCATAAAACATACATTCATTCATACATGCTTGCTTACATGCATGCATACATACATACATACATACATACATACATACATACATACATACATACATACATACATACATACATACATACATACATACATACATACATACATACATACATACATACATACATACATACATACATACATACATACATACATACATACATACATACATACACACACACATACACACACACACACACACACACACACACACACACACACACACACACACACACACACACACACACACACACACACACACACACATATACAGGTAATATCGATATTGAAATATGGAGCGTAATGTTGGCATTCGGTTGATATAGGGAGTTTATTAGCTGGAAGGCGACCCTTAACAGTTGACGAGCGTCCATCAAAGGACCGAAATTATCCCAAAGGCAAATACTGATTTCGTTTGGCAAACCGTCGTGCAAGAAAAGGAGACTACCAAAATTGGAAACCATGGAAGATGGCTTAATGAAGACAACAGGCACATTATTAGCAAGCACCAACACAAACGTTCGGGCATCAAATAATATTTTGAGCAAATACCAGTCGTATGGCCATTATCACTATAAATCAAAAGTAAGCACCTACTGTTGATTAATGATGTCATAGTGGTTTATCCTCTAAGTACTTACCGATAATGAATTTTCTTTGCTATGCGATAAATCAGCGGCGAAATATTCAGGTCAAACAGCGAGAATGCCATTGGCTGACGTGATGGATGCACATGGCTGTGATTATATAAGCCAGAAACTGACCGCTTGCTCTATTCGTTGATCACATCATACTTAAGGTTGCACCTTTCGGTAGAACCTGAGTAAACAGATGACAGCCAATACAAAAAATGCCCCGATGGCGAGGTGACATATACCACACATTGACAACGCCATGGATAAGATCGACTATTTGACCTATTTGTTAGGTCTGAGAGCACCACATGCTTTACAAAAGGACAAATATTAAGTTCAGCCGACAGATGTTGTTTGAACTAATCATCAACTCAAATTTCTCTCATTAAATTACGACGAATTTGACATAGAGCTAATTGGGATATGATGTTAGCTTCAAACACATCTTACTTTGTAGAGAATCGAAAAATGCTTAGATTTTTTACTTCCAGAGGATCATATTCGTTAATCATAACAAATTGTTTTGGAATCGTTCTGATGCTATGCAGGACTAGTAGCTTCTGATGCTATGCAGGACTAGTAGCGTCTGATGCTATGCAGGACTAGTAGCTTCTAATGCTATGCAGGACTAGTACCTTCTGATGCTATACAGGACTAGTAGCTTCTGATGCTATGCAGGACTAGTAGCGTCTGATGCTATGCAGGACTAGTAGCGTCTGATGCTATGCAGGACTAGTAGCTATTGATGCTATGCTGGACTAGCAGCTTACGTAAACATATGCATGTGCGCTGCTCCCCACTGGATTGGTGGCAACGGTTTGCTAATCCCCAGGGAAAGCGTCGTCTTGATGTTGGCTGAGGGAGATCCCAGGTCTATGGATCGAGTCGTTTGCATTAGTGGAACTTAGATTGTGTTATTGTCCACTGCAACATTGTCCTCTGCGACAGTACTTACCGATAATTACAGTCCACCCTTGACAATAACCGACTGATTTTTGTACACCTTTGTACAAATCGTGTTTCTAAGTTATGTGGACATGCCCATCACCCAACCATGTGAAATGCTCTGTCCTAGAGCAAAGGAGGCGTCCACTAGTGATCGTTTGTGGGTGTGCTTATGGATGATAATTCCCAGGTAGATAGGCATCGGTGTATCCATTTCTTGGGGTGGCGACCTCCGTCTGGCGTATTACACTGTTGTCCATGAATAGCTGTGACAGGGTAAGGGCTGGTTGAGGCTTTCACATTTAGCTTGACTGGGCTGTGATGTCAATGCACGCCTCCTCAGCATTGGAAAGCAATGTCATGTTTAATCTCGTCGGCATTAGATTCTTGGCGTTGTCCATCGCGTTATTGTACATTGACGCAGGACAATGTGCCTGATACTTTGACCCTTAATGAAGCATCCAGCGCTGAGTTTGGCTAGGGGAAGGTTTGTCATGTAGTTTGAGTGCAGTTTGAAAGATGATGCATACGGCAAAGCATCTCCTGCTGCAGTTTGTTACAGAAGAAACACATCTCTTCCGATTGATGTTCGTGCTCACTGCCCTGACGGAAGGACGTGAGGGTTTATAAATCACCTTCCTGAGGCAGTTTCTTTTATTTAGGCCTGTGAAGGTTTTGGTTTTTTTGTCTTGGTGTCAGGAGTTGTGCCATTTAGCTTTGTAAAGCCGGAATGCTTCCTATATGCCCTGAAGCCCTCATCTAGTTGTAACAGTTATGGTGCTCTTGACGGGCGACTTATTCTGTCGAATGCTACAAGACCATTGTCTTTTGTACCCTGCCCTAGCTGCACCACGCACTGAAGTAGACGGACATTTCATGCTCTCACTAAACTCATTAAACGCCATCACCCACTGAACCAATAGGATACCGTGTATAAATGCGTGTGGCAGTGTGGCATCAAAGTCAGCGTAATATTGTGCAAGTCGTCACCTTTTGGAAGTGCTTGTGCTTAATAACCTTAGAGGCTTCATGTTCAAGGAGAAGCAGGGCCTGTACCCACACACCTCCAAGTGCACCCGGAAAGGAGGGGCAGCTTGTCTAGGTAGCATCCTGGTGTTTGGTGTTTTTGATATTCTACATCTTTGTTACCTGCTGCACGAGGTTACGTCACTCACTGCCCATCTGCTCGATTCATTGCAAGTGAAATGCTACCTTTGTCTTGGTTGGCTTATTGGAGATTGCTCAGAGAAGGTGAGAAAATGTATGCTCCACACAATCCACACTGCATAAACCAGCCGACGAGGCTTTTATTGCAAACAACAACAACAACAGCGTATCACGATATCCATATTGACTAATGTCGACGATATAAAACTGCCACTCAGCGAATTGCTAAGAATTGCTTAGTAATCATTCCCTGGTATAATTTACTTATTGCAGATGTAGTCTGTGCTGGTGAATGCGCAGAGCTTATGCAATGTGACCAGTGACAACCATGAATAAAGAATAGCAATATTTAATGCAATTTTAACAAGTATCTGCTCAAAATGAACAACAGGAAGATAAGGCAATCACTTTCATGACGAACATGTATATTCGGGAATTGAACGATCACGATTGGTGAGAGGGTCTGGTGATATATTTTTTGAATGGGCTTACTTGCGGCTAGGTTAAGGACTTATGACGCCTGTTACTTTTCGGCGGCCGGCAGATGGCGTTTCCACTGTTTGATGCTAAACATTGCTCTGGTGATTACTTGACTTTTCCGCTATCTTGACACAGCCCCACTAACCTGGCTATTGGTGAAGCGACGCATTCCCCTATGACAGGTTTGGTTGGCTATGGTATCATCACATCGGACTGAAATGCCGTCCCTTCAATAAAAGTGCTCCATTAGATAACTCCCATAACACAGCATACGTACTTCTAGCATGATCCATTCTTATATCATGCACTAAGTTGCATTAGAGCCAGTTGTTTAACAAGCACGATATGGCTAACGAATGTTGTTTAACAAGCACGATGGCTAACGAATGTTGTTTAACAAGCACGATGTGGCACGAATGTGGCTAACGAATGCTAACGAATGTTGTTAACAAGCACGATGTGGCTAACGAATGTTGTTTATAACACGATGTGCACGACAAGCACTGTGGCTAACGAATGTTGTTTAACAACATGTGGCTAACGATGTTGTTTTGCTAACGAATGTTGTTTAACGTTGTTTTTGGCTAACGAATGATGTTTAACAAGCACGATGTGGCTAACGAATGTTGTTTAACAAGCACACGATGTGGCTAACAAACGAATGTTGTTTAAACAAGCTAACGATGTGGCTAACGAATGTTGTTTAACAAGCACGATGTGGCTAACGAATGTTGTTAACAAGCACGATGTGGCTAACGAATGTTGTTTAACAAGCACGACAAGCACGATGCTTGGCTAACGAATGTTTGTTTAACAAGCACGATGGCTAACGTGGCTACACGAATGTGGCTAACGAATGTTTAACAAGCACGATGTGGCTAACGAATGTTTGTTTAACAAGCACGATGTGGCTAACGAATGTTGTTTAACAAGCACGATGTGGCTAACGAATGTTGTTTAACAAGCACGATGTGGCTAACGAATGTTTTTGCTGAATCATTCAAAATGAAACCTGGCACGTGTCATGTGATTACTGTGCCTGTATAAGTGCATATGTATGGAACGTTTGTTGTCGCCGAGGTTTACATCTGTTACAACTGACTTGTGGCTGGATACCGTGAATAGAAAAAGTGAACTAGGACACAGTGCTCCATACATTATTTAGACAAGCCTGCTTGATGTATTCGTCGGGACAATACATCCTACCCACAAATGATTAAACGAGTGATGTGTCTATCTAAGCTCTTCAAAGGACAGTCATTGGAAAAATGAATCCCACTGGGGGCACACTGATCCATGAACGTTAACTTTCTCTGTTATAATGCTATGCAGATAATGTAGTAAAAGTTAATTGACCATTTGCAATGCACCCATGGACTGGACGATCTCTTTGTCCGGGCTACCCGACATAATGGCCCGGGGACCATCTTTGTGAAGCTTTGTTAAATCAGATTAAGTTGGTACCTTCGTGATTGTTTCCTAGTGACGGCAAATGATTTTCACTGCTGTCAATGTTCAATCGTTGTTATGGTAGTTTACTTCTGTCGGCACAATAGACTCACTCACAGTCTTGCTATGTAGAGGAGAGGGCTTATGAAAAGATATTTTAAAAGACGCAATCCCAACGGTAAAACCGCGTGAACAAGTAAGTCATTTGATTTGTGTTGGATGTACAGCCATGTGTAGACACCATGCTCCTCAAATGGATGTCTTGCTTATTCCAGCTTAGGCTTACAAGGACACGAGGCTTCATATGCCTCCAACTGGCTAGAGTTCAAACATCAACCAAAGGTCAATTGAGGTCGTCGTTGCAAACAAGAGAATACAACTTGCTACGGACAGCGGTGTTTATAAAACGCATATTCCTGCCATTTGAACATGGACGTGTCCATTAACAATAGCATTCTCCGATTAGCACAGAAAGGCTATTGTTCTTGTGCTAACCGTGGTTCTGGCGCAGTTATTCTCCAGAACCGTAATGAGTCGATTTATTCAATTATACAGGGTATGCTGCTTATTAATACATGTTGTTCTGTCAATGTCTTTACAAGAAGATGCCTCGCATCGAAAGCGGCATGTTTGCTCCCTGGATTACATCAAACAAAGTACATCCGGTAGTTGACATTTTGCAGAATGGACGACGGGTGTCATAAACTATTACACCACGTAAATAAGATTTTGTGGGCTTTAAATGGATCTCGGGGGTTGAATTATGGATTGCCAATAGAGGACAGTATTAAATAAATGCTGGTCTATGTTATGTATGGTACTTTAAAGTCAATGTTATTGTGAACTGTTGCGGCGATAAGAGGACATCTAAAGTTTTTTTTCAGCAGATTAGTTTAACAAATATGCCAACTGCCCTGCATGGTACAACTCCATTTGCGTAGTATTGTTTACCTAACAACAAACAGCCATTCAATGATAAATCTAGTAAATATGACGCATATTGAAATGAGTGCTTCTGCTGGCGAATAAATTCATGCGGCTATTTCATTTATGTAAGGCAAGGAAACACGTGCATACATAAGTTGTTTATAGGTCACACGAAAGGCAGAAAGAGAGGACGCTCATGTAGTCAATATATAATCAGCTTCGGTAATACAACATTTGAAGGGACGCAAACTATTAAAGTTTGTTTGTATTGGCAGTACAGGAAATTGTTAATGCTTATTCCATAATATAGCACATCCGCAATACGGGAGACCGCTTTGAACTGTTCATCACGCCTAAGCGAACAACCATGAACAAAAACGTTCGGAATTGAATTATCAAACGCCAGTTTTCATGTATAAATACTAATTCATGGTTACCAGTAAGCTTACTTATATATATTATCCTACCTGGGCCTTACCCTTGTGATTTGAATGTTGCTGTACGCAGTATACACACACACACACACACACACACACACACACACACACACACACACACACACACACACACACACACACACACACACACACACACACACACACACACACACACACACACACACACACACACACACACACAGGCCGCGGGATGACAGACAACGGGGTATGAAATTTCGGATCTTTACACCTTTTACCCAAATTAATCATAGAAGAGGTCCTTACCGTGGTAAGAGACACGGTCAGTTTACATGATTTGAGCTAGTTGGAAACACAGTCCCGAACACGCACTTCAACGTGTTGTTGTTCGTGGTATTCTCTGAGATCGTCGGATTCTGTGGTTAGATCCACCAGTTAAATACATACATCACGGTCAGGCTCTTGTGCCAGTCTAAATCTCCCAGCTTGTATAGTGCTTTTACATCCAGTCAATATCCTTTTACGTTTATTTTGCTCTCGTCTTCTAGTTCGGTTTGTTTTTCTTAGAAGCTGAAAATCGTCATTGCATGACTTGATGGAGATGTTAGATTTGATTTTTCATTCCATATATGTTTTGACAGAATATACAGAACATTGGATTCAAACATCACAATACATTGAATCAAGCGGAAGATGGGAGTTTTTTATCAATGGACAATAAATATACGCAATTCTTTCAGACATCATTCCTTACACATGAAAGTTACACCAGCATTACCTGTCATGGGGTGTTTTAAACACTAGCATTATGAGTTATGCTAGATATACATTTTGTTAGAAACGATAATGTTGATTTGCGCCCACTTATTGAAAAGCACGAATCACAATGTATATTCATTTTCATTGAATAAGTCACGTCTAAACATCATACTAACATTTAATGTAGGCCATTTGGGTATATATGCATTTCAGTGATGCGTTTACGCCTGGGTGACAACGGCACTAATAGGGCCGTATCCATACAGCCATATCACTCTCGGTTATTGATGTTGCCATATCCACTTGATGTTAACAGCGTCGTCAAAGTGAGACTTTAATGTTGTTTGACAGGCGCACTATGGCTGCATGATATGCATAATCGAGATGGATGTTGGTAATATGTTCACAGCGACACCTGGCTAGCGTCAACGGATATTACTGCTGGGATGTGACCATTTCCTACGAACATGTCATCCGACGTATAGCTAACGACTATTTGATGAGATACAGATGTTTACGGAAACGTTGTGGTGTGTGTTATATCTGCTCACATGGAAGTGGTTCATCTGTTGTGTTCGGAGCTTCACGCACAGAACTCTTGCTCCAATGCCGTTACTTGCTACAATGCCGTTACTTGCTACAATGCTAACATGTGATACAATGCTGGCACGTGATACAATGCCGTTACTTGCTACAATGCTGGCACGCGATACAATGCTGGCACGTGCTAAAATGCCGTTACTTGCTACAATGCTGGCACGTGATACAATGCTGGCACGTGCTAAAATCCCGTTATTTGTTACAATGCTGGCACGTGCTTCAATGCTGGCACGTGTTACAATGCTGGCACGTGCTACAATGCTGGTACGTGCTACAATGCTGGCACGTGCTACAATGATGTAACTTGCTACAATGCTGACACGTGCTTCAATGCTGGCACGTGCTACAATGCTGACACGTGCTACAATGCTAGTACGTGCTACAATGCTGACACGTGCTTCAATGCTGGCACGTGCTACAATGCTGACACGTGCTACAATGCTAGTACGTGCTACAATGCTGGTACGTGCTACAATGCTGGCACGTGCTACAATGCTGACACGTGCTACAATGGCATTACTTGCTACAATACTGACACATGCTACAATGCCGGCACGTGCTATAATGCCGCCACGTGCTACAATGGCGGCACCCGCTACAATGCTGGCACGTGCTACAATGCCAGAATACCAGAGATGTATCAATGCTTCAGTGAATCGGCAGAAAGTGAGATGTTACGCTATCTGTATCATAATGAACACTACCGTCACTGCTAACAAACTATGCTATGACGAAAACACGTGCGAATACAGTAAGGGAACAATTGCAAGTAAAAAACTTAAACCACAGACATATATGTCGGCGTCAAATCATATCAGTCGAGGTTCATAACTATGGAATCTCTTCCAATCGAGGGTAAAGTAGATTTCAACTATTGGCAATGTTTAATCGCTGTCATTCGATCTCTGTGACATCATAAACCACCTCACTGCGGGTAGGTTATGTATTAGAGAGGACTACCAAGACCCTTTGGGATGGCTTGCATGCCTTGCCGTGGTACAACAATATGCCAAGAGGACATCCCATAAGCGTCAGTTGCACTTCCACTAGGTTTAGAAAAGACGTTTCATTATTAAGACTACCACTCAGGCAACTTGTGGTATTGCTTTTTGCATCTTAGGTTTACCTGAAAACAAGCGTTCATCTGACTAGGGTCAATAAATGAACAAAGGGTTGTTTGAGGTAACCATTGAATCTGAGGCAAGAAGCAGTGACCTGCAGTGACCTGCATATCAGCACCAGACACGCCCTGCTTATGATATTTATTCAAGCATTATATTGGAACAATAATTTCTGTGAATTTCGATTTCGAACGTGATTTCTCTGAATCGTTATGCCACGCACACAAAAGTCGTAGTCATCGTCATATTACCTCCATCCTTTCATCCGACATCATACAGGTAACATCATACCGCAAGCAAACGGCAACTGCATCTTCAGCAAAAGTAGAATGATTTGTATAGCATTTACTCTGACGTCAGATGTTGCTTAACATGAACAAAACCCCAAGGTCTCAGAGAACAAATGATTGTTTTACGTTTTCTCTTTAGTGAGGACGTAATGCTTACTGTTTCATCATACTGCATTATCAGAATATCATTTTTTCTTCGATTTAGTGTTAGTAAATCACGTCATATGAACGAAATGAAGACGAACCCACTTGTGAACAATCGCCAGTGACAAGCTTGCCCCAAGTCACTGTAAACGGCAACAGTAATTACCTGTCAGTGGCGATGCATCGCTTGTCAGCGTTTCTGAAGATCGCATTGCATAATGTTTTCATCTCCCCATCAGTCATCGGTAGCGCTATATAATCTAATAGCAATTAATCCCGGTGTGTGTTTTATGATTGAAGTAATTCTGTTTATATCGACGCAGTGGACGCACTGCCTCGTGCACCTTATTATCCAATTCCACTGACTTACATAAGTTGGTAAAAAAGTGGCCGTCTTATTCCATCAAACCCTTTGAATGGAACCCACTTGCCAGCGCATGACAGGGCTGATATGAACGATTGATGATTGTAGGAATTATCAAGCGCGCCTAATGCAAAGCAAGCAAAGATAAACTAGAGCAATGTTACTAACGGTCAAACCCGATCCCATTCTGATCCCAAGGTGTAACTCTAAATGGTTTCATGTGGCGGACTGTATTTACAAGTGACCTGAATTCATGGATTCAATGAATATAGCAAATTTTATATATTTCTGCAATTAGTAATTTCGACGAGTAAATCTCCATGTGACATGAATGTTACTTGTCAATGACGACCACCAGTCGATAGGAAAGTACGTTAAATAGAAGGTAGGTCGACGGATTCGAAATTGCATTTCATGTGGTACAAATATTTACAAGGTTAAATATGATGAATAGTAATTTTGATTTTGAAGTGGGCACAACGGATTGCATCTACTTCTATAGCACTCAAGTTGTACAGTGAATGTCAACTAGCGGTTACATCGTGTATTGACTGCATATGAATGCCGATTTCAATTATGTATGGCACTAGAAGATAAACGAGGGCAAATATGTCAGCAGTGATGAACTGCAGCTTTAGATCAATGGTCAAGTTAGGTTTAGCATGAGTTACCCACATGTTCCGTGATCAGCTTATCACCTTGATTACACCGGTCACTTTAACAGGGGATGAAGACAGCCGTCTTTATCCCAGCCATAACACACCGCGTTGATGGCTTGGAGTCGGTCATGTGTTGGCAGTTTGAATAAAGTTCTCAAGCATAACGCAACACCAGCCATCGTAAGGATAAATGAAGCGAATTAGAAAATTAATAAAAATAACCAGTCGTAACAAAAGCGCAATGAATATCACTCGTCAGCAATTTCATGAGCGGTTTTTCGGATGAATGCATTTGCCTGGCTGTTTTATTTGTGCTAATTAGTTTTCCCGCAACGGCAGTAAGAAGAGATGTCTACTTTAAAACCTACTATAGACTGCATTTCTAGTCATGTAGGTAGGTTTTTAGCTGCCTATTGTGGAGTGAAAGGATGACTACAGAGAAATTCACACGTCAAATGAGGTGTTTCTGTTCCACATGTATTACAATGATCGCTGCAGTCGCAGATTATAAACACACTTACCGAGGCTGTATAATTGAGCCAATGACGTATGGCGTGTATCGAGCCACCGGATCCTGCTAAGCAGTTTTTGGGTTGTTAACTGAAGTGGGGCTAATGCCCGCCGTCCTCTTAAGCAATCGACTATTGTACGTTAGTTAACAGATAGTGACACATGAACTAGCGAGAATTATTGCGCGTATTTCACATTAAAATATATATATATATATATATATATATATATATATATATATATATATATATATATATATATATATATATATATATATATATATATATATATATATATATATATATATATATATATATATATATATATAATAATATTTATATATATATATTCATTTATATGTATATTACATTATATACATGTTTACATGTATAAATGTATAGAGGTACTGCAGACTTGTCTATATTTAATCATACTGACCTGATATCATCTACTTTTCTATGACTGGATATTAGGTCAATGCGTTCATATTGTTCACTCGTTAAATGTCACACTATGGGACAGTTGTTTGTCAAATCTGTCGAAGTTTACTGCTTTGGTATTTCTTTTCATCCACGACAAAATAACGGTCACTATTGGCAATGTTGATTCGCTGTCGTTAAGGAGTACCTATATTGGTATTGTGTACCATCATACGAGTAGCTTTTTTAGAGGAGAGGACCTTGCAGCGGGTTCTTAGAGAAGACGTTCAAGCCCTGCTGTAACACCACGAAAAGCGTTTCTATATGCCAGGTGCACGTACATACATAGACACAATGTCCTTCATTCTCGTATTGCTGAGACCACCACTTGGAATGATAGTTGTTTTGCTTCTTGCACGGTTACCTGGAAACGCACGTGTTTTAATTTCCCTTCAGCTGGCTAGGGTACAAAAATATGCAAATATTTGCCATCAATTATCCTGTAGTTTGAGATATATACAAGCCAGAATAAACTACCGATAAATTTGATCAGACAATATTGTTGAACATGTCTTTCCTGTTACTTTGGATCTATAGTGCACTACAGTTGCAGTTAATGTTTCAGCTAATAATATCAGGCTTCAACCGAGCCAGAGAACATAGCGTACTGTTGTGTTGGCTATCAACTGAACTAGGAAAAATACTTTCCTTACCCTTAGTATTGTAAAGCAGTTAACAGGCATTGCACCGTTAACTTACGGAATGCCGACTTATGTTAAAAGATCAAAACACCTTAACTGTTGCTAGAAAAAACACACAAACCATGAATATTTTCTTGCGCTCCAGACCCAAGCCACGTTAGTAGAATATGGATGGTATAAGCTATACCTCTCTACCAGCGCTAAGAAGTTGATTATCCTGGTCGAACATCGATGACGAATCGATTGATTTATATCTTTGTTTTCCGAAAAACACCGTACGCTTGACATATATTTGTTGATGACATCGTACGGGACAACCTGTATACATGGATGCGATTTACAATTGGCTGACAATGGAGCAACAGAACCATAAGGTCAGATGTAGAGACAGCCTTCAGTAGCTGTCTGCTACTACACATCAAACGTGATGTGATCGATAAGTTCAATTATCTTAATCAATGGTTAGAAAAAGAATAATTATGTTTAAACGGCAGGTTAAACTCCAAGACATACCAAGTGGCGGTCAACATAGTTTACTGAGAATAAAGCATATCACGTCGCACATCTCTATGAAATGAAACTAAGCATCAGTTGCAGATTCGATCTTGCTTAAAGTGCCTCACGAAATGGCCAACTTATCCATAGCAACCTTGTAAACACTTAACTTACGCATCGTTTTTGTCTGCAAAACACCGACCGTTATTCTAATGGTCTGATACGACCTTTTTTTAATTTAATCCAAGTTCAAACGACAGTTTTGGATAACCGTACGATGATGTTGCAGGTAATTATCAATCACAATGGACGTAATGGAGGCGTAGCTATTGAGTAAATGATGTGGGTTCCCCACATCTTATTTTTTAAGGGATAGGACAGAAAACTATTGGTGTCCATCGTCAATCAAAGCCAAGTATTTAAATGCTATAAAGAACGAATAACCTCCATAAAGTAGCCTGCTCTGCCTGCATCGCGTCCGGCGAACTAAATACTTAATTAGTTTATAATGTGTGAACATCACTATGTCTGGAATGAATATTGTTGTTCATTATGCACTCTAAGAACTGCCTAAAATGCAATATGCTGTACACATGATCTATGCGCCATGTAACAGATTATCCTAATCTATTAGATATAGGATGAATAATGCAATACCTCTGGATATGCGACAGAAAGTCGTTTATCACTGCTTACTTGGATGCATTTACAGTACAAGCAACAGCATGGCTTTTGTGGGAAATATAAGCTGAATGTCTGAGCATTCATTAGAACTTTGATGTATACAACATACGGCGTATGATCACGTCAACACGTCGTACAGCGTTCACAGTTGTCTCTTTGAATTGAAGGCCAGCGAAATACCAATTTGAAAGAAGCGACGATCGTACAATTCAGCCGTCCAGTTCACCCTTAGAGTTTCGGCATTATAGCTACAATCACAGCCTTTGAGCCTTTGAACTATTACAGGTGTATAAACGAGTACTATGCGTATGAGCCAGCACCTTGTGGCAATCTGACATCAAAGTCAACCTGTTGTTGCGGAAATAAGAACCTTACTGGAGAATAATACATTTTCAGTGATAGTTGCAAGAACAACAGAGAAGCTTGAATATGGCACAGAAGTTACCAACTGCGCCAATAACCTTGATGTACGAAACCGGTATAGACAAAATGGATAGCTATGGCGGTGTAGGCTGTCAATTCACTGACAATCTCAAGGCGCTGAGGCTAGATACCTCGTACGCCACGGGAGAATGGATCCTACTTGCAATACACATAAAACACATATTTCATCTATCTATGCGGGTGTCTGAAATATAACTTGCACTTGCTGCAATACCCGCACAGACGACCGTACGACTATTTTAATGCAGTTTGGGTTTTTTTTGCAGAATACAAGGGATTCAGCAATGTTTTTATGAAGTCATGGAAAAAAACACCTGCATAACTATGAACGCTTTCATTGCTGCTGACTGACTTAATAACAGAAGCTGTATGTTTAAGCTGATGCAGTTTTGATGATTCTCAACGGAAGTAGAGAAAATATCCGTCGCCCCCTTTGTTTTAACACACTGTGTTCTGAGCAGCAGCTTACAAACTATGTAAAAAATGTTGAAACACCTCAGTTAACAGCAAGGGAACTGAAGAGAGTACAACACATAATTTATATATCTTTGTTGGTGCAAGTGTGTCACATTATTTTCGAAATCGACAATGCGACCTTCAATCATAGAAAAATTCTGAAAATGGACGTCAATAAGTATCCCATTACTTTGTCGGAGCTAAGGTGAAACAGAAGCCAATCATTATTCCGTAATTTGTGGTTCCGAGGAATCTGTATCCTTGAAATAAGAGTATCAAAGTAACATTGTCGACATATCTGGGTTAGTCTGCATTAACCGTCTTCAGCGATTTCTGATGGATATTTTCGACATCATTTACTCTGCGTTAATGATATATCAAACTTGGTTTACGATTTCATCGATATAATGCTGACAAATAATTAATATTCAAGAGCTACTAAACAGCAGCTGCGTCAGCAGTCAATGACATGGGACAATGTTCTGCGCTCGGTCAGAACATATTGCTGTGTAGCATCATATTAATATAACCTCACAGATGATGTTTCGGCATTGAAAATACAGTAGAAATAATTAGGTGGCATGAAATCTAAGTGTATGGAATTGGACATGAATATCTTCTAATTGTTTCTTCTTGCGACTGCATGCAACCTTGGTACAAAAAACAATTTCATGATTGCCCCCCGAAGATACAGAAAACCATGTTTGGAAAGATGAGAGCTGTCACAGTATGTAATACCTGCCTCTTTAATGCATAAATCTTTATCTTCAATTTCTCTTCCATATCTGTTTTCTCAATGCCTTCAGTTTTCCCAATGCCTCTTGTGTTTTAAGTACAGTTGCAAGGAGTGAGCATTCTGCTTGGGTTTGAGAGTGTCAATGATTTTATCTGCTGATAATTGAAATTGGCCCTAAGATTTTGTTATGAACGAGCAAAACATATTTTGCAGTAGCTGCAGAGCTAAGAACAATATATTTTGCTGGAGTAGTTGTATGATAAATGAGTATAATAATGTAGTTAAGCTGCCTTGTACCATAAAGTTCATTTTTACAAAGAAAAAGAAAATGTGCAACAGTATTATACATTGCTTTCACAAACGCTCATTGCTTAACCGTTAGGGCTAAATTTTGGGGGTTTTACAAGATTACATCTTGGAGATGAAGATGGACTTTTTCGATAGTACTTTTTGATGGGTTTGGTACATCAAATATTGATGGAAAGAGAAAAATAAATCGATTGTATGCTGAGATTGGACGGTATTGTTCCAAAAGCCATGAGTTATTGGCAGTTAAGTGAAATTAGAATATAACACATCTCAACATGCCATAACACACAGTCATAGATGTGTGATCATGGAAACAAATTCTTCAACATAAGTTTCTTTTTTTTTGGAAATACTATTGACAGTTAATTTGAATATATTTAAACATTCAAAATGAATATACATCCATACTATGTTATATGGTTTAATAGGATTTATTGCTTAACAATTAATATTAATCGTTGATCTGGCTCCAAAGATCCACTCATCTGGAATGCATAGTAGGATCGTTATTTACATAGAATGGGAAAAGCACATTGGTTAGGGCTGGGACTATACAACTGCTAGTGTAGGTGACAACGATTATCATTGACACTGGCTTCCATCAATCTTTAAAATACCTGATTCCATGCACTACCTCATGTTAGACAAAAAGTACCTTAACGTAGATAAACAGATGGGTCAAGCCTCAGGGTAAATAAACCTGGAACATGCATATTAATCATGAATAAATATATGTTGGTCAAGTTGAATAAATTTAACTATTGGTCACTTGGCCGATAGTGTTACAGCTAGGCTTAATTGTTAGAATCTGGCTGGGGATCCTTCTTCATGTATATAAGGGATTCGACCTATAGTCAATACAAAGAGAAAAAGCACAATTTGGGTCCCTACCTATAATTAGCCTATATATGGCATTCGCTCAAACAACACATTTCAACCTTGGCATGTATTCATGACCATCTTATAAACGGATAATAATTCTTATAATTATCGTGATTGTCGATTTAATCGTACAGGTTTTTCTCAATCTGTTATTTTTGCAGTAGTTCCCAATAGAACAGGTTCCTCTGTCGCTCACAAGCATTTTATTTGGAGAATAATGTAGTGTTTTCAAATTTCAGACCTGACTTTCATTATCTTTAGGGAACCGGAAGAAGCGTATATCTTTACGATTCTTTCTACAATTTGAACAGCTAATTGCAGCGCAGAAATGTCCATTTGTGTTCGACTTATTGTCAAGGGAACGTAATGCTATTGCCTGGTTCGGCAGAATACTTGTTATGTTAGGTGTAATTGCATCTCGATATAGCATGTTGAATATTAATTCATCCTGCAACAAATACCTTTCAAAATATCCCAAATAACATAAATAAAATTCACAATTAACTATCCACATGGAAACCTCTTTGTGCGCTGTTTTGATTACCAGGTTAACGATTAACCCGGAATTGAGTGATATTCAACGAAAACATACGATCATTGCAAATGAATTAAGGGGCTACAAATTGGGCAAGTGTTTTAGCATTGTTAAGCAATCTAACTGTTGTAACAGAGCCGACGCCAATGATGCGCTAGGCACGAATCACTCGTGTTTGGCAAGTCACATTTTGAAAGGACAGCTTTAGCATTGACGTTACACTATAACAAAATAGGTGTCTAGTTAATCTCAGACAACTAGTACAAAGCAAGGGCTCAATCATTTATACCTGCGATTCGGTTCTAACGTACAGTTGTTTGCAAATACCCACTTGCTAACCGTCGCTGCGTGTATCGAGTGTTGCAGGGCACGACAAACGATTAACATACTTTTCTAGAATCTATCAAATAAACAGGGCTATTTTTGTTGAAAAGAAAATAGATATTTATTAACCCCCTGAAGCCCATGCTATACCATCAACTAGATATGTATGTAGCACAGATAATATACGTGCTAATATCTAATTACGTTGCGATTACCATACATCACCACTGCACATTTAATCAATTCAATGTATAGTTATGATTGGTATTGTAACTCAAGTTGAGTTATTCATATGCCTCTACATGAAACCTATCAATTAAAGAGAGCGTTTACTAGAAATGTCTTGAAAACAGTGAATGTTACTCAGACATGTTTTGAAGAACATGACTCCTGCGCGGTATCAATTTAAGGCATTTCTCTTGAAAAACCTCGAATTACATATTGTATTTACCGCAGGTGTTCTTTTGTACGTATTTTCATATGGTTAGTATAACGCAAATGACATTTACCAAAGGCTGCATAAACACCACGAACGTGTCTTAGGGAATGCCGAGCCAAACAAAACATAGGTTGCTAAGGCAGAAACCTTGCTCTCCGTTAATCGGCTGAAGGTTAAGCGACGAGCTTGATGCATTCTTGTGTGACGAATTTCATTCATTTGTATAACCGATGATGGATTCATCCGTGCTGTTGGATATGCATAGTGTAATGATTAACCTAAGGCATCTTTGTTTTTATGGACTCATCAAAATGTACTTTATCTTCACCAGCAACTTAGCCATCAGAGTAATTGTGAAGTAGCGTCCAGCGTCGTGGTCGTCACAGTTATGCTGCATCCTCCTATGATGTTTACATTGCTGAAGTGTGCGATCTGTAACTGTAAGCAAAGCGCCTGATGTTGGCTTAATTTGCTAAGTGCCAACCAAGCACCTGAAAGCCGAGCCGCTTCCGCGCGCCGAGTCGTTATCTATATATAGCAGAGAAATTGAATATGAAGGTAATTGTTGTCCCTAATTTATTGTAAATGTACCTCCACTAGTTGGAGCTATAAGATTAAGTACTTAAGGAATGTTTTATAAGTTGGGTAATTGTTGTCAGCATTTCAGATGAAGTAGAGTCGAACGATAAAGTATTTTGCTATTCATGAATTTGCCACTGGTATGGCACATAAACGCTTAGACCTTATGCAAGTTGTAGTTCTCTTAACCGCGCAGCTGTTAATGCGGAAGGTAGGAATATTTCGATTAAAACCTTAATAAGTGAATAAGTGAACTGTGTAAACGAGATTCACTGAAACCAATAAATGTACTGTAAGCTACGACTTGTCTTCTTTATTAGTTTTCGCTGAAAGCACATGTACTTATTGTCATTAACATTCCCTGTATAATCTTACACTGCATGCATAGAATATATTCAGTCTATCATATTTCATGCGGCCAGGATGCAATTAAGCATAAAATCAACTGAGCAGACGCGCACTTTGTGCTTAGGGCAGCTTCTAAAAACACATTACTCTGTAATGTATTGCTTACGTGGGAAAGTGCTGCTGCGTGCAGTAACGGCCTCACACGTCCAACATTTGACAATGTGTTGCATCATTGACATCTAAAATAAGCTCAAGTCACAAGGCGTCAGTCGGAGTTAATGGAAGCAAGGGAATGTAATTAGAACACCCACATATCGCTGTACCGTAAACATTGTACTGACGCAGGTCAGCATTATGATGGGGCGTCTGGGTAATGCCTCAGAGAAATTACTTAATGCTGGTCACGGATGTATCGCTAGGAATCACACAAAATGTGGCAGGCTGTAACGATAGCACAGGCATCCACATATATCTAAACATCAAAATCAAATAAATAGCATTGCGTTTCTCAGATATCTACTGAACTATTCAGATTATGCTATGATCGCTAAACATGCTGCATGGACCTGAACCACCGCATTGCTCATACATGTGAAATCGTTGACCCTAACGTCCGCACAACAATATTTCACAAGCTAACCTGCTTCCGGTGTAATGATCCAATGGACTAATGTTTCGAGGTGACACGTCTTCATTTGTTGTTTGTCTCATCAGGTCAGTCAGTTCAATCAAAGCTGCACCAGGATACTTACTTGGTAACAGGTGACATTTATATGTATCCTAATGCACACGGTGTAAGCTTATGCGTAACTCTGTTGTCTACGATGGTGATGTCGAGTGCGTTGTCACATTTCGCTGTGCAGAACTCATTCAATAACCCTGTTACCAACGTACCTTTTCTGATGATCTATCCACAGAATAGCATGATTTGGAGAGAGCTAGTTTTATTTACGGTGGACATTTGAACAACAGAAAAAAAAAATATTATTCCCCGAATTAAGTGGTATTGATAAGCGTAATTAAACCGATTAAAAAAATAATTTATTTGTCTGACAGTGCAAACATTCCCGGTAGGCAACATGCTGTACAGATTCTATGAGGGAGAAATAAGTTTATGGTTAAATGCGGATTTAGACAATGAACACTACCTCATCATGGATTATGTAATTTCCATCCTACAGAAGATTTAACAGCACATATAAACCAACCAACACATACCACAAAAAGCACAACATCACAAACTAACTCACTACTAAAGATATAATTCCTTGTTCATTTGTTTGATGAACGAAGGCATTTTGAACTATTTACAATAAACATTAAAAACATTTCTCTTTCAAGAAGAAACAAATTAACCATCCATGTTTGTTCAACCTTCAGATGAGAAACAGAGAAGTGTCTACGATAACGGGTGGCATGTGTTCATGGCAGTTCATTACGACATGACATTAATACATAGTGTAAAACATCAAGAGATCAACTATTCAATCAAATTAATAAACATGTATCTACAATAATTCACACAACACTGATCGGGTTGATTGGGAAAGTTGAGGGTAAATTCTCGCTGATATACAAACATTTTGTGAAAGCATGGATGGACGTTTTAACAAACCGCATATTGTACTAAGAAAGGGCGAATGAGGCTGTCCTTTCTAACTGTTGCAAGCGACGGGTGGAAAGTCCGGGAAAACCACAAATATGGCAAAACATGGTACTCAATCTCAATGACAACGAAAACAAATGTGACATTCTTTCAGAATTTACATCTATATGTGTCTCTTGTAATAAGAATGATGAACATGTTTGGCCAAAGTTTTCATCTAAACGTTATGGTGTGTTGCGTGCATGGGACTGGTTTCCCTCTGGATCGACACAAGCTGATCTGCTGTAACTTTCTGGATCTTTTTGTTGTAAGCAAGTTAGACGGCAACATGGGTAGCTGTGCTCCGCATATAATTTCAAGCTTCATGTTGATGAATTGAAGAATATATGGAAACAGCATTCAGTAGCATGCCAGTAATCCACTAGTGGTTGGAATGACACCCTCCACGGTTGACTTAATACCAAATTTACCGGACAATGACTCTATGACAGTGATTCCTATTCTCACAATACCTTTGTTTTAATTGATTGATTGACCAAGGTCACACCTGTCTGGGTGAATCTCTCTGGCGTATGAGGAATTAAAGTACACCATGCGTTTTGATCGCCTTGAACTAGGTATGCCACGTTGCTAAATATGTCTCCATCATTAATGTGAACCAGTGACCTAGTCTCCCAAGGGAAGTGTGTTATGTATTGTCTAATAAAACAATCCATCAGCTGTGAATTTAACCTTGAATGAATCTGTCACTTGATCAATACTAGATATCAGCCGAACATACCCTAACAATTGCCATCAATACGGGTAGCCTGATTAAGAAAATGTCATAAAGTATTAATCCAGACAGAGCCTAATACTATTAAACACGTTATTTAACTACATTCACCCGATGGAAAAACGATGCTCAGCTCAATAAATTGCGACAGGCGGTGCATCATTAGTATCTGCTGCATCGTGGTAAGCTAAGAAGTGTCCCTGCTAACCAACCACTCAGACACTTGATGTACTATGGTTTCCGCACATAATCCAGTTCAACTGATAGGGTGCAATTAGGCTCCACTTTTTGATATGATGCATGGATAATGATTATTATCTACACCAGCCTGCTCATACCTGACACGACCGCCTTGTACCTGAGACGGTACCTACTGATTGCTGTGATCGGCTCATCAAGTTGCAGCAGAACATTGAGCAGGTGCTCCTCACAAATCAAAAGTCAAATGCACTTCAAACAATATGCAACCTTTGTAAATTATCACAGCTTCACAATCCCCATGGTGAGTCGAAATAAATGATGTCAGTATAGCAATACAAGGTCATGCCAAGATAATCTGGCAGCTTATTTTAAATGTCATATGTTCCCAAAGAGGCGCAAAGCAGGATATGGTGTTCCTTATTAATAACTGTTCGTTGAAATAATACAATCATCTGTTACAAACCGTTTGTCTCTATGTGTCAACATATTGGCAATGTCATCAAGGGCTGTTGCGTGATGACTGCTATAGCACTAATTTGCTAGGAATACATGCACATGTGAGTCGACATGTATCTAGCAGCGTACTGCCTGATCTGGAGCAGGAAAGTCAAGCTGCCATATTTCAGATATGTTAGCGTACTGGTATATGTGATACCTTGTCTCCTTCCGAACATCATGTGACACCTAAGCACGTCTAGACTGAGCACATCTAGACTAAGCATACAGACGATTGCGAATATAGTATGGGTCCCTGAGGAGACCTAAGCAGCGATCTATTCGTTGATTTATCAAACCTTCGTAACAAGTCTTGAAATAGTACATTTTATACGTTTTTTATCGAGTTCAACATAAAGAAAACAGTGTACAACTCCGAATGAATGGCAACAGCGCTGGTCCTATTGATACAGATTGTATGTTGATGTTGCAGCATCGGATGACTAAAGAAAAATTCATAAGAGATATGAGTATATGTTTGTGTTTGGATATCACTGAATGTCGTTGAGACCGGTGCTATGCAAATGGCTTGAATAAACCATACAAGAACGCACCTTTCGACAATAAATTGGAAACCATGGAAGATGGCTTAATTTGCACATTATTAGCAGCACCAACACAAACGTTCGGGCATCAAATAATATTTCAAATATCTCTCATTAAACTACGACGAATTTGACATAGAGCTAATTGTGATTAGATGTTAGCTTCAAACACATATTACTTTGTAGAGAATCGAAAAATGCTTAGATTTTTACTTCCAGAGGAGCATATTCGTTAATCATAACAATTTTTTTGAATCGTTCTGATGCTATGCAAGACCAGTAGCTTCTGATGCTATGCAGGACTAGTAGCGTCTGATGCTATGCAGGACTAGTAGCTTCTGATGCTATGCAGGACTAGTAGCGTCTGATGCTATGCAGGACTAGTAGCTTCTGATGCTATGCAGGACTAGTAGCGTCTGATGCTATGCAGGACTAGTAGCGTCTGATGCTATGCAGGACTAGTAGCGTCTGTAGCGTCTGATGCTAGTAGCGTCTGATGCTAGCAGGACTAGTAGCGTCTGAGTAGCTATGCAGGACTAGTAGCTATTGCTGCTATGCTGGACTAGCAGCTTACGTAAACATATGCATGTGCGCTGCTCCCCACTGGATTGGTAGCAACGGTTTGCTAATCCCCAGAAAAAGCGTCGTCTGGATGTTGGCTGAGGGAGATCCCAGGTCTATGGATCGAGTCGTTTGCATTAGTAGAACTTAGATTGTGTTATTGTCCACTGCAACATTGTCCTCTGCGACAGTACTTACCGATAATTACAGTCCACCCTTGACAATAACCGACTGATTTTTGTACACCTTTGTACAAATCTTGTTTCTAAGTTATGTGGACATGCCCACCACCCAACCATGCGAAATGCTTTGTCTTAGAGCAAAGGAGGCGTCCACTAGTGATCGTTTGCGGGTGTGCTTATGGATGATAATTCCCAGGTAGATAGGCATCGGTTTATCCATTTCTTGGTCTAGCGGTAGGTCTACTTGGGGTGGCGACCTCCGTCTGGCGTACTACACTGTTGTCCATGAATAGCTGTGACAGGGTAAGGGCTAGTTGAGGCTTTCACATATAGCTTGACTGGGCTGTGATGTCAATGCACGCCTCCTCAGCATTGGAAAGCAATGTCATGTTTAATCTCGTCGGCATTAGATTCTTGGCGTTGTCCATCGCGTTATTGTACAGTGACGCAGGACAATGTGCCTGATACTTTGACCCTTAATGAAGCATCCAGCGCTGAGTTTGGCTAGGGGAAGGTTCGCCATGTAGTTTGAGTGCAGTTTGAAAGATGATGCATACGGCACAGTATCTCCTGCTGCAGTTTGCCACAGAAGAAACACATCTCTTCCGATTGATGTTCGTGCTCACTGCCCTGACGGAAGGACGTGAGGGTTTATAAATCACCTTCCTGAGGCTGTTTCTTTTATTTAGGTCTGTGAAGGTTGTGTTTTTTTTGTCTTGGTGTCAGGAGTTGTGCCATTTAGCTTTGTAAAGCCGGAATGCTGCCTCTATGCCCTGAAGCTCCCATCCAGTTGTAACAGTTATGGTGCTCTTGACGGGCGACTTATTCTGTCGAATGCTACAAGACCATTGTCTTGTACCCTGCCCTAGCTGCACCACGCACTGAAGTAGACGGACATTTCATGCTCTCACTAAACTCATTAAACGCCATCATCCACTGAACCAATAGGATACCGTGTATAAAAGCGAGTACCATGCTTATATGCGTGCACCCTTTGGCAGTGTGGCATCAAAGTCAGCGTAATATTGTGCAAGTCGTCACCTTTTGGAAGTGCTTGTGCTTAATAACCTTAGAGGCTTCATGTTCAAGGAGAAGCAGGGCCTGTACCCACACACCTCCAAGTGCACCCGGAAAGAAGGGGCAGCTTGTCTAGGTAGCATCCTGGTGTTTGGTGTTTTTGATATTCTACATCTTTGTTACCTACTGCACGAGGTTACGTCACTCACTGCCCATCTGCTCGATTCATTGCAAGTGAAATGCTACCTTTGTCTTGGTTGGCTTATTGGAGATTGCTCAGAGAAGGTGAGAAAATTTATGCTCCACACAATCCACACTGCATAAACCAGCCGACGAGGCTTTTACTGCAAACAACAACAACAACAACAGCGTATCACGATATCCATATTGACTAATGTCGACGATATAAAACTGCCACTCAGCGAATTGCTAAGAATATCTTAGTAATCATTCCCTGGTATAATTTACTTATTGTAGATGTAGTCTGTGCTGGTGAATGCGCAGAGCTTATGCAATGTGACCAGTGACGACCATGAATAAAGAATAGCAATATTTAATGCAATTTTAACAAGTATCTGCTCAAAATGAACAACAGGAAGATAAGGCGATCACTTTCATGACGAACATGTATATTCGGGCATTGAACGATCACGATTGGTGAGAGTGTCTGGTGATATTTTATGAATGGGCTTACCTGCGGCTAGGTTAAGGACTTATGACGCCTGTTACTTTTCGGCGGCCGGCAGATGGCGTTTCCACTGTTTGATGCTAAACATTGCTCTGGTGATTACTTGACTTATCCGCTATCTTGACACAGCCCCACTAACCTGGCTATTGGTGAACCGGCGCATTCCCCTATGGCAGGTTTGGTTGGCTATGGTATCATCACATCGGACTGAAATCGGCCTTCAATAAAAGTGCTCCATTTGATAACTCCCATATCACAGCATACGTACTTCTAGCATGATCCATTCTTATATCATGCACTAAGTTGCATTAGAGCCAGGCTAACACTGACACTAAGTGGGTGGTATCCATACAGAAATATCATCTGCATCCATAAATGATGCGATATCCTTGTTATGCTAACAGCCTCGTCACAGTGCTTTATATGAGATTATGGTACTACAATGTTGTTTAGCAAGCACGATATGGCTAACGAATGTTGTTTAACAAGCACGATATGGCTAACGAATGTTGTTTAACAAGCACGATGTGGCTAACGAATGTTGTTTAACAAGCACGATATGGCTAACGAATGTTGTTAACAAGCACGATATGGCTAACGAATGTTGTTAACAAGCACGCTATGGCTAACGAATGTTGTTTAACAAGCACGATATGGCTAACGAATGTTTCATTCCAAATGAAACCTGGCACGTGTCATGTGATTACTGTGCCTGTATGAGTGCATATGTATGGAACGTTTGTTGTCGCAGAGGTTTTCATCTGCTACAACTGACTTGTTGCTGGATACCGTAAATAGAAAAAGTGAACTAGGACACAATGCTCCATACATTATTTAGACAAGCCTGCTTGATGCATTCGTCGGGACAATACATCCTACCCGCAAATGATTAAACGAGTAATGTGTCTATCTAAGCTCTTCAAAGGACAGTCATTGGAAAAATGAATCCCACTGGGGGCACACTGATCCATGAACGTAAAGTGTTGGTGCCAAAAGGCGAGGAAGTTAAGCTGGGAGATGCAGATAGCCTTTTTTATGGTACATATACGTAAGACTGACAGCAATGTATAGAATATATATATATATATATATATATATATATATATATATATATATATATATATATAGAGATATATATATATATATATATATATATATATATATAGATATATATATATATATATATATATATATATATATATATATATATATCTCTATATATATATATATATATATATATATATATATATATATATATATATATATATATATATATATATATATCTCTATATATATATATATATATATATATATATAATATTTTAAGCTTTGTTGTGGTGTTAGTGAATCCATATCGATATTTCCATTTTTATATTCACTTCGGCGTCGAAATGAACACTTGCAAATAAAGACCTCCTCATTACTCATTAGTTAACAATTGTATCCGGTGATGCAAATCTACGGTCAAGGTGACTTTTATATGTACTTGTTTGCCTTTAAGCGACTTGGTATTATATATTATATCCAGCCCATACTTACAGAAGTTGCATTCAGTCTTCACTCAAACTCTTATGTAATGCAAAACTTAGATGATGTATTGGTAGGCACTTGATTTTGATTATGAAACGCAACTATAAAATAAGCAAACAAATTGAATTAAGTTTCCATCCTTTCATGTTCCATTGACTAAATGACGAATTCTCGATTGTCTAATGTTTACGTCATAAAGCAAGACAATTGCAATAGGGACGGCAATTGGCGTCTTCTCATAAGCTACCGAGTAGCATGAATTACTCATATATATCATTGTGTTTGTCGTTGTACTTCTGTTTTGATTCTTTGTTTAATTGGTTTGCGATAGAACCCCTCGATAATCACCCTGCGTTAATTAGTCCTGTTATGTTTCCCGAGGCTAAGTTTTCACACGTACATTCCTTTTATCGTTGGGAAAGGCAGCAGGAAAAATTGCTGTAGGAAGAACCACGACACTCAGACCTTTTCTACACGTTGATGAATTGATCTTATTTATTTCCGACCGATTTGATTAGCAGGTATATCACCAATAGGTACGTCATCAAAATCATAGAGCCGTGGCACTATTGTTAATCCGCTTTATCACAGCTTCGGGCTACACGTGCAGCATAAGACAACGTAACAATTCCTGATCCCACGAGTACAAATCATACGAGTTAGATGTGGCCATCTGCGAAGAAACTCCATACATTGATAGTGGATCACATCGATCGTTCTAAAATTCAATCATATAGAGTTCTAAGATAATGAGGTCATCGTACACATGGAACAATGTTGTTGGAGTCCTCATTACTTGACCTAGTCTGCATCCTAATTATCGTCTTTACTTATCTAAACACGTTTCACAAATGCAGTGCAACAAATGATCGTGGGTTCTTAAGGTCAGACACATGAGCCGACAAATGACCCTACGCCAAGCAATGTTAAACAATTGACAAAATTCCCATAACTGACTACCATAGACAGACATGCAATATAAGTTAAACAATTTATATTTTACAGATAATGAGGCATGACAGAACGTGCTTACGAACAAATCAAAGCATCGGTTGAAATCTGCCACAGCAACATTTATTCTTCCTATGGGATCTTAAGGGACTTTCTAGATGGAACAAACAAAGTGACGTCATCTGCATATCCTATAGCGCGATCAAATGTGGTTCTGATAGAACGCCCTACACCGGCTTTTCAAAGTATTAAGAACAGTTCATCAATATAACTCACAAACAAAACTGGTGAAATAACACCTTTCTGCTTCACGCCGTTAGAAACAAGGAGAAAATTACGCTTTTTATCTTTTCATTTCACTCTTATTTTCCAATGCAAATACGTATTATATACTCCTTTACATCTCAACATCTAAAACAGTTTAGCAAGCTTGACTCAGTCAAAAGCTTTACTGGCATCCAACAGCAAAACGTGAACATACCCGCCATCGTTACGGTAATATTTCATTTACAACAAACGTACATTTGGTTGTCGAATATTCTTTTTTGAATCCAAATTGAGAATCTGAGCACATAAAACATTCTTGTTACTGTTTAGCAGTACTCAATCAAGCTATTAAGAACTATACCTCTGTAATTGTCTGAGTTATTCAACGCTTTGCGTTTATTTTTAGGATAGGTCAAGATACTCAGGCAACACTCCATGGCGCAATATGGCTGCAAACATCATTGTCGACAACCATATAACAAAAGTCTTTATCAGTAGTGGCACCATCAGTATTACTGGGCAAATCGAATAACTCTCTCTTCTTGTCATTAGCTAATGGTTCGGCTAATCGGCTCCCCCTACATGCATCTTCATGCTTCTTCGCCAATCGTATAGCATAATGGTACTTAACACGAGTTCTACGTCTTATATCAGTTGCAATACCAAACCTAGGAGAACCACAGCATTTCTATAACGAATGCTAAAAAATGGTATTCTCTTTGGATTTTTTAACGTTGTCATTAATGTACGCTTCACTCTGACATATGTCGATCGTACAGTAGACAGACCGGCAGATATACGTAAACTAATTATTTCATTGTAGTAATGTTCAATCTGGTCATTATGAGCCTCGCTGTGGGCAATCACGACCAGGCTCTTGCGCCAATCTAAATCTCCCAGCTTGTTTAGTGCTATTACATCCAGTCAATATCCTTTAACTTTTATTTTCCTCTCGTCTTCTGTTTCGCTTTTTTTTATTAGAAGCTGAAAATCATCATTGCATGGCTTGATGGAGATATTAGATTTGATTTTTCATCCCATATATGTTTTGACAGAATATACAGAACATTGGATTCAAACATTACAATACATTAAATCAAGCGGAAGATGGGAGATTTTTTATCAATAGACAATAGATATACGCAATTCTTTCAGACATCATTTCTTACACATAAAAGCTACAACAGCATTACCTGTCATGGGGTGTTTTAAATACAGCATTATGAGTTATGCTAGATATACATTTTGTTAGAAACGATAATGTTGATTTGCGCCCACTTATTGAAAAGCACGGATCACAATGTATATTAATTTTCATTGAATAATTCCAGTCTAAACATCATACTAACATTTAATGTAAGCCATTTGGGTATATATGCATTTCATTTCATGGACGCGTTTACGCCTTGGTGACAACGGCACTAATACAGCCATATCACTCTCGGTTATTGATGTTGCCATATCCACTTGATGTTAACAGCGTCGTCAAAGTGAGACTTTAATGTTGTTTGACAGGCGCACTATGGCTGCATGATATACATAATAGAGATGGATGTTGGCAATATGTTCACAGCGACACCTGGCTAGTGTCAACGGATATTATCGCCGGGATGTGACCATTTCCTACGAACATGTCATCCGACGTATAGCTAACGACTATTCGAGGAGATACAGATGTTTACGGAAACTTTTAGGTGTGTGTTATAATTGCTCACATGGAAGTGGCTCATCTTTTGTGTTCGGGGCTTCAATCAAAGGACACTTGCTCCAATGCCGTAACTTGCTCCAATGCCGTTACTTGCTACAATGCTGGCACGTAATACAGTGCTGGCACGTGCTACAATGCCGTAACTTGTTACAATGCTGTTACTTACTACAATGCTGGCACGTGCTACAATGCTGGCACGTGCTACAATGCCGTTACTTGCTAAAATACTAGCACGTGCTACAATGCCACCACTTGCTTCAATGTCGCCACGTGCTACAATGGCGGCACCTGCTACAATGCTGACACGTGCTACAATGCCGGCACGTGCTACAATGCTTGCACGTGCTACAATGCCAGAATATCAGAGATTTATCAATGCTTCAGTTAATCGGCAGAAAGTTAGATGTTACGCCATTTGTTTCATATTGAACACTTCCGTCACTGCTACCAAACTATGCTATAACGAAAATACGTACGAATACAGTAAGGGAACAATTGCAAGTAAAATACTTAAACCACAGACATATATGTCGGCGTTGAAGACTAGCCACAGTCATTATGACCTTTCTATGGCTTGACATTGAGTCAATGAGGTTTTGATGTTTTTGGTCAAATCAAATCAGTCGAGGTTCATCGGTATGGAATCTCTTCCAATCGAGGGTAAAGTAGATTTCAACTATTGGCAATGTTAACCGCTGTCATTTGATATCTGTGACATCATTATCCACCACACTAGCGTGTAGGTTACGTAGTGGAGAGGACTACCAAGACCCTCTAGGATGGCTGGCATGCCTTGCCGTGGTACCACAATATGCCAAGAGGACATCCCATAAGCGTCAGTTGCACTTCCACTAGGTTTAGAAAAGACATTTCATTATTCAGACTACCACTCAGGCAACTGGTGGTATTGCTTTTTGCATCTTAGGTTTACCTGAAAACGAGCGTTCATCTGACTAGGGTCTATAAATGAACAAAGGGTCGTTATCAATTAACCAGTTGTTTGAGGTAACCATTGAATCTGAGACAAGACGCAGTGACCTGCATATCAGCACCAGACACGCCCTTCTTAAGCTGTCTATTCGAGCATTATATTGGAAAGGACGTGACTGTTTTTATTTGTAGAATAATTTCTGTGAATTTCGATTTCGAAAGTGATTCGGCAATTGCATCTTCAGCAAAAGCAGAATGATCTGTACAGCATTCACTCGGACGTCAGATGTTGCGTAGCATGAACGAAACCCCAATGCTGTTGAACACTGCAGCCTGCGCAATGATTGTTAACGACCCATTTGATATACCATGAAGCTTCACCTGTATGTTTAGCAGGTGCGGTACATCAAATGTTAAGATTAAGCAATTCTTGTAGCAAACGAAATAAGCCTTTGCTCGGTATAAGCACATTATTAGTGTTTTCTTGCCTTTGGATATAGAAAATACTCTGCGAAACATCGACAAGAGCAATTTTACGATTTTCATTGTATGAAATATCTGCATCAATTGAATTATTACTGCTACTGTGCACAAACTAAGCGTTGATTATCCAAAATTTCCCAAACAAAATTATTTTACCTGATAATCAAAATATGCATATGATGGTTTTATAATCGAATTCTATATCATAAATAAATAAGTCAAGTAACAGAGATGAATGTGCCATGAATATAAAACTTAATTTACTTTCCATAAAGCTTTGCAGTATTGATGTCGATTGCGGACACCTTCATCAGGTGTATGTCAGGTGCTATATGCCTCCACGCCCGATGTTGTTAATTGTCCATTCATGCTACAGTCTCTCTATTAGAGTTACTGGTATGTGATTGCGTTTGACTGCACTAGATCTCTAAACGATTCCAAGAAAATCAAAGCATTTATATTCAATTACGCTTTATGCTTACGTCATACCAGCTGAATTATCATTCTTCTCAATAGATTAAGCATTAGCAAAGATTAGCATGTCCTATGCAGTAACAACAAAGCAGTTAAAGGATCGGATCCATACATGTACAACCTCCATAAACGAATGATTAATCTCATTGTGCGCCATAGCAGAGAGCAGTATCATGTTTCAGAGAATAAATGATTGTTTTACGTATTCTCTTCAGTGAGGAACGTAATGCTTCCTGTTTCACGATAATATAATATCATTTAGTGTTAGTAAATCACGTCATATGAATCAAATGAAGACGAACTCACTGGTGAACAATCGCCAGTGGCCAGCATGCCCCAATTCACTGTAAATTGCAACAATAATTACTGGTCAGTAATCGACCTACTTTAGTTGGTTATCTTGCAGAATCACATGCACTGACGCCATTCATCACGCTAGGGTTGTCATTTCATATTTGATGGCTTAAGAGATGTGTGGAAATGCGGTGTCTGTCAGAGTGCTAGATGGAGGATTGATTAAAAATATGGGGGCGGTGACTGCAAGATCAGAGCAGGAAAGCGGCAATATAAATCAATTGTAGTTTTATGCCAGCAATGTGAAATAGGCTGCATGCAGTTATCGCTGTGTCGCTGTGTTTCTGTCGCATCTGTATGCAATAATTGCCTGCGGCAATCTACCCTCTAGTTTGCTTACTATTTGACCAAGTTAAGAATAAATATTTTCTTGATTATGTCACATATGCCACTAACTAATTCATTCTGTGCCAAGACATGAATATGACTCGAGCAGATAATGATCGGCAGACCACATTCCACGACATGTAGCGATGAAGTGGGATGTGTCATCATCAGAGGGCCAATATGTACGCTGCTGAAGCTGTCGTTTATACCCTGCTTGCTCTACACTTGTAGCTGCAGCTCTTCATAGCATCTTGTACTCAATACATGCGACATATAACGCTATAAATTGGTACTGGTCAATGACTTAACATATAGCATTGTGGAAGGAGCGATGGCACCACGTGTTATTTGCCGTGGTATGGTACTCATCATCCGCGTAGTTATACATCCATGCTTTGTCGTACAACATGTTTATTTTGAGGTATTGTGAGAAAACCTTGATAATCCACCTGAGGTAGTAGAGTAATGTTCACGTGCATTATATTGCGGATTGAATCGCTGAAGGAAAAAAACACTATACTAAAGCTTTTCTAAACACATTTATAAATTACGCTGACTTGTATTAGATTGAGTTGATTGGCTTGCAGATCAGCAACTGCTTCATCATGAACAACATATTGCATGGGAAATGCAGCCCTCGCGGGATGTCAACGAGGTCACAGCAATCCGTTCTTTAATAACCTCTGACAGCGCGCGTAGCATCCATTAGGCTCCAGGACTATTCCTCCTCCCAATGCATACAAATCATCTGCCATAGACGAGGTTTTCTATGAAACAAGCAAAGATCTGTGTATGGCGTGCATCTAAAAACGTTCATAATTCTATTTCAAAGAAGACAATATAGCATTTTACAAATGGACCAATTGTGTTCTACCGAGTTCTCTGTACTTTACCAAGTATGCTTTCCTTAACGTGCCAACTTCCTCATCATTTGCTGGGATAACTCCACGCTCTAATCAAGATGGATTTCGCAAGGCCACGCTTTCAACAAGATTAGTTACTATCTCACAGCAATAACGGCCAGGTTTGTAAACGGTACACTTATCGACGCCTTGAACATTAATAGTGGCCATTATATACTTTAATTCGGGGTATGTTCGTACATAACATATCGCATGTTGTAAAAAGTTAAAATCAAAGCATTCCATTCGAGTCATAGGTCTATTCACGAAGTTTTCTCAGGTGTTTGTCGGTTTAAAACGATATCTTCTACCTGAAAGCCAGGGCCACGGGTCAGTTCCCAATCAATGTTGCACAAGAGCCTGCAAGATTAACATTAAATACTGCATTTGCTCACAAGAGGCAACTAAAGCAGAGTGTTCCGGTCCAATAAGGTAATAAAATATAAAAAGAAAAACATAGCCAGCAACTGAATAACAGATGCGTCTTCATCCATCAAGTACAGGGCCGCAAGAAAGTCACATTTTCTCCCAACAATATTTCTTGCTGATTGACATCGTTTGCGTATTTGACCGTTTGCTATGCTGCATTTGCCTCTTAATTCTCTTTTTGGATCAGGATCGTGCAAGAAAACGGACAGAAAAATCACGTCAAATTGCAACTTTCATAATATGTTTAGCGTCTTCTGGAGATCGGTGTTCCGTTCAGTGATGTCGTTTTGCAGATCACCTTTCGGTCATAAAAACCCAGTATGCGTTCTAGCGTGCTGAGCCAAAGAGCCTTTGCAAACGAAATTAGCGCACAATAACCGTTTTGTTGCCTATTGAACATATTCACACGTTTCCATGATGTAACTTGACCCCTAACGACATCGACGACTTTCTGTTTATAATTGGATAAAATAACTGATGAAGCTATCATGAATTGGCTCAATAACTGGGGGTATATTTAAATTACCACAATCCATCTTATATACAAGTTAGTTTGAAAAAATAAATGTATAGTTGTCACCGAATATCTCGTTGTCAGCACAGGCACTCAAGTCAATACCCCCAACCAACAGTGACATGTATAATAATAGAAGGTGGGAAATACTGAGCGAGCTCTGTGTGCGCTGTGGGTCCTTGTCGCAAAGCTATATCGACGTTTCGGACACATTTTCGGTTCATATATACATGCGATGTATTATATCAATACGTATTGGGTGCTTATTCTTGCTAAAACTAAAGTTATTTTACAAATGTCTTGAGCGAATATTTGCACTGGAACCAACCAGACGCAACCTGATGACTATGATGCGAACTACTGTACGGGGTGAAGGCACTAGACATCGCGCACTCTCATTGGCTACAGCTAGATTTATCTCAGCGAGCCATTTTGGAGGGGGAACATTCATAATGCTCAAGCCAACCCTAAACGTCTTTCTTTGTATGTGATTACAGTGTGATTGTACTTTATCCAAGTGCGATATGCCTTTATGTCGACGTTGTCCCACGTGGAGAACACAAACCTTGGCGCATTTCTATACATTATAAAATCATGCAAATAAATTCCCGGAATAAATTGCTCTCTCAAAACTCGATGATCTGTTTGATCTGTTTGTTTTGGTCGAGTACCATGGATCTCCTTGCGTCATATTTAGCTCGATTAGGGCACAAGTGACTGTCCCGTTGCCTAAATGATAATTCATTAACAGCCTGCAAACCCAACATAAAAGTCGTAGATGAACCCGGTGATATGCAAGATCAATCGCTTTAATCAAAGTTTTAACTATTGATGTCTTCTCAAATTGGGTAAATATTAAACCGAAGAATACTCATTCCTAATATAATTCTCTATCATCGCTCGAACACCACGTTATATATTTGGCAGGTTATTGTGGCTTGTCAAATAACATTTGAGGGAGATAACTGTCCCTGGTGATTATAGTCTAATCACCGATGATTGACGTCACCTCATCTCTGCGCCACAAATTATGCAAGGGTCATCCCACAACAAAAACACTAATGATGCTTGCTCATTGTACCTCTTAATCAATATATGTATATGTTATAATCTTTGAATTCACACATCATGTGATATTCAGATATAACATGAAGAAAAACATACTTAATTTGCCCGCCTTTAAGCTTTGTAATATACATGAACGCGGAACACTCTTTACGGAGGCTTAAGCTAGGTGCTATATACGTCCACATCCGATGTTGTTAATTTGGTGGCGTCTTTGGTAGTGTTCTATTATCGTCCGCACGTAACCTACCTAATGTCAGTGGCGATGCATCGCTTGTCAGCGTTTCTGAAGATCGCATTACATAATGTTTTCATCTCCCCATCAGTCATCGGTAGCGCTATATATCCAAATAGCAATTAATCCGGTATGTGTTTTATGATTGAAGTAATTCTGTTTATATCGACGCAGTGGACGCACTGCCTCGTTCACCTTATTATCCAATTCCACTGACTTACGTAAGTTGGTAAAAAAGTGGCCGTCTTATTCCATCAAACCCTTTGAATGGAACCCACTCGCCAGCGCATGACATTGCTGATATGAACGATTGATGATTGTAGGAATTATCAAGCGCGCCTAATGCAAAGCAAGCAAAGATAAACTAGAGCAATGTTACTAACGGCCAAACCCGATCCCATTCTGATCCCATTGTGTAAATCTTAATGGTTTCATGTGGCGGAATGTATTTCCAAGTGACCTGAATTCATGGATTCAATGAATATAGCAAATTATATATATTTCTGCAACTGGTAAATTCCATGAGTAAATCTCCATGTGATATGAATGTAACTTGTCAATGACGACCACCAGTCCATATACGAAAGTATGTTAAATAGAAGGTAGGTCGACGGATTCCAAATTGCATTTTATGTGGTACAAATATTGACATGGTTAAATATGATGAATAGTAATTTTGATTTTGAAGTGGGCACAACGGATTGCATCTACTTCTATAGCACTCAAGCTGTACAGTACATGTCAGCTAGCGGTTACATCGTGTATTGACTGCATATGAATGCCGATTTCAATTATGTATGGCACTAGAAGATAAACGAGGGCAAATATGTCAGCAGTGATGAACTGCAGCTTTAGATCAATGGTCAAGTTAGGTTTAGCATGAGTTACCCACATGTTCCGTGATCAGCTTATCACCTTGATTACACCGGTCACTTTAACAGGGGATGAAGACAGCCGTCTTTATCCCAGCCATAACACACCGCGTTGATGGCTTGGAGTCGGTCATGTGTTGGCAGTTTGAATAAAGTTCTCAAGCATAACGCAACACCAGCCATCGTAAGGATAAATGAAGCGAATTAGAAAATTAATAAAAATAACCAGTCGTAAAAATAGCGCAATGAATATCACGCGTCAGCAATTTCATGAGCGGTTTTTCGGATGAATGCATTTGCCTGGCTGTTTTATTTCTGCTGATTAGTGTTCCCGTAACGGCAGTTAGAAGAGATGTCTACTTGAGAAACCTACCATAGACTGCATTTCTAGTCATGTGGGTAGGTTGTTAGCTTCTGTTGTGGAGTGAAAGGATGACTACAGAGAAATCAACACGTCATAAGAAGTGTTTCTGTTCCACGTGCCTTACAATGATCGTTGCAGTCGCAGATAACAAACTCACCTACGGAGGCTGTATAATTGAGCCAATGACGTATGGCATGCATCGAGCCACCGGATCCTGCTAAGCAATTTTTGGGTAGTTAACTTAAGTGGGACTGATGCCCTCCGTCCTCTGAATCGATTGAATATATATATGGGCGTATATATATATATATATATATATATATATATATATATATATATATATATATATATATATATATATATATATATATATATATATATATATATATATATATATATATATATATATATATATATATATATATATATATATATATATATATATCATCTATCTATATATATATATATATATATATATCTCTCTCTCTATATATATATATATATATCTATATATATATATATATATATATATATATTTATATTTATATATCCATCCACGACAAAGCAATGGTCAGTTTTGGCAATGTTGATTCGCTGATGAACCTCTATTGGCATTGTGCACCATCGCACGAGCAGCTTTGTAGAGGAGAGGACCTTGCCACAGGTTTTTTGAGAAGTCGTTCAAGCCTGGCGATAATACCACGATAAGCATTTCCATATGTCAGGTGCACGTACATACATAGACACAATGTCCTTCATTCTCGTATTGCTGAGACCACCACTTACAATGATAGTTGTTTTGCTTCTTGCATCTACGGGTAGCATGGAAACGAGCGGGTTTTAATTTGCTGGCTAGGTACAAAAAAATGCAAATTTTTGCCATCAATTATCCTGTAGTTTGAGATATAAACAAGCCAGAATAAACTACCGATAAATTTGATCAGTCAATATTGTTGAACATGTCTTTCCTGTTACTTTGGATCATAGTGCACTACAGCTGCAGTTAATGTTTCAGCTAATATATCAGGCTTCAACCGAGCCAGAGAACATAGCGTACTGTTGTGTTGGTTTTCAACTGAACTAGGAAAAATACCTTCCGAACCCTTAGTTTTG
Source organism: Urechis unicinctus (assembly GCA_034190875.2). Classification (NCBI taxonomy): domain Eukaryota; kingdom Metazoa; phylum Annelida; class Polychaeta; order Xenopneusta; family Urechidae; genus Urechis; species Urechis unicinctus. The sequence goes on along the minus strand of CM067342.1, from coordinate 12,908,943 downwards.
TAAAGTAATCAACAGGCATTTCACCGTTAACTTACGGAATGCCGACTTATGTTAAAAGATAAAAACAACTTAACTGTTGCTAGAAAAACACACAAACTATGAATATTTTCTTGCGCTCCAGACCCAAGCCACGTTAGTCCAATATGGATGGTATAAGCTATCCCTCTCTACCCGAAAAATGTACCAGTGCCAAGAAGTTGATTAACCATGGTCGAACATCGATGACGAATCGATAGATTTACATCTTTGTTTGCCGAAAAACACCATACGCTTGACGTATATTTGTTGATGACATCTTTCCAGACGACCTGTATACATGGATGCGATTGACAATTGGCTGACATTGTCTGTGGCTTTTATGTCTTTCATAATCTGATAACCTCAAATGCAAATACATTTCTGTTTAATTTCGTGAGCTTCTGTGAGGAAGATAATCTTCGTGCCTTTCAGTAATTTGGGATGTGTTAATATCTATATGACACGGCGCGTGTCACGCAGGCTGTAAAAGTACATTATGAGCCACAGAGTCGAAGTTGCAGATATTTGTTAACGTCAATCTGACCAACGATAGACGTAAGCCATTCATTTAATCTAGCACCAGTTAACAGCATCGGCACCATGAACAATGCTTGAGGTTTACCTCCCAAACCTCAGATGCGAAGGATTACTTGACAGAAGTGGCAATAAGAAAAGAAAACTGCCCATTATCCCACAACAGCTTTGAATTTGCTCTAACTTAATGTTTCATCCGTAAACCTGAATCTGGTCACATTCTCAGTGTGGCCGCCAGCATCTGTAGCAAATCGCCGTCTACTATCAGAGACTTATGGTAGACCTTGGAGGCTTCATGTTTAGGGATTGTCTCAAGATCCGATTTCAAGATTCTCCCACAAAAAACAGATGGCTTTGTAGGAGACCATCCTGACATTTAGCGCTTTTGATAATGTTCTTGCTTATTTTTTTAACCAGCCGCTGTACCACCAGATAATGCACAAGGCTGCGATTTATGACAACGAGCCTAAAGAAACAAGAAAAAAGGATCCAGTGTCATACCCCATAAACAGGTACAACAAGCCTGTTAATTTACGTACCGTATACATTATAGATGAAAAGGTTGGAATCAGGAAAACTTTATCCGATTCTTTGGTAACGTTGTAAAGTCATACATAAGCAGTTTCTAATTGTCCAAAATATTGACTTTTGAATGATCTATATTTGGCTAATTCACATTTCGATCATTTACAGCGGCGAGACTGCACGACAGGAGTCAAGATTTACACAAACGAGAACGATTTGTGCAAGTGCGCGCAGTATGTTTACGTGTATATGTAAATATCTATTTATCTATATCTATATATATATATATATATATATATATATTTATAGATATATATATATATATATATATATATATATATATATAATATATATATATATATATATATAATAGTATAGATATAGCATAATACATATATATATACATACATAACGAGCCTAAATAATATATAAAAAGGATCCAGTATATATTCCCATATAACAGGTACATACAAGCCTGTTAATTTACGTACCGTATACATTATAGATGAAAAGGTTATATATCTAGGAATAATATATATATCCGATTCTTTATAATATATATAAAGTTGGTGCAAGCAGTTTCTAATTGTCCAAAAAATCGACTTTTGCGACCTTCAATCATAGAAAAATTCTGAAAATGGACATCAATGAGTATCCCATTACAACTAAGGTATAACAGAAGTCAATTATTATTCCGTAAACGATTGTGCAAGTTCCGGGGATCTGTATCCTTGAAAGAAGAAATGGCATTACTGAAGAAAGTTCGTGGACATATCCTGGTTAGTCTGCATTAACAGTCTTCAACGATTTCTGATGGATGTTTTCGCCATAATTTGCTAATTTACTCTGCGTTAACGATATATCGAATTTGATTTACGATTTCATCGATATAATGCTTATATATAAAAAAATTATATATTCAAGAGCTAGTAAACAGCAGCTGCGTCAGCATCAATGACATGGGACAAGGCACTGAACCAACCTGTCTTGCTGCACTAGGTCAGAACTTATTGTTGTGCAGCATCATGTTAATATAACCTCAGAGATGATGCTCCGACCTTGAGCATAGCACTAGTTTAAACACACAGTAAAAATAGTGGCATGTAATACATGTCGGTCAAGTTGCATTAATTTATCTTGATTGTCAATTTAATCGTACAGGGTGTTTCTTACCACCAATAGCTTTCTCAATCTGTTATTTTTGCAGTAGTTCCCAATAGAACAGGTTCCTCTGTTGCTCACACGCATTTCATTTTGAGAATCATGTAGTGTTTTTAAATTTCAGACCTGCCTTTCTTTATCTTTAGGGAACCGATTCTTTCTACAAATTAAACAGTTAATTGCAGCGCAGAAATGTCCATTTGTGTTTGACTGCCAGTCAGACATATTCGCAAGTCATAACGAAGTTGGTCGGTTGCCGTGCGTTGAGTAGCTTCAACAAAAGCAGGGGCCGCTGCTCGGTGTCAGGAAATAAGTCGGTCGACACGCCTAGTCGGGTATCTACTTATAACAAGATCTTTAATTGAAGGGTAGTTCTTAAGGTAATCAAATGATGTCAAGTATATATCATAGATGAAAGTTTATGATGCACTTATATAGAACATGTCGCTACCGAGCACAAATAAGCGTTGCTAGCGCACGGATATTCTGTCGCCTTATTGTTCAGGGAACGTAATGCTATTGCCTGGTCCGGCAGAATACTTGTTATGTTAGGTGTAATTGCATCTCGATATAGCATGTTGAATATTAATTCATCCTGCAACAAATACCTTTCACAATATCCCAAATAACAAAAATAAACTTCACAATTAACTATCCACTTGGTAACCTCTTTGTGCGCTGTTTCGATTACCAGGTTAACGATTAACCCGGAATTGAGAGAAGCCAATAGACAATGTTCAACGAAAACATACGATCATTACAAGTGTTTGAATTTAGCATTGTTAAGCAATCTAACTGTTTTGACAGAGCCGACGCCAATGATGTGCTAGGCATGAATCACCCCAACAGGCTAAATATATCACTTGTCACATTTTGAAAGGACAGCTTTTGCATTGACGTTACACTATAACAAGACAGATGTCTAGTTAGTCTCAGACAACTAGTAAAAAGAAACGGCTTTATACATGCAATTTGGCTATCATGTACAGTTGTATGCAGAGATTCACACGCTAACCGTCGCTGCGTGTATCGAGTGTTGCAGGACACGACAAACGATTAACATACTTTTTATGTTGAAGAGAATCTAGAAATTCATAACCCCTGAAGTTCATGCTATACTTTCAACTATATATGCATGTAGCAAAGACAATATACGTGCTAATATCTAATTACGTTAAGCCTATGAAATGTTGCAATAACCGTACATCACCTGTCCGCATTTAAACAATTCAATATATAGTTCTGATTGGTATTGTAGCGCAGCATCAAGTTGAGTTACTCATATGACTTTCCATGAAACCTATTAATTACACAGAGCGTTTACTAGGAAAGTCTTGAAAACTGAATGTTGCGCAGACAAATTGTGCACAACATAACTCCCGCGCGGGATTATTTTAAGGCATTTCTCTTGACAAACCTCGAAGTACATATTGTATTTACCACAGGTGGTTTTTGTACGTTTTTTCATATGGTAAGCATGACATTTACCAATGGCTGCATAAATACCATGAACGTGTCCTAGTGAAAGTCGAACCCCAAAAAAACATCGATTGCTAAGGCAGAAACCTTGCATTCCCCAAATCGCCGGAAGGTTGAACGACCAGCTTAATGTTATTCATTTCTACGAATGGCGAGGTGCAGCGCTGAAGTGAATCTGCGTCAGCGATGATGGATTCATCCGTGCTGTCGGATATGCATAATGTAATGATTAACCTAAGGCATCTTTGTTTTAATGGAATCATCAAAATGTACTTTATGTTCCACAGCAACTTAGGCATCAAATTGATTGTGAAGTACCGTCTAGCGTCGTTGTCGTCACAGTTATGCTGCATCCTCCTATGATTTTTACATTGCTGAAGTGTGCAAACTGTAACTGCAAGCAAAGCGCCTGATGTTGGCTTTATTTGCTAAGTGCCGACTAAGCACCTGAATGCCAAGCCACTTCCACTCGCTGAGTCGCTATCTATATATAGCAGAGAAATAGAAGATAATCGTTATTGTTGTCCATAATTGATTGTAAATGTAAGTTAGGACCGACATTTCTTGCCCCGCTAGTCTGAGCTCTAAGATTAAGTACTTAAGGAATGTCTTATAAGTTATTGTTGTAAGCATTTCATATGAAGTAGAGTCGAACGATAAAGTATTTTGCTATTCATGAGTGTACTACTGGTATGGCACATAAAAGCTCAGACCTTATGCAAGTTGTAGTTCTTTTAACCGCGCAGCTGTTAACACCAAGCGATGAATATTGCAATTTAAACCTGCATAAGTGAATAAGTGAACTGTGCAAACGAGATTCACTGAGAACAATAAATGTACTGTAAGCTATGACTTGTCTTCCTTATTCGTTTTCGCTGAAAGCACATGTACTTATCGGCATTAACATTCCCTGTGTAATCGTACGCTGCATGCATAAGATATATTACGTCTATCTGATTCATGCGGCCAGGATGCAATTCAGTATAAAACTAACTGAGCAGACGCGCACTTTGCACTTAGGACAGCTTCACAAAACATTACTCTGCAATGTATTGCTTACATGGGACAGTGCTGCTGCGTGCAGTAACGGCCTCACACGTCCAACATTTGACAATGTATTGCATTAAAATAAGCTCAAGTCACATGGCGCCAGTCGAAGTTAATGAAAGCAAGGGAATGTAATTAGAACACCCACATACCACTGTACCGTAAACAATTGTACTGATGTAGGTCAGCATTATGACGTGTTTCCGGTAAAATGATCCAATCGACTAATTTTTCACGACTTTATTCTTCAGTCAGTTCAATCAAAGCTGCACCAGGATACTTACTTGGTAACAGGTGACCTTAGATGTATCCAAATGCTTATGGTGTAAGCTTATGCGTAACAAATTAACCATCCATGTTTATTCAAACCTCTGATGAGAAACAAAAAGTGTATCGATAAGGGGTGGCATGTGTTCATAGCATTTCATTACGACATGACAGTACATTCTTAGTGTAAAATATCAGGCGATCAACTATTCATTCAAATAAATAAATATATATCTTGAATAATTAAAAGAATTCTGGTCGGGCGAAAGAGTCAATCCTTTCAAACTGTTACAAGCGACGGGTGGAAAGTCCGGGAAAACAACAAATATTGCGAAAAACGGTACTCCATGACGAAGAAAACAAATGTGGCAGCTTTCAGAATTTACTACTCTATGTTTTTCTTGTTATAAGAAAGGTGAACATGTATGGCTTAAGTTTTCATCTGAACGTTAAGGTGTGTGGTGTGCATGGGACTGGTCGCCCTCTGGATCGACACAAACTGATCTGCTGTACGTTTCTGGCTCTTTTTGTTATAAGCAAGTTAGACGGCAACATGGGTAGCTGTGCTCCGCGTATAATTAATTTCAACCATTATGTTGGTGAATTGAGGAATATATTGAAACAGCATCCAGTAACATGCCAGTAATTCACTTGTGGTTGGAATGACATCCTCCACGGTTGACTGAATACCAAATAATGCCTCAAGAAAACACGATCCGTCTATGACAGTGATTCCAATTCTCACAATGCATATGTTTTAATTGATTGATTGACCAAAATCACACCTGTCTGGGTAAACCTCTCTTGTAGGAAGAATAAAAGTAGACCATGCGTTTTGATCTCCTTGAACTAGGTATTGCTACTAGGCCACGTTGCTAAATATGTCTACATCATTAATGTGAATAGGTGACCTAGTCTCCCAAGGGAAGTGTGTTATCTATTGTTTAATCAAACAATCCATCCGCTGGGAACGAAACATGCAGCTGGAATGAACCTTGAATGAATCTGTCACTTGATCAATACTAGATATCAGCCGAACAAATCCTAACAATTGCCATCAATACTGATGGCCAATATAGATATAGCGCCTTTTTCTATCATCTACTATATAACGACAGTATAGATGATGAAGATTCCTCTTTCTAATTAAAAAAATGTCATAAAGTATTATTGAAACCAGAGCATTTAGTTATTTAACTACATTCACCCGATGGAAAAACGATGCTCAGCTCAATAAATTGCGACAGGCGGTGCATCATTAGTATCTGCTGCATCGTGGTAAGCTAAGAAGTGTCCCTGTTTCTATAAAAAAAAATAGCCGACTTATGCAATTGTTTTTTCTAGAGAAAGCCATTAACCATACATTTTCTAGCTAATATAAATTCATGCGCAAATCTTATTTAATGACAAAATAACCACCGTAGTTTCAAATGTAATTTACCCCAAAAGCACTCAGGGATTTAAAAACATGAAGCAAATTTCAACCAGTAAGTACTGCTTGTGTGTTATAGCAAGATTGTTGCTATTATTAGGGTCCCCTTACCAAATACGAAGTGCCAAAAGTGCGGTTAGTAAATAATGTTGATCGTATAAGAGGCAATTACACAATGTCACGCTACTTGTCAATGCAACCTTTGTCGTTGATTGCTCCATAGCGAGAGAGGTGGCTGAAAGTAGTATAACGCTGAGAATTCTTACAAGTAATGCGCAACAAGTGCTTTACTGCTTTAAATATTTAAATATTAAGCGTAAAGTAATGTATTACAACGACAACATCGATAGATCTACATTGAAGGCTACAGCAAAGAACATCATTCTCTCAAATGAAATATAATTCAACCGTGTGATTCTTGTTTCGCAATTATAACGTGGAGTACAATACTTTTTGGTATTCATGCCATATGGCCGAACAACTGGTTGACAGGACGGCCTATAGATGTAGCAGTTTAGGTTCCAACCAAGATGACGACTTGGGTTTTTTTGAATACAGATGGTTTACCTCTGGATGTTCCATTTGAAGGGAGCATATTACGCTGAGACATAGTGATCAATGGGACTTTACGTTTGATTTGTAATCGTACAGTATCTCCTCTCTACATGTGCATAGAAGGTACAACGATGACAATTGTGTTATCCGGGGCCAAAATCAGCCAGCTTAGTCCTCGAGCCATGTTGCTCACATTAGTTTTCATGGGTGGTACGGTAAGTAAACACAAAGGCATAGGGAATTCGTAAGGTGCTCTGACGATATAAAATAAAGACCGAACAATTCTCTTCTTTCAAAATCTAAATCCACAACGCTTATACAGAATATTGCTTTTTGGTGATGTTTTCGATTCTTGTTTAATTCAGCGTGGAACAACTCGATGTTAAGCAAGGAATAAGACCAGAGGTTTTGCAATAAGGCATTATTTGTGGGAAATTTCATATTTGTGTCAGTGTTTTAGCTGCCAGACTCAGTCCTTGTGCGCAATATATTATTGTGATATGACAGCGTGAACAAAGTACGAGGACCTTGCCGTGCAAAATAACATCCACTTGTCTGTATTATGTAAGGGGGGTTTGTGTCTATCACCTGCAATACGTTTACCGTAACCACGCCTTTATCTATGGTCTTAACAGCGGAAGTCTTATTTGACCATCGCAGAGGTCAGTCCGACTTCCTAGTATATATCGGTTATCACAACCAGACAATCAATGTTAACAAGCCAACGTCAGGATATGCGGAGCAAAAATTCAATACTATCATTAAAGTTTGTAATTGTCCTATTCATCTGCGATACAAGCAACAAGCAACCAAAAATGTGCATAAGGCTTGCCTATTGTTTTGATTACATACATATAAATAAACGTCATATAGCGTTGTTACCGTCTTAAAAGTTGATCAGATTGTCATACACGTGCTATCGTGATATCTACCATAACTATGCAAGCGCTAACCTACATTCCAACATTATCTTCATCATGTTTCTCTTGCTAATGTGGCATTGCCCCTCCTTCAGTGAACACTAACCGTGAGGACTTTGTATAAATAGTTGCGGGATATAAACGACAGAGTAAATAAAAATATGCACTCACGGGCTTTTTGTCCTTTTATTGACTTGGCTGGTTTCATTCCCTTAATGGCATGACAAAAACTCGACCAGTCGCATTGCTGAATTACGATCATTAGTGTAGCAAGAAAACGTGAACAAAACTCCAGTAAGGTGCGGTACAGGTGGCGTTTGGCAAATGTAAAGCCGCAAATATGGCCTCACAAAGTCTAGCAAAAACATATCTAGTATGTTGATTAACTGTGAAAACACAAGCATCTGCATTAAGAATATCGATTTATTTACGACATAAATCTTATCTTTCGTGTTGATTGGGTCTTCTCTCCTGCAATGAGCAATTTTGCCCGAATCAATTACCGAGTATTCTCGAGTGCAAAGGTTTTTGGTAAGTTAAGTACCTACTTACATAAGCGACTGTCATTGCCTGTCATTCGCCAGTTTGAGTATAGTGAAATAGTGCGGTGTTATTTACCATCCTTTGTCCGATTAGCTTTCCTGTTTTCACTGTATGATTAGAGCATATTTGAACAGCGGATGACATATAACTCGCTTTTCAAAGAATCAACGTAAATAGTACAGCTATATAATCAAATTGATTGCAAATGAGTCTTGTGGCCAAACTTGTTAGTAATAGCATCATGACTCGGAATTTATAAGCACCCTGGATTTGCACAAAATAAAATACCTAAAGAGTAGCATATGTACTCGATTTCACACCACCTAAGTATTTTACAACTTCATTCAATTAAATTGTAATGCTCATCATTTATATTCCATGTCATATACTGGTCACATTAATTAAGTTACTAAGATTACACATGGTACACTCTATTCAAACATGTATCCATTATTATGTATGCGTTGCAATTATCTTTTAAACGCCAAAAATATCTATGTAAATCTGATGAAATACAGTGACTGGAATTCACGTGTATTAAAAAAACAAGAACGTCATATGTTTTTGAAACCATTCATAGAATACAAATGAAAGTATACGATTTAATTGTAAAATTAAACGAGCGCGTTATTTGCTGCCTACAATACTGACTTTTCAAAAACATTTCAATTACTTTGTAATGCTTCTAAACGATTACATATTTTGGCTTGTTTGTGTCGTACAGCATAGATGTCTCCAACTGCCAAGAGACTGGAAATGTCACTGTTATTGTTGTCGCATCTTTAATTCATAAACACCAGCTCGACGGAACATCACGTAGACCCAAGCATAACCAGCAACTGTGTGTTGTGTGGAGCTATAAACAGCTCGTTTGTCAGAGGTGTTTGCGTTTTAGCTGTGTTCACCTAACATCGGTGAATAAATTACATTTAACAAAGTCAGACCTGACGTCACCTATTTATATAGGATACACATGTTCAGAACCCTTGCATCTGTACTGATTAATGCGCTAACAATTGAGTTGCCAGATAAATGTTATGTAATACGCACATAGTACATTCTCTGATGTTATTTCAGTAAGTGGTTAATGGGTAACGTGGATAATTTTCCATGAAAGGCCACATAAGGCACAACTTCTGAAATGGATCATTGTTTTTCATCTCGACATCTATGAAGAAAACGAATTTAGTTTGGAACGATAATTCCTACTATGTGCTTAGTCCAAAGTGATTTCGAATAGAGTGAAAATATTCAATGGACTAACGGAAGCATTTGTTATTGTCGGTGCCTTTGGGGAAGCTGTAAGGTATTCATGTGTCAAATGATAGCAAAATCCAAAACAAAGTATGGCACTTTTAATCTTGTCTGCACTGCACTTACGCGGCTTAAAAACGAATTTCAATCGATTGAGTTGCATGATGGTAATTCAAGTCTTATTTAGGTTTTGTTTTTTGCTTTTGTGTCGCATTGTTCTTAATTGTTCAATGAGTTTGGTAAGTTATAATTCATACGTATGTATGCATCCTATGATTAAAAAACGCCATGATTTTCCATGCCTTTGAATTAAGTCTCTAACAGCACTGCTATCACTTAATATTTTTCTTGAGAAAAGGTAAAATTGATAAATTGTTGTATAGTTATTAAGTTAGTCTGAGTATGAAATGAGCAACATTTACTTGAAATGAGGCAAAATGTGTATTCTCTGATGCCGCCTTTTTTATATTTTTGTTAATCAGGCCATCCAAGAAAGGCATTGCTTTACATCAGGTTTTGATCATAAGCACGACGGGCCCCTGAGGTATTATTTGATCTTTACAGCCTGTCACGACCAATGCCAATGACAAAGTGTTATTAATGCAAACAGTCCATATGCAAGCTCTGAATGCGTGATCTATTAAAGGACTAGAAACACTACATACTGTTTGTGCAACAGCTTATAATCTGGATATTTCGCGTTACTAATCTCTATAAAAACAGAGATACAGACGAACCCAGGAGTGTTTTGTTTGAATAAAATACAAATTATCTTTATTTTTACGGGGGGGGGGAATATCATTTGTTAACTAAATAAATACCATTAGGAAAATAACATTCGTATCTCCCTAGTCCTCCCTTGTTCAATTCACAGTGATGTAATTCCTACATTAACAACACTGCGTACATAAGGATTAATATGAATGAATCTATATTGGTGTTTACCAGTCTATTATATGTCTTTACATCTCTCTTGTCCTAAAAGTAAGTAACAGAGGTAATGATACTTATTGTTTTGGGGAATAAAAGGTTAGTTGCAAGAATGATACCTCCGTGATGAATGGCACCAAAGGTAATAACTGAAACAATTTTAGAACCAACATGCTCTTTTACACTTGAAAACGATAGTACTGTGCTTTCAGGTACAAGCTGAACAGCAGGAAGAACAAATTGTCGTCATCCGATTTAAATATGATTTAAGTGAGGGACCAAAAAATATGCATATCCGTCGGTAGATGCCACTCAATGTCAGGTCTCATTATAGGTAGATGTGAGTCACAACTCGTGATCTCGAGGTGCAAATTGACTCCTCAACGCTTGGACTTTTAACGTTTCATTGTACCTAATAAAATTACTGCGTTTTTCATTTGGTTCGCAACAAGCAAAGACGAAATCTGATCATTTAGATTGCGTACAAATTATACATGCTATCATCCGTAAAAAAATAACACGAAAAGAGTCATGTACTGATGTGGCGATGCCTTGGTCAAGTGACAGCATGTCTGATTTATTACAAGATTTCAACTGAATAGTGTGTGAGTGAATGAGTGAATGAATGAGTGAGTGAGTGAGTGAGTGAGTGAGTGAGTGAGTGAGTGAGTGAGTGAGTGAGTGAGTGAGTGAGTTAGTGAGTGAATGTGTGTGATGTGGAGTGTGTGAGTGAGTGAGTGAGTGTGTGTGTGTGTGTGTGTGTTGTGAGTCTGTGTGTGTATGTGTGGGTGAATGTGTGTGGATGCAATTTGTATACATACCATCTTTCATCCCACTTTTTACTTAGCACCTGGGCAGGTGCAAGGTACATGGTTATATAGATGCATAGATGATCAGACGCATTGCATTTGCTCAACACCCAACCTACCTACTGATGATTTTATAGTCCTGAGAAATGGAGACCGCCCCAAACTTCCTTGCGATGCAATTTCAATACATACGACGCCTGAGCCTCTTATTAATTCCTTTGGTAAGCCTCAATCATATGGAGATGTATCGATATGTTACAATACACATTAGGATGTGAACAAGTAGTTTGGCGACCTGTGAGTAATCGTCCCATGCTTCATCCTTACTCCTTGTCAACGGGCGGTTACCATTGTGACACCTATCTTCAATATGGCGGAGTGTTGTTTATGTTATTACGCCCACCAGCTTTAACACATTGCTTACAACTTATCATCTACGTGCTCTTTCGTGGTTGAAAGATGAAGATAAACTATATATTATTTGCTCTCCTTTCGACGTTTTCGTTGTCGTCGTACATCGCGGGACAGGTTCGAAGGCGAGATAGTTCCGACTGTTGTATAATCATATACATATATGTGACATTTGCATATCCGCGCGCTATAAACAACTTGCACTGATTGCTTAATTGCACACGCACTAATCGAGACGTGGCTCGGAGTCATCCTGCTATTCCATAGATACGTAATCCAAAGTCGATCAGCGAATTCAGGATATTCCAGAAAACGGATGAATCCTTCAATGCTATCTCAGAGTCGCTACAGCACGGCACGTTGCCATTAAAACGAATGCATGTTTTTTATCGGAGCTCCAGGTTAGGTTGTGCGACATCCACTTAGGCACGGTCGTCGTCTTTACGCAGCGACTGATAAAATGTCATTCATGTTATACAAGCCGCAAATACATCGCAAAAAATAAAAGCCATATAGTATGGATTTAAATGGTTTGACAAGAGAAATGATTAAAAGTGACAGCACACTAGGATCCTGTTCGGCAAAATGTTTGCTATTGATGGTGTCTTTATGATTAATGCAGATAAGTTCGACGAAGCATGAAAAACCGGGTGTGCCTGGCTCATATGAGATAGAATGCGTGAGGATGCTGGATTAGACTGCTGGCCCAATAATACCGGATCTTGTCTGGTCTTTGTAATTATTCATGGAAGACTGATTGGCTTGATGTATTTCTAGTCAACTCCCTCTCCACCCCGACTTAGCCAATGATGGTCCTTGGCTGTCTGTTGGCGTTGTGTTGTTAATTCTATGGCATTAATGTAACCAGGAATAAATTATGGTTAAAAAAGTTTGATCATTTTATTTGTTTTGAATAAGATACATTATCTGCAAAATGCATTGAATATACAACAGACTGGTCAGACTCATATATAATTTTTTTTTTAAAACATTGGTGTTTTTGTTGTACTCTTCATATGGTGTACACGGTGAATTCCTTTATGTGTTTAGCGTATAGTTATATATATATATATATATATATATATATATATATATATATATATATATATATAGATATATATATATATATATATATATATATATATATATATATATATATATATATATATATATATATATATATATATATATATATATATATATATATATATATATATATATATATATATATATATATATATATATAGATATATATATATATATATATGATATATATATATATATATATATATATATATATATATATATATATATATATATATCTCTCTATATATATATCTATAGATGCTAGCGCGAAATTAGCCATTTCCATACTACAACATAGGCATATTTGAATGATGTGTGAGCTTCAGGATCGAGCTGAAATATAATGTGTAAAGATGAGATCGTTATACTATAGTTCCCTCAGTGCATCATTGAGTGTGGGTGTAGGAATGACCTAATAAATGCTGTATCTGCATTCTTGTTGCAGGTCTACATGAATGGATATTGCGAATATTTTCATTCGCTCCGAAAATTCTACTAGGCACATTTAACAGTAAAATAGTTTAATAACCTACAATGTTTGTTTGTTTCGCCCAACAGAGGTTACCTTGCCTAGCTTGTACACATTGACCGCTTTAAGTAAGTAGTCACCTACGATGCGACTACTTCAATTAGAAAATACTTCCGGGGAAGTACCATAAGACGCAGTAACACGTGGTGTCTTTACAAGCATGCAGCTTATTGCATCATTCATAGAATAGCAATCTTGATGAAGTGTACAGATGAGTGCATGGCGTTTGTGAGATATTCTGCTTAAGAACGCCCTGTATATCCGATAACAAGCGAGCGTTTATTTATAACTCGACTCATTACTAGATGTCATATATCGACACATGTTGTACTGGGTTACAATTATTTACAGTATTCATGACATTGTATGTTAAACGGAAATAAATGGTCCAGTGAACATTCGTTGGTACGTTGAACTGGTATGTCTAGTATCCATGTTACTGTGGTAACGTTTGGTTCCTGATTTGGTTAATTATGCGGCTGCCACAGAGGATTTCACCTGATCAAGTCCCTGGTTAGTATATTCTAATTTCCGGTGATTAATGGCTCTATCTAGTGGCATATCACTGGCAGTAGTGCGCCACAAACTAATGTTAACCCATAGCAAATATGACGAATGAAACTAAATGAATCATTGTACCACATATCTGCATGTGTGCATATGGGGATTTTGATGCCTGGTAATATATAAAGGCAACAGAGACGACTGCGTCTGAATAACAAACCTCATTTGCCCTTCATAAAGCTGTGCAATATTAATGTAAGTGAAGGACTCCTTCCTGAGGCATATGTCAGGTGCTATTTACTTCCATGTCGGATGTTATTGAATGCCACCGATTACTGGCGGCCATGTTAGTGCTGAAGTATCTTCAACAAGAGCCCAATCCAATACTATAAGCGGAGGACCACTTGTACAAGCCAGCATTTCCGGAGAACGCACGGCATTATTTGTTCTCATCGCACCATCAGCTAGGCAAAAGAGTAGCTATATATATATATAGATCTATATAGCATATTGTATATTATAAAAAAAACATCATACACCGACCTTTTCCACACTTTATTCTGACTTGTGTGTGGTCGATTCGATTGGCGTTCAAAGGTCAGATCCGCATCGTACAACTTTCTGAGTTTAATCAATTATTGAGAACAGCCCTTGGTTCTCCACCTGAACCAATTATGTTTCCGAAGGCTATAAAGACGTTTTTAGTGCCAGCTGCAAAAATGATAGCATTGTTGTGATCATACACCGACCTTTTCCACACTTTATTCTGACTTGTGTGTGGTCGATTCGATTGGCGTTCAAATCAGCGATCTTTCATCATGAAAAGCCTATACATTAGTGCCGTGAAATGTAGCTTGAGATGTTCTTAGTGCTGAGACATCCACTTATAATAACCTTTAAAAATGCGTGGAGCATCCACTAGGCCACAGGACAATACCTGACCCCATGGATACAAATCATCTTCAATAGCTTTCATTGAAGTAGCTCCGCAACAGCACGCTAGTGCTTCCACGTAAAAGTACGTACACCTTATCGGTTCCAAACGTTTATCCTGATGCATTATAAGATAGCAAGGCATCTTACATATTATACAATTTAGCTATGATATTTTCTTTAAAGTTCAAACAGTGTGCCCTCGAAGATCAAATTACCAATTCCCTCGTGAGGAAGGACCGCAAACACATTTAGTGGATTAACTCCGACTCCAAAGCTACTAATTACAACTCCCAACAACACCGAGACGCGCCTCAGAGACGATTGCGGATTTCCATACCTGCCAGATTGTATTGCCGGGGCCTTGCTTACACCTGCTCGCCAGTGGTCAGCTACATTGCAGGTAGCCGTTGGCATGACATAACCAATATTGGTTCATTTTCCAAGCCGACGGTGTGCACATGCTAGGGTCGACTCGAATCCTCAATGTCATTTAACACGGCTAGCATGACAACTGAACGTTTCCCGCCTACCCTGCATTGTGGTGCTTGAGAGATCGACAAAGAAACCGCACGCGTGTCTTTAACTCTATGTGGTGACCCGAAATACAATTAAAACTAATAAAACCTGTGAGTGTCAGCCATTGTGCACATGGTTAGCTGGGTCTATGTTAGAGTCAGCCATTGTGTGCGTGGTTAGCTGGGTCTATGTTAGTGTTAGCCATTGTGTGCGTGGTTAGCTGGGTCTATGTTAGAGTCAGCCATTGTGTGCGTGGTTAGCTGGGTCTATGTTAGTGTCAGCCATTGTGAGCAGCGTGGTAAGCTCGGTCTCTGTGAGTGTCAGCCATTGTGAGCAGCGTTGTAAGCTCCGTCTCTGTGAGTGTCAGCCATTGTGCGCGTGGTTAGGTGTTGTTCACTGGTGCCTCTGTGAGTGTTAACGCTTGAGTGCGTGGTTCACTGGGTCTGAGTGAATGTTAGCCATTGTGTGCGTGGATAGCTGGGTCTATGTGAGTGCTGACGTGTATGTACGTGGTAAGCTATGACTAAGTGAGTGTCAACGTTTGTGTTCACGGTTAGCTTCGTCGATTTAAGTGTTATATTCGCTAATTATCGACCTTATCTGTGCATCAATGAGCATTTGCCCGTCCTCCGTTACGCAATATCATTTTGTATACTAATTTTAGTTTTCTAATAACGAAATCATGATCGAGTCGAAAAATAAACTTACATACTAAACTACCACCAGAAACAGGCGTCGGGATCTGAGATGGATTCATACAACTGCGAAATAAAGAAATAATTTGTATCTCTCCTGTCAAACCGACACTCAAGGTTTTGCCTTGAACATATCGTGTAAAATTTATCAAATGTTTTTGTTTAAAAGTAAGTTTGCCCATGAAAACAAATTCTCAATGAATTGTTCAGCTGGGTAGTATAGATGGTATGGATTCTGGGCCGAAATAATATCCGATAGTTGTTATAAATGGTAGAAAATTTAATGTATTACTTATTGAGGCTTACTCCTACGCTAGATATGTAATGTCTAACACTTTCTACACCTCGAATTCAATTAGGAACTGTCCGCCAACTCGATTGATGTGATCACCTATCTTCAGGTGTGTCAAAAGTTTTTCATTCCTACCATAGTGACGTACCAGCCGATACATAGTATCATCAATTTGTTGCAACTCTTTTGGAGTCGTGGTCAGTAACGCTTCATGGCTCTGATGTAATGCCTCGTGTCTGAAATATGACGCACTGCTGTTTGTTGTCACCTCCCTCACTTCAACAATGTCTGTCCCATCAGCTTCCCCACTTTATTCACCACCCACCATTCATAGAGCCTCACGAGCGTGCTTGGGAAATGGTTGTTATTCTTCGAAAGGCAGCTTTTTTCAAAACCATTTCCATACTTACTCCGCACTTTCAACACCACCACCAAATATACGAAACTGTCCTATCAACACCGGGAGAAAACCTTCCCGCAATGGTTTAACTTATGCTACTTACTGTGGTTTTCACTGAATCATTTATGTTGTCAAAAGCTTCTTTAAGCCGCAATATTCAAATACACAAATATCTTAATTGATGCTCGGTCCTTGGCGTAAATTTAGGGAACCAAAGGAATCCCAGATATCCAATTGTCGGTTGTCATTACATACACCCCAGAAACCACCTATCAAAATCACAACCTCAGTGATAATGATGACATAAGGCCTGGAGCCAAAAGTACAGTGGTTCAAACACTGGGGTGCGCTATTGCCAAAACATAGCAACGATCGCTACTGATGGAACCGAGTTATCATTCATCAATGAATCAGATGTTTACTGCTGCAATGAAATCTGGAAGATTGTCCAACAGTAGTACCAGGGTATCAACATAACATACGCATACATTGACATGCCGTTTTAGGATGCTGTTCATTTGAAAAGGACACCTTTGAAGGTGCTTATGTGGTTAATCTCACACTCTTACGACATGCAGACGTGGTGACTTTTTCAAAACTCTTATACCACAATTGGTTGCTGTTTCACCTTTCTATGCTTTTGTGATGAACGCCAACGATAACTATTTCACATTTGAGTTAGTATGTGTTCATAATGAGCTATTTTCATTTATTATGTCATTTCATGATACACATACCATGTCATGTCTTAATTTGGAAACTGTTGCCAAAGTTGCAATTGCGTTTTGGATTGTCTACGCCACTTGGAATTAATTAACGCCATGCATACGTCCATGTTGTGACAATTGTGATATCGGGGATTAGAATAGTTTGTAACCACTGGACAATGGAGGGTTAAGGCAGGATTAGCAGATGAATTGGACGGCTGACTCTGTTACTTCTAATGGCCATGTTGTCACACTGTCGAATATGTTGGGGCATTTTATGAGCAGCAGCCAACTGTGAAGAGATAATGATTAATCACCTGCAAATGTATTCAGATTTCGATGTGATGGAAGGATCTTCATTGGTATTGATGACTTAACAAACAATACGAACATATTAAGACAAACAAATGGGCGATAATAGGTTGTTCATCTCGCCTCGCACAATGCAAGATAAACAGGTCGTTCCAGACAAGGTAAATACGATACTTGTAAATGGAATGCTTTGAGTGGCCTTTTGTTCTTTCATCGGGTTATTAAGTTAACTTTATAAGTCATTAATAACATGAAGCCAAAATTTAAAAAGAAAAGTAAAATCAAACCCACTGCTTCTCAGATCCTGTAAACTTATTATCATTGGATTGAGCACAATCTGTTTGAACA
Organism: Urechis unicinctus; assembly: GCA_034190875.2. Classification (NCBI taxonomy): domain Eukaryota; kingdom Metazoa; phylum Annelida; class Polychaeta; order Xenopneusta; family Urechidae; genus Urechis; species Urechis unicinctus. Next base: position 12,890,733 of record CM067342.1, on the reverse strand, counting down.
ACTATCGATGAATATGATACGAGTATCGAACAGTATGACACAATTAGGATAAACATTACCAGGCATATTGGTTCATGAACATAATGCTGAAATATGCCAATATACCATAGAACACACTATGATCGCCTTCTTTGCTGCTAGCGCACTCCATCATGGCAGGTAGGAACCACCTTTTAATGGCTGGTGGTGGGCAATGTTGATCCACAGAGTTGCGAGTGACCCCACGCCGGAACCTCTGTTGGTCCACTTCTCCAACCGCTCTTGGATATCAGTATTGCTCCTGTTCAGGATATCGCCAATATCTTCTGTGGAGAGAACAAACTCCTGCGAGAGAGTTGGATTGCTCCTCCTTCTACTCACATCTTCAGCGACGTTGGTTGGTAACGAGCGGTTCCAGTTGTACACCCTTCCAGTGACCCAGGTGCTGAGGGCAATACCCTGAAGCTTATGAGGTACTTTGTTGATCATGTATGGTGTGTGTCAGAAAGATGTGTTCTGACACTCCCATTGGTTCGACAAGTCCGCCAGGCTTAACCAATCCTTACGGCTTTTGACCGAACAGGTCCACATGGGTAGTGAATCATTGCTATGAGCGTATCTGGATTTCATCAAATTAATTCAATTGTGATTATATTCTAATTCCCGGTGATTAATGGCTCCATCAAAAGCATTCAAAAGCTACAAATTATGCAAAGGTTAACCCGTATCAAATTGTACGAATGCTGTGTTCAAGTATTTCTTTTCCAACTCACACATGAGATTCTGTGGAAAACCATCTATATGCGAAATAATAATTGACTTCTTGTGTGTAAAACTGGGCATGATGAATATCTCAGATCAAACAAGGTAATGGAATGACAATTGAAGGGAATTTACCTCCGAGTGAAGGTCGCATTTAGAAAGAACGTTTAAGATCCATGACCTTCTGACTCTTTTTTGGCTCCGGTTGAGAGTTTTGGCGATATGGCACATAATCGCTGCGTGTTTTGTGCAGTAAGTAATGTCTTATAAAATAGAAACAATGAACCTCAAACGATAAGTTTATAATCAGACAGGGCCCAACGAGAATCTCAGGCAATATGCCATATATTTTTGCTGTGTACATGCTCAAAGTGTGTTATAACGTGTTATACCCCAGTGCAATGGCATCTTATCTACCCAAAGGATGTAGGAAAAGAACATATGCTAATGCATTCTAAATAGGATATTTTCCTAGTGGCACTTGACGTTTCTATTGAGGAAATAGCACATACATAGAATGATATATTTAAAATTGTATGTGTTTATTTCGGACACTAAGATAGTGTCGGACATATTGCTCTCCTCCATGAAATGTCTACTCGGTTCTCAGAACACTGAGTCAATACGTTTATATTTGATCCCACTAGATGCTTACTAGCTGTACTCTCACAACTCTCACTACTTTCATCTACATGATTATGCATATGCAACAGGGAATCGTGTCTGATTCAATAACAATTAAGTAGTCAAATGATTGCGTCTGTTATTGAATACCATACTGTACAATCTACACCAATTGTGGATAACTCCTACCATGAATCAGAGCAGGTAGCGGGATCAAACCTCAAAAGATGATTGATCGATGCGGGTATTGATCGATTTGTTTAGAATACATGTACTTAAATCAGCATGGCACATCCAATTGCCTAATAATTTTACTCACCATAAGATCATTGAAAATTTATTAATATTGACCAATGGTAAAAGGGTGGCCGAATATCTAGTAAGCTAGTGCTGTAGAATAATATACGCTTTGTTATGAGATTTCAACCCATGTTTGTGTGTTTTTCAAAACTGTTCTTGGAGCATCTGCTTGAGTGCCTGTTTCAATTTATCTTTGGAATTAATTTATTGGATACAATCTCTAACAGCAGTGCCTTTGCATGTGCCTGTGGTTTACAATTGATTAACAGTTCTATACAAAATACATAACCATTTCAATGTCGAGGGTACTTGAACTCGTGTCAAAAACTACTGAGCAAAAGAAATTACTTGTACGCTAAGTATTTGCCCCATTTCTTATCTCAGTTTATGAAGAAATCGACCATGAGGTAGGACTACTTGTCCCGTCTCTACCAGTGCACAAAATCTGTGCGTGGTTAGTTTGGTCTATGTAAGTGTTAGCGCTTGTGTGCGTGGTTAACTGCGCCTATGTAAGTGTTAGCGCTTGTGTGCGTGGTTCACTGCACCTATGTGAGTGTTAGCGCTTGTGTGCGTGGTTCACTGCGTCTATGTAAGTGTTAGCGCTTGTGTGCGTGGTTCACTGCGCCTATATGAGTGTTAGCGCTCGTGTGCGTGATTCACTGCGCCTGTGTAAGTGTTATCGCTCGTGTGCGTGGTTTAATGCGTCTATGTGAGTGTTAGTGCTCGTGTGCGTGGTTCACTGCGTCTATGTGAGTGTTAGTGCTCGTGTGCATGGAAAGCTTTTCTTTTAGAATTAACATTGAACACAACCCTACATGGATCCATACATTTCTCATCTTCTGATATAACAGCGATGTCTTCTGAAATTCCGTATCTTCTCATCAAAAATCATATTATCTCTTAGCGCCATATACATTATGAATTATTATGAATGTCACAGACATGAACGATTATGAAACTTAAGGCCATTTCAAGATGGGCTCATTATTGAAGGTCCTAAATCTAATTACCGGAAATGCAAGGTTTTGTTCTATTGATATACCAAGATGCGCTCATTCCTCTGAATATCAAGGCCACATAAAAACAAAGATGCACCGAAAAGTTCTGAAAAGTCATTAAGGCTACATATAGAATGTTTTTGGGACTAGTCTCCCAGGGATCTTTTAGAAGGAATCCGGGAAATGATGTGGTGCGGAAATATTAATACCACCAATATATCACTTAATGATATGCATCAAGGGTTCTCGATTCTGACAGCACTGATTTTGTATGGGGAAGACGTTGTGACCCGTCAAATCTATGGCCGCCGGCGTTCATTAGAGACATGTACATTTACCATGAATAGTTAATGATGACATGTTTTACAATACTGTTGTATAGTGCTGGACACCCACGCTTATCATCACCTAATAAACACCTCAGCAGTTTCTTGAAAGCCTCGTTATAACGGGAAATATTAAGAGTCAAATGCGATTCATCGCTAAAGCAATGTATGAATAAACGCTGCATAAGTTACAAATAATGCATGTCCTTAATTATCTGCCTCTGGCAGCGCTACACAACGCGGTGTCTCGGGCAGTGCTGCAAACTGGCCACGCTTACTTTGCTTGGGGTTGCTGAATATAATGGTAATAAGCTTAAACCGTGAATATAATGGAAATAAGCTTAAACCGTGAATATAATGGTAATAAGCTTAAACCGTGAATAAAATGGTTATAAGCTTAAACCGTGAATATAATGGTAATAAGCTTAAACCGTGAATATAATGGTAATAAGCTTAACCGTGAATAAAATGGTAATAATCTTAAACCGTGAATATAATGGTAATAAGCTTAAACCGTTAATATAATGGTAATAAGCTTAAACCATGAATATAATGGCAATAAGCTTAAGCCATGAATATAATGGTAATAAGCTTAAACCATGTATATAATGGTAATAAGCTTAAACCATGAATATTATGGTAATAAGCTTAAACCATGTATATAATGGTAATAAGCTTAAACCATGAATATAATGGTAATAAGCTTAAATAGCTATTGATTCGTCTCTTTGAGAATCAGACGGTCCAAGGCGAAGACAACCAGGTTGCTGCTCATTCAATCAGAACCGGCACATAACCCTTTTTTTCAATCAAAACCAGTAATATAACATTTGTCTTGGCTTATTATTCCTGTTTGTTTTTAAGAACCTTTTGATTAAACGTAGGATTTGTCAGAAAAATCGTTCTGAAGTTAATGGCCATTCGGTTCTTACATTTTGTGTTTGGTTGTTTGTAAATTGTTCCTACACAGAATACATTAGCCTGATCTAGCCCGGCATATATTAATATAAATACAATCCCCATCACAAACTACACAGTCAGAGGGTAAATGTGCCTTCGATATTGCAGACCGTGCCAAAGGAGTCTCTATCCACATTTCACATGATAGGGTAAAGTATGATTGTCGAATCTATGATGCCGGTTTTGATGATATATTAAAGCTACAATTCCGTTAAGGGTGATAGAATACGCATTGAACGAAAATTAAATACATACTGCGTCGCTGTTCACATTCACTGAAAGCTTGGATATTCATTGACCTTCAAAAAGTAAACAATTCCACTTGTTGAATTAACTTAACCTACTGGCCCGGGGGGGGGCACTTGGCCTTATTCTGGATAGGGGTGTGCCGCGGGACCTCGAAAACCCGTACCCGTCGTACAAGGTCAAAATGGCCAAAAGCATACCCCGTCGTACAAGGTATTGTGCAAATGTATAACCCGTCGCACAGATGGAAGCTGAAAAACATACCCCGTCGTACAAGTATGAGGCCAAAAAACCCGTCGTACAAGTCGAGAGGCCGAAAAAACATACCCCGTCGCGCGGCACATATATACTACCTCTATACACTTAAGTGCCCCCCCCCCCCCCTCGGGTCTACTGGGCTTGCTGAACATTGCCACAGGGCTTCTTGTTTGTCAGAAGGTAACCATTGATTGAGGCTCTGTACCATAACGACAGCATTCCATGATTTACGCTATTTGCATAACATCTGATCATATGAGCTAGTCTTCAATATTTACAGTTAATGATATTAACATCACTAGAAATATATTAAGGAAACGCAAGTATATTAATTTGAACGTTCAGCACTATCGCTATGAGCACTGGTTGTTACGATATTTCATGGCCAAATTAAAGCCACACATAGAAATAAATAAGTATCTAATGGGTTTATAGGCGTGGATTAGCCTCAGCTGCCCTCTTATCCGGCACAACGCATTAATACCGCATCACCTGTCCACCCACGCGCGCACCTGTTTGTCCAAAGTAAATGGGAGTGTAATGTCGCAACATATAGCAGGGACGGGTGGGGGGCGGGGAGCAGTAAGCAATGTCTCCCTGTCAGCACTTCCCTGACTGAGGTCCACACACGCCAACAAACACTGTCTAAGGGGCCGTAATAGGATGTGTGACGTCAGCTGCCGTCTCTGAATGCACTGAGATGAGCCACCATTGTCGTGCACCGCAGTGACCGTACGTAGACACACACAGTCGGGCTCCCTCTTCGCCACCTGTCGAGTGATCGCCCGTCATAATGTTCTGATGGGGTGTACATTCTGGGTTGTCAATGGTAGCTATGTTTTGTGCAGGGCTAGCAAAGGTGACATTGCACCAAATTGCATAGCTGATATTTGTTACCTGGTTATTAACCATTAGATGAAACAGTGAGAGCATTAAATAGTGAGGACGCTGTTGGGGGTAGGGGTGGCATGCAGTCAGACACCAACCTCACATGCCGCATAAAGGGAATAGAAGAGGCCGTATCCATCCCAAACACGCCTCGTTGGCTCTTCAAATAGATTCTTCTCTCCTGTAAGCATTCCTTTCCTTATGGAAATATCTTAATTTCAAACTTCGTGACAATGTTCGCTTTGAGAGGGGCCAGCAACGATTGTACGACGTTATGATTCATACATACACAGCGACATGGTCAGAAAACTAATACAATCATAATGTTTCTACCACTAAGCTCCCATGCAGTGCAGTAATATAGAATTGTATGACGTAGCGAGGATTGTCGTCCCTACATAAAAGATAGTCTATATATACCTGATCTGCCTACACGTGAAGGTAGCTGGCAGACGAAGAGGTTCGCTAGCAACAGATATCAACTGTAAGCGAGTCAGGCAGCTTATCTCGCTATCAGAGGTTGTATGGGTCATTTATCAAGGACGGACGTCCGTTTGATAGAAAAATTCATATTCCTCTGATAATTGCTGTTTTCTGTCCAAAACTGCATATATTTGCTTCGTGCGAAACATCCCCATGGGGAGAACGCCTGAATCAAGGGATTGAAGTCGGTATTTATTTATACTATTTGTATAGTTGAGTAACGATATAATTTGGCGCACGTTTAAAATGTCAAAGTTTATGACGTTAGTATGATCTGCCCCCCTGCATGGGGGGCAGATCATACTAACGTCATACATTCTATTGCAGGATGCCATCGTGTTACTTGTCTTATGCCATAATTTTCGGAATTTCTTGACTAGATAAATCTAAGTGTGCGCCTCCTTAAATTGTGGTCCCCGGGCGTTGGATTCTGCCTGAAATAACTAGATCAGCCTACACTCCCATTGGTTAGAGGAGACTGCCAGGTTTGACCAATCCCTACAGATTTTGATCGAACAGGTCCACGTGGGTTGTGAATCTGTGATAATCATCGACCAATGGGACCAGCGTATGCCAGGACTGGTTATCAGGGTCACACCCCGACCAATAGGGTGGAAGATGACCTAGGCTTAGCATGTCGTGCTGATAATTGATAGGGGGTAAAACGGATGAGTTAGCACAATATCGTAACACTTGTCTCATAGAGTACTTGATATCATATATATAAGGAAGGAGTAGGATGGTTTGAAATACTAACAAGGTCATACAGGTATGCCCCATTTACACCTGTTGCCAGGCCATGATGAACACTGGTCGAAAAACAAATCTAATTACCTCAAGTTACCTTCTTGTCAATCGCACAATCGAATTGATTACACCAGATTTAATTTGCTTGAGATGATATAATTGCGGAACAAATAATTTGTTCTTGTTTGTATATATATAGATATTGCGTACTGCTGAAAACAAACCATTGGTTGTTCAAGAGGCAACATTTTACAGGCATCTAATGTGTTGCTGAAAGCGTACAGACAGTGACTTTCTTCGTATCATGTTGTTTCCATCTTCTCAACAAAACATGATTTGACGAAATCATGCGATGAAGAGTGTTACTGGCAATGCATTCAGATGTCGCCGTTGTTATAAAACCATGTGTGCATGGTTCGATGACAAATACGGCATCTCTCACCTTTAAGCGATCGGGGAAATGTATTAACGTAAGCTACAATGAGAGAGTCCTTCCAATCGTTGTGACGCCATGATGGTACACGTGACCCATTAAGCCTCACCCAAACAATGTGGGCACTATCTTGGTAATGCAGTTCTAGCAAAGAGTTTATAGCTTCGCTAAGAGAGCTCACTCGAGGCTTCCGCCCGAGGAAATATGTGAAACCGAAGCGTTATTGTCATAGCGTCTTGTCTTAGCGTCCCTTAAAACCACGTGGAATGCTCTATTTAATTTGGAGCTGTAGTAGTATAGATGTTAGCGGTACTGGCACACCTATCTCATATGATTATGACACACCTATCTCATATGGTGCAACCCAGAAAACACACATATACAGGGTGACTCACATGAGCCAGCGAACCGCTCGCACCACCCCCCACCATATGAGCCCAGCCCTTCCAGCCCCTATGGTATAGGCCCACTAAAGAGGGCGACATCATTGTCAACCATCTACAACAGGACCCTGAGGAATAAGCTCTTCTAAACGACTCACGCGCTCCAAAAGGTCCTCATACTTCGATTCCAATTCCCTCACCTTCTCCTCTACACGAGGACCCTGAGGAATAAGCTTTTCTAAACGACTCACGCGCTCCAAAAGGTCCTCATACTTTGATTCCAAATCCCTCACCTCAATCTCAAGGTCCACCTTCTTCTCCCATATATGTTCCACATCTGCTTGCAGCTCGGCCACCCCAATATGTACATCGGTGCTCATTCTATACCTCAGCTATCATATGTTCAACATATCGACGCGTGCCCATAGGCCAGAGTGTCTACACCACCTGGAGCTATCCACCGCTTTGAGTCAAAGGGGGAGAGAGACACCTTGTTAACGTGGAGCCCATATATTTTATGGCAGTCACTCCTGAGCATGTTCATTCCGTGGCGAAACTGCTTTTGGGCGAACAGTGACTCCACGTACTGAGCGTGTCGTAGATGCTTCTTCACCACCACCTTCTTCACACCCTTAGCTCTTTTTATCTCGCCCTCATCAGACATCAGGATAGAGTACATCTTAGGGCGCAAACCAACGTACTCCTTGATGGGCACGCCAGCGCACTCATCCTTCATCTTACCCAGAACCTTTTTGTTTTTGTCACTGTGCAGGGCATGAGAAGGGTCAAAGTTACTAGTGTCAAAGAGATGCCCATCCTCCCTCATATCAGCATAGACGTCAGTGGTACGGATCTCAAGCAGCAGCGAGTCTGTGTCTGTGTAAAGCAGGTTAATATTACTGTCATATCTAGCCTTCATGGTATTGTAGTAAAAGTCATACATCAAGTGCTTGGAGAGGTCCAGAATGCACATGCCAACATAGACGGGACGGTTCAGCACTAAGCAAGTCTTGTGCATATGCAGGGCAGCTAGATCATCGTCAAACACTTTTTGTCGAGCATAGGCGGGGCTGGCCACAAGCCTACGTATTTTTTCTTTTCCCGATGAGCGCACAATCTTGACGTCGACTCGCCTCCGGAGATTCTCCATCGTTTTACCAAAGACGGAGTTATTCATAAGTTTATAGAGATCCTTCTCAAAGTCGCTGTTGGCGGCCTTGCGCAGATCTGTATTCATCCTTATGTAAGGCTCCATCCATGGACTCTGGTCAAAGACAAGCGCACGATGAATCTTGGTGAGTCTCAACCCCAAAGACAGATATAGCTTGAGGTTCCTGTAGTGTACCACATACTTCTCCTTGTTCCGCAGGTTGGGCACCAGCTTTTCAACTCCATTTCCGGTGCTCCCCAATGCACCTAGGTCTTTCTGGTAGTCTGACAACCACTCATTTTGCACAAGAAGCCTCTCCGGCGCTAGGGGGTAATCGTTGTGTTCGTCATGAAGCGCAGCAGGATACTCCAAGTCAACCTCAAGTATATACCCCGTTTCAGCATCATCTGGATGGTCCTGGATATCTAGGTTCTCAGGCCGTTCCACCCACTCAATACCCGAAGTAGGTAGGGCTTGGCTCATCGCCCACCCATACAGGTTGTTGGCATCGAGGTACTGGATATAGCTCGCTGGCTTATCCTGCTCAAAGCCCTCCACATATGGGTTGTTCGCTTTAGCGTGGCGATGTGATACCATGCTTATCCCACCGCGCAGCCCCTTCTCAATAAACAGGTTCTTGTCATAATCGGTGAGAAGCTCGAGTTCCACCCCTGTGCTCTTAAGAAGCGCATCCCACGACAAACCGGGGCTGGTATAGTAGTGGGCCGGATCCAACCCGTATTGCTTAGGACAGGTTTTGCGGAATGTTTCAAACGCATCGGCCAGGAGCAGTACATCCGTGCGTAAGTAAAGGTCATGGTAGTCCCCCATGTTTTTACAACCGAACGCGTTCCAGACTTTCTGGGCGTGTTCATAGTCTGCAGCAGATATACCCTGTTCAGAGAGCTTGCTGTAGAAATCATGGATCGGCGGCAGTGGAGCATCAAACTTATCCCAGCCATCCATGAACTCATAGGGATACACTCCCTTACGCAGCAGCAAGCGCCGCTTCATCTGGTCTGGCTCGTATTCCGCCGTCACAGCAAAGGCATCTGGATTGTTAGCAGACACAAGCTTGTCGAGCGAGGCTAGGAGGAACTGTGCACTGTCAATGAAGCGCAACTGTCGGACTGACAGGGAGATATACTTCTCCATGTTATTTGGGATGCAGTTGATATTGCCCTCCACTTTGCTTATACCCTGCATCAAGAGATGGGAGTCGTAGCCCCGCAGGTTATGGAACACCACAGGGATGGGTGTTGTCTTGGGACTCAGCCGAAGTTTCAGGTTACACACGTTATGGGCTGGCCCTCTGTACAAGCCTGTTATATGGCAGTGATTGCGAACAGAGTCACAGCCCAGTTTTTTCTTGCACACATGACAGTGAGTTGCAGCCTTATGTGCCCTTCTATCCTACCGAGTCATCCGCATAGGGACAGGCTTGGACAGAACTGCTTTGATCTTTTGCTCCTCCTGCTGCAGAGCCTGTAAGAACTTCTCCACAACATCGCTTCCTCTATAAACCACAGGGGGTTCTGTCTGCCCATCACATCGGACAACCACATAGCCGTAACCACATGGCTCATGCTCCTGCGTTATCTGCGTGTTGCTCTTACCAGGATTAGGCGCAGGTCCCGGAAGCTTCACTGTGAGCGCCTCAAAGTCGGCATAGATAAGATAGGGGACAGCAAGCTGTTTCTGCCAGTTCTGGAAGGATAATATGTTCTTCCCTTCCTCAGGCATGTCAACTCGCACAGCAGTCTGCCCGATACCCATGCACTCAGGTTTGTGCGCCAGGAGCAGTTTCTCAGTGGTGTATCCATGCAAGCATCGCTCGCAGAAGAACTTGCGGTGCTCGTACTTACTCTGGTCATACAGCAGGCGGTTCAGATCTTTGATATGCGTGTAATGAAACCTACCGTCCTCCTCAATCAGCATGAGGTTTATACATGGACCAGGCTGTCTGCTGATACGGTGAACGATGGTGGCCTTTCCATCCCAGCCAAAGACATTCAAGCCGCCTACTTTAGCATGTTTTTCTATCTTCTCAATCTGCGAGATAGGTGTTGGATAGTCCACGCCTTTTCCTTCTAAGAGTTTTAAGAGCGGCTTAATGTTATATTTCGATGGTCGCTGCGGGTTCTTGGCAACCGGGTGCAGAGCCGCTTCAATGGAATATAGAATGCAGTGTGGGTCGTTTGTGTTTTTTACGTTTCTAATTGCCTTCTTTACCGCCAGCTTTCTCGGCAGTTTCAGGTAGGAGCCACCTTTCAATGGCTGGTAGTTGGCAATATCAATCCACAGAGTTGTGACCGCCTGAAACTCCCAGCCACAACCTTGGTTGGTCCACTTCTCCAACCGCTCTTGGATATTAGCATTGCACTGGTCCAGCTCATCGTTAATATCTTCTAGGGAGAGAACCACCTGCTGCTTATTACGCAATACAGGCTCAAAATACTCAGTGCTGTCATCATCGGCGTGCTTGGAGAGTCTTACCTTAAGGGCAAACTGACACTTGATTCCACCTAGCTCTTCCAGCTCACCAGTCAAAACTTTATGCATCTTCCAACGCATGCCCTTAAAGAACATCATAAGGTCCGAGCTAAGGGGGTGAGACTCAGGAACGTTCATCACCCATCCACGCAAATAGTTTTTAACAGCCCACTTAGTCTTCTTGAAGGCAAGACGCGCTGTGGGGACTGGGTTGTGGGGATGCGTAGGGCAGGGACAGGTCTGCGTGGGGCAGGGACTGGTCTGCGTGGGGCAGGAGTGGGGACAGGGGTGGCACGCACCCCAGCCTTTAATCTAGCGAAAATCTCCTTGTATGTACGGTCATATTCATTACGCACTTGGAGTGCTTTGAGTGCAGCATTAGAGCGTGGATAAGGAGGCTGAAAACCGTGAATTGAAACATAATCGTTTTGGGCTTCACGTGCTTGCTGATTATGAGTCATGTTTACTATACAGTTCCATTAATCTAAAAGGGAATTCGTTGATACACAAAAGGCAACAACAATACAGCGAGCGGACTTTGACCTATGCAGTAAACACCCGTCTCTGACATTATTATTTTTTATAGCCTTCTGACAACCCGTACAAAGACGATTAATGACACCATGTTTTATCTTATATCTGTGTAATCCACAAAACTCTTGCTCTTGCGTACAGGGCCTGTTACAGGGGACTTTCTTTCCGAGCAATATCCATGGGCACTTATTGTCAAATACTACCATTGTTATATATATAGATATCTATTAGTCTAATTGATAATACCGTCTGGCGGCAACTGGGTCCAAGCCACGGAGAGGTCCATCCAGCAAATAGTATAGTACAGGCTCACCAGATTTAGTGACAGAGCTTCCAATCCGGTAAACATTGAGTGACCACACAGGGTCAGTGGCCCGCCACCGATGGTCTTGCTCTGCCTCACCAGGCTGGTAGAGGTAGCGAACGCCAACATCAGAGGGAAGCTTTTGCTCTTTGACCCCCAGAGGGCGCCCTGGTACGACTGCAGAGGGCTCTTGTGCAACTCGTTTTGCCTTTATAGCATCTTTAGGTTTTTTTCCAGTCAAGCGGGTCACCTCATTATTTATCGCAGAGACTACAGCCTGCAGTCGAGAAACCCACTCAGTCGATCGTTTTCCAGTATTCCTTAACTCTACGGCATACTGGTGACCAAAGAGTCGTTCAGCAAGGGTTCGGTTAAAGCGTTCCACTATACCCTGGTCTCGATGGATATTCACACGGCCACGCCTGACTGATACTCCATGTTTTACTAACAGCTGATTCGCTGCACCCATAAACTCCCGTCCGGGGTCCACCTGAAGTAGTTTAGGCCAATGCAGCGGTCCTCGTTTGTATATCCTCTCAAGTGCACCTGCGACCTCCTTAGCCTCTTTTGTAGTCAATGGCTCAGCCGCTTTGTAGCGCGAGGCCACATCAACCAATGTTAGGGCATACTTGTAAGTCCGGCGCTTCACAACGTCATGAGGAAGAAATAAGAGATCGGCTTGGTGAACCTCATTAGGGACAGGGACACCAAACTTTGGGCTGGGAATGTGTTTTGGCACTGGCAGGTAGATTTGCCATATAGCTTGCTTTGTTAGCCACCCCCTGGCAACTTCCTCAGAAACCCTCGCTTCTGTTGCAAGCTTCTTGATAGCTGTAATGCCTTTCCAGTATCCCTTAGGACTATAGTAGATCTTTTACATGCGACGATCCATATACAGAAAACGTTCGAGTCTCCAAATGACCTACTTAGCAAGCCTGTATGCAACCAGCCCAGTCGCAGCCATACCCAGTATAATGAACGCCACCTCACGCCCCCTCTGTTCATCTGAGGGCTCGTAGAAGTCTGAAAGTTGCGGCTCAGAGCCCAACGGGTCGATGGTTTTATTCGTAATCAGGGAGTACTCACGCATAGCCTCGTCCGCATCCCTAAAAGTATCCTCGGCATGTCCCTGGCGGCGTAGTTGCTCATTGATGAAGTCTAAACGCTCAGTTCTCTTCTTGGCCCATGCTGCCTGAGCTGATTGAAGCTGCTCGATTGCCATATCATGGTGTTTACGTTCCGCGTCCACTTGGCTGCCTCGTAATTTAGAGAATAAAAAATTGCTCCCAGAGAATGCAAGAGCGTTAACAAGAGCACCCCCAACAAGTAGCGCGAGTGTGGCCATTACTTCAGTATATCAACTGGTAAGATTCCTTGTTTAATTAGCATATCCTTTGTGGCCATAGCTAGTGATACATCGACAACAGCCATAGCCAGGTCCCGTGGAGTGAAATCAAGACGTGCCACCCCACCACCCAGAGCCATCTTAGCAAGCTTGGCATAACCTATTGAAATACCGGAAACAACTGCACCGTGGTACAGAGCGTTTACGAGCATTTTTCCATCAGTAATTGGTGTTGTCATCTTATTCCATATAAAACGGATCCTTTAAATGAGCGTCTGGAGGCTTTTGTACCAAAACCTGTTTAGGGTGTGAGGCTACCATCTGGTGCCTGTAGCAATACAATGCAAACACGCCAACACCGCCGACAACCAAAGGCACAGCCCATGTTGGCCACGTCCACCTTTCCAGAGGTTTGGTCGTTGATATTGGCTCGACAGCTTCGTCTCTACCATCTGTAAGCCCTGCCTTAGCCTCTCGGAGATCTCTCAGAAGCTTATTTTGATTGGCTTTTCGAGCTGCAGCACCCTTTCGTCCTGCCGCAACCCTTTTAGCATTTTTTGTCACTGACGTTATCTCCACCGGTGTTGTCTCCCCTTGATTCGTGTTTGTTTCTTCCATGTTTACTTACTAAATTTATTTGTCCAATTGATAGCTCTTAGTAAGCACCTGTTATAGCGGAGTTAAGCACATGCTATATCAGAGTTAAACACATACTATAGCAAGGAAGTGGTGTCATCCTCTCCACCGGCCCCTGTTGTTTCGGTGCTTGTTTTTCCAAATTGACAGTGCTTAACTGTTGTTAAAGCCGCAGTTAAGGGAGCTAAAAACATACCATAGCGATGATATAGCTCACAAGTGGCAGTGCTAAGCGCGTGTCCAACAAACGGGTCCGTCTCGAGGTCAGTTATTAGCCTTGGCTGGTGTTCTGGTGGAATTGGTAGAAACATACAAGCAATACCTGAGTACAGCTGTAGCAGTGTCTGACCTAGAGTACGTGTCATGCTGGCACCTAGCCGAGCCTCGTATCTCACATACAGCTTTATGATCTCTTCATCAGACATTGATTCAACCTGGTCAATTGTAAGGTGCTCCAAACCAAGGTACTGACGGGCCTGACCGCCGGCTATGACGGCAGTAAGCCTATCTCTCTTAGAAGACATATCTACGCCAGGGGTGCAACTAGGTTCCGCTCCCACAGACTTTGTCTCCACTAAGCTAGTCGAGTCCTGTTCAAGGAGTTTATCAATAATGGTATCAGGATCCATGAATATACGTATACACCTTCGAGCTTCAAAATACTGCACCGCTACCCAGATGAAGAAACCTAAATTGATTACTGAGGCAGCGGCTGCTATCAAGGCCAATATCACTTCAATCGACGGCATATGCAGTAGGCTGATCAGTCTTCAGCAGCAGTTTTGCGTGCTTGGTCTTTGCTAGTAGTTGGCGTACTGTGGCACGTTCCTCCTTTGTTGGAATTACATCATTTTCACGTAAGGCGTCTTCAAACGAGTCACGGTCCTTGGTGTGAAAGAGCACCATCCAGCGAGTCTGCTCACGTAAGTCCTTCAGCACAGAGTTGTACTTTTGGGTGAGGACCCAGACACTTTGTTGCGCATGGCGGCCGCTAAAGGCCAAATTGGATAACATGTCTTTCTTCTTGGTTAGGGCCTTTGTTGCCGAACAGTCATCAATAATGTACAGGGTTGGCTCGCCCTTAAAACAATGGAAGAAAGCCCTCAGGTGGTCATGGAGCCGCTCCCCTGGATCAACCACGTACACCTCTGAATCATCCCACACCCATGACCGCGTCCGATAGGCCTCGTTGAAACGTGTGGTAGGGCAGAGGATTACAATATGCTCGAAGGCACCAAAGAAGGGCCCTTCAAGTAGGTCGAGGATGAATGCGGTTTTCCCACATCCTGTCTGCCCACAAACAATTGCCGAACAGGGACCATCTGGAAATGTAAACTTAGAAGACTGCGCTGACAAACTGCTATCTTTAATGTTAAGCTGTGCATCCATTACAATATACATGTAAACGTTCAATGCGCCCGCCGCCTTTGCCTTTTTTGTGATCTGTATGGTGATGCCCTCAGACGCATTCTCCACAGCCCTGCCACTACCGTGCAGCTGGTCGTCATCACTCGTCCTTAAGTCGAGCCACAGACCATACTTGGTGGTTAGGTACTCTCCTAGGGACACGTCCGACAATGCCAAGTCTTTTAATGCTATTGCTACACTGGGGTCTCGTTTACTCGTTGCTGCAAAGGCCTTCTTCACCTCGTCCCACTGCTGGTAGCCACGCATGCCCTGGGCATAGAGCTGATTGGGGATGCCCTCAATGGTTACCTCGACCTTCGTTATCTTTGGGTTGTAGAACGACTCTGTTTTCCTGGCGTATGAGACATTGGCTGAGTCTTCAAAGAGCAGTAGGATGCCCTTCATGCTGCGAGCCGGCACGTTCAGGTTGATGTTCCACAGTGTATCTCTTTTATTGTATACAAGCTTCCTGTGACGAAGCACACGGTCATACAGAATCGAAAGCCGACTTGTGTACTGTGTGCGTATCATGCGGGCCAACTCTGTTTGGGTAACCATGTCATACTCCAGCGAGATGCCATCAATTTTGTAGCTTGCAGCGGTGTCGCCTGTTGCGTGAATCACGCGGTTGTAGTCGTTGAATGTGAGCTAGTATTCCAGTCTGTCACTAAGCGCACTCTGGTAGAATGGCATGTGGCTCTCAAGGAGTTCAAAATCAAGCGGAACGTAGAACCTGTTACCATACACATCGGCTACCGCCTTGTCCTCTTCCTCGGTATCATCCTTGTCTCCTGCCCCCACTCGTATCTTAGTTGCGTTTCTGTCATCTGATGTGTCAATGCCCTGATACTGGAGGCCCTGTCTCTCCAGTGCAGTCCGCCACAAGTCGTGGTAACAGTGGTACACATCGCTGTCATCAATAGACATGACCTCATTGCCAGAAATCTTGATTGTCAATTTCTTAACCACGGCGCGGCCCAGGTTTTGCACAACGCTGCGGTTAACATCAGTCGAGGTCAGCGTGATCGTAAAGGCCAGCCGTGCTGTCCCTGAAACAATGACGTCTTCTGATCCTAGATTGGGGAAGCGAACCAGCAGTTGTTGGTTCTGGTCAATAGTGCTTGGATTGTTTGTAACGCATACAGATTGTCGCACGCCCTTTACCCCAAGGGGTTCGCGTATCCGGCGGTGTGGGTTTAGTTTGCGTCCGTAAGTACTCGTCATGTTGAATGCTTAATTACACTTATATCTTTAACACACAGACATGGAGTTTGATAACCCCGGATTTGACGATGCAGATGAGGAGGGGGCTATGGGATGGGAGAGTAATGAGACTAACTTTGATGATGAGGAGACTAACCTGATTGACGAAACTTTAGATACATCGAGTACGATTAGTCCACCTTGAGCTATTACTGAAATGCCTGCGGGGTTAACAGAAGATCAGGTGGGTTCCAAAGAAGAAACTGAAGTCTTAGTTACGAGGTGGGAGAAGGCAGTGTCTAAGCATGGGCTGCAGGCCACTCTGGAGTTTAGATCGTCTCAACAAGGTGACCTTTGGGTTAAGTGGGGCCGAGAATGGAAGCTTCTTACATGGAAGAACAATCCAAACAAATTCCTCTCTCCTAGGAGTATCCTAGATTACGGTGGTACACCGCTTGCTCGAGCTCTTGGAGTGACCCCTGAACTATCCACAATGGCTGCAAAAGCCCTACAAGGCGTTGACGAAGCTGCTGCTAAAGCGGAAGCTGCACTTCCAAAGTTAGAAATGAGCAGCCCCGAAGCCATGACAGAGCAAGGTGGTGTGGAAGAAACAAGCTTCATAGAGGGCGTTCATAACGCCATAGAAGACCTAGGCACACAAACAGACAACGAACTACCAATCAGAGAGCTTATGGGGCTTGATAAGGCTATGCAGACCCAGAGGGGTGAGCTGGTCAATAACCTAGCTAAGATAACTGAGATAGAAAGGAATATAAAACAGCGGGAAGCTAAAATGGCAAGCCTGGAGGAGGAAGGGAGGGGTGATAGTCGAGCATGGAGATTCCAAGCAAATGAGCTTGCAGAGCTGCAGGAGCTGCGGAGTGCCCGTATTGAGGCTGCCTCTGAAAACCGTAACCGTCTAAGGACCCAAATTAACCGCATCAGGGAAACGATCAACAGACTTCTTAACGAGGACACAACGCTAGCTGAGCGTGTACGCACTCTGTTCCGGGAGCAGGGTATAACAATCGCCTCCATACTCACTGCGATTGGATTGGCAATCTCGACCCTTGTAGTTGCTTTGACGGGCGGAGGGAGCACTAGTCCAACCCCGGCACCAACGCCGACACCAGCTGATAAGCCTGGTGTAAAGGAATGGATTAAAAAACAGCTGAACTCCTTGGCAAACGTCCTGAAGAGCCTAGCCGGTAAGGCAGCAGCTGCCCTTCCAGGAATCATTGGCTCCATCGTATCATGGCTGCTTAAGTCAGCTGCAAAGGTGGCTGGTTGGATGGCAGAACATGTATGGGCCGCAGTTGTGGCGGTTGGGGGAGTTATCCTCCTGATACTCCGTGACTTACTACGTAGCAAACCAAAGCACAGCTAAGCCTATAGCGATTCCGCCTATAATAAGAGCGGTTTTCTCATCCTCGTGCGCCCCACGTAGACCGGTCTCGGCCATAGGGGCGGGCCCTGGAGAGGAGAGTTCCATATCTGTATCTGGCGGAGGGTCAAAGCTTCCTCTATCCGGAACCACCGGAACCGAGTTGACATCAGCATTGCTGCCTATCTGCTGCTCCTCAGTTGCAATGGTAATCAGATTGTTGTACCCAGCAACGTCTCCAATGGCTAGGCTCATATCAGACGGAGGCATATACAGGCCCGTTCCAAACACATAATCAACCTTTGAAGAGGCATTCTGGAGGACGTATTGATACCGTCGGATAGATGAAGGAATATCCACTGGGTAGTTGATGGCATCCTCAACGTTGGCCTTAAATTGCTTTTGGGCATCAAAGGACGTTCCAACACCTAGTATCTCTGAGCGGGTCTGCGCCTGAGCACTAAGAATGCCCCACACATAGGTCCGAATGCTGTCGTTGATCCGTGAGATACCTGGGGACGTAAACCCCTCCGATTTGTCCAGGATGAAGGTGCTCCAGGCGATGTTTGCACATTCTTGGTCTTGCTTTATGAAATCAATGTGCAGCTTGCCACCCTCCCGATAAAACCCTTTCTCAAAGGTTTGCACGCCGGAATCGTAGTGGTTGTGGTCTCCGTAATGAAAGATCACCCGTACCTTGTGTGTTTCGGGGTCGGTGAAGTAGATCCGCCCTAAGCCCTGGTTGCCGCCCTGCATCCTCCAGTCGCTGTTTTCGTCAACCCCAAACTCGTGGCAGAGCCAGTGGTAGATTCTCTTGTCGAAGGAATTGTTGGTAGCCGACCATTTGGCGTCATCTGGCAGTGCTATTCTCATTTCGTCTAAAAGTCTCCGGATGGTGTAGTAGACGTGGAACCTGTAGAGGTTACTTAGTGCTGGGGAGTCAGATCTGAGGTGGTCCAGGGCAGAAACTCCGCAGCCACTGTTTGCGCACCATACAACAAAGTTTACCTGGTTCTGCCAGTATTGTATGTGGTTGGTTCTCCAGCCAACTACAAGGCTGTCGTCGCTTATGTTTGGCACCACGTATTTATCAAACAGGTTGGAGAACTCTACACCAAACGCATCTGTGATATTATCCGATTTTACCTGGATGAGGAGATGTGTCAGATCCTCGCGGGCAATATGGGGTAGGTATACCGGCCCGGTTTTGTACCTTTTATTCGTATTGAATGTAAAGGCTTGTTTATTCATAGTGCTATGTATCACACTCTGTCAAATGTTCAAAGCGGGGTCGCTGTGTCCCTGCAAAAACCTATTGACAACACTGCGGGCGATCTATGTGTTGGCCTAAGGTCAATCACGTATACTGTGGGCTGGTACCATTTAGAATCAGACGAGAGCATTGCATGGCGGTCAAGGAATTCAGAAGAGAGAGGATATGCTGCATTAAAACCAGGCCTCTGGAGCTTAAGCCTTCTTCAGGAGCATATTACACCATGAGGTATCGGTTTGGAGGTTGATGCTGTAAATGGGGTTATTACCCTAACAGTTCCAGACAATGTGGGTGCGCACATAACAGGCGGAGTGTTAACAATGTTGGGTCTTGACGGCTTCAGTGGGGGGTGGATAGCTTCAGGTACTTACATAGGTGACCGGCCCATCAACTTTAGCATCTTTAACACAATTTATGTTCACCTCGATAAAGTCAGTACCACACACAACATGCTAGATGGTGCGCCCACTACGCTTCTTGAAGTTGTTGGCTTAGAGGGTGGCTCTTTCGGTGATATTATAACCACGAACATCGCTAATCCTGTCTGTAAGCGTGTCACTAGTGGAACAGTGCATGATTTAAGGGTTCAATTACGCGATAATAAAGGAAGGCTATTAGATAACCATGACTTACCTTACTTAAATTTACAAGATGTCAATAAAAACGAGTATTTATGGACCTAGGCAAAAACCGGCAAGTACTGTTCAGGGTGCCGACCTATCGGAATATGCCACAAAGACCTATGTATCTACTGGTGACTCAAAAAAAATGGATAAAAGTGGCGGTACTATGACTGGAGACCTTGAAATGGGAGATAATAAAATCGTTCAGTTGGGAGACCCGACTTCACCGAAGGATGCTGTTCATAAAAAGTATATTGATGCTGAATATAGACAGCAGAACAGGTACCTGAGACGATACGTAGATGAAAAGACGAAACCACTCATTACTATATGGGCAGAAGCAAGTGGCCCCCTTCGCAGAGGATATGAGTGGTCGTTTGGCCATGGGGCTAGGGGTCGAGACTCACAAGACTCAAGCTGTGGATATACCATGTTATGTAATGGCAAGATCATTCGTATGGGGTTGTCTTCGGGTGTTGGTGCTGATGCTGGTCCTATATCAGTCGTTCCTGTTATTAATGGAACGAATCAAGTGATAGGAATAAGTAAGCCTGCTAACCAACGGGCTGTTGTAATAACTTTAGACCAGTCTTTACAGATAGAACAAGGCAACATTATTAACTTTTATACAACCACACAAAACAGAGGGGCGACTTGGTCTGTAGCTTCACTCCTAATTGAACTTGATATATAGACTTATGTATACAAAGACAGTATGAAACAACAACCAACGACTGCACCGTTAAATCCGGAGCCTCCTCTATGTGGTCTGGGGCACTCCTATCGGCTGAATGAGATCAGTCTTAAGAAGCAATACCTTGAGAAAGAAATTGAAAAATATGGTGCTATGTACAAAAAATATAGGTGTGCAGTAAACTCAGTGGACGCTGCAGACACTGCTTTAGTTGCTGTGGGTATGTGTCTTGGCGCAAGTGGTGCAGGTGTAATGTCTACAGTAATTGCCATTCCTATTGCCACAGTGTTGGGTGCCTCTGGAGCCGCTTGTGGGCTACTTGTAATTGTTGGAAAATTCATCAGTCGGCGTCTGACCATTAAGTTAAAAAAGCATGACAAGATCCGCATTCTCGCTCAGAGCAAATTGAATACCATTGCTGACATTGTATCGGCGGCGCTTGAAGATGGGTATATCTCAGATGATGAGTTTAAGCTCGTTTCGGTCGAAATCATTAAATATAGTCAAATGAAAAGTGACATTAAAGCAAAATGTTTGAAAGCGGCAGAATCGCCCCCTAGACCTGCTAAGGTATGACCCTGACAGTCCATTTGAAGAGTGGGGGTTGCTAGATATAATGGAGGCGGCGATAAAATCTTTCTGCAACGATCATACTGTAGTCAAACAAAATACGGACCAGTGGGAGACCACGAGGAAGGGCTGCATTGGAGGAAGTGACTACTCCTCTATCATAGGGCAAAACTACTTCAGCAGCTATAGCAAGAAGCTGACAGCAACGACGAGGGGTGTTGCTTTAGCACACCCTGCCTCTGGGGTACGACTTTTGAGGAGGTTGCAATTGCGGTATTGGAGAAGGTGTACGACACCAAGGTCTATGGAAATAATATCTATATTGAGGGCGGCGCGACGGCCTACTCTCCGGATGGCTTTTGTGTGCTCCCGATCCGGCGGGCTGAAGTGGATGCTGTCTGTCTGGGGCATCCTGAGGAGGTTGTACTGCTCGAGATAAAGTGCCCCTACACTAGGAGTCCTGGGAGGGTGATTCCGAATGTGTATAAGCCTCAGGTTCTGTTGGGGTTGCACCACAGTCCGGTGGCAACCATCGGGGTGTTTGTCGACTGCGTTTTCAGGTTGTGCTCCTTTGAGGACCTGGGGAGAGCTGAGACGTATAACCAGGTGTATCACAAGGATCAGAAGAAGTAGAAGGAGACGGTGGCTTGGGGTGGGTGGTGGGGGTGGAGGGGCTTGAAGACGGCGACTATAGTGCGAACGGGAGGTTTAATAGTTGCCTGGGCTTGGAACAGTAGCATCACGGTCCTTGGTTGGGAAGACCGAGTGGGATCACAGAGAGGCCGACGGGGGCTTTCTACTGTTGGAAGCTCTTTACGATGAGATTGATAACCGCTCGTCCCGATCCCGACTTTATCGAGAAGAACGATGCTAAGGTTGCCCAGTTTATACAGGACCTCAACCGCGTGAAAAATGGAACTTACAGCAACGGTCGCAGATATTTAACACTCAATGACCTCTCTGGTGACTAACTACTGGTGTGGGCCTATACCATAGGGGCTGGAAGGGCTGGGCTCATATGGTGGGGGGAGGTGCGAGCGGTTCGCTGGCTCATGTGAGTCACCCTGTATATGCGTGTTTTCTGGGTTGCACCATATGAGATAGGTGTGTCATAATCATATGAGATAGGTGTGCCAGTACCGCTGACATCTATACTACTGCTGTAGTCGCCTCGGCCAATCAGATGACTCCATATCTTTAACAGCTGCCGAGCCCCGAGACGTTTGATCTACAGTTCCATGTGCTTTTGTTGAATTCATGGTATCGTCGTCTATAGTTGGGGGTGTCTTTCGAGTAATTTCATAATCGTCACGCTGCTCAGCGTAGCTATAATCTCTTCGCAGGAAACCTTCACATCCCCCTGACATGCCAAATATGTTTATGTCGACCCCAGGTCAGTTCCCTCACTTCAGACATTTATTGACAATATAAAACTACCATCCACAGTGCGGACATAGTGCGGACATGAACGATCGAGGATCGTAAACTGCACGGATGCTTTTAGAGGCGAACTGTTTTCCATAATTTATCAAGTTGACATTTATTTAGTACTTGCTATTTTCGCTATTCATAAGCCTATTGTGCGACGTGTTTTGGCTGCAGTAAGGCTCTGTGAAAAGACGTTTTTCCCGCTCTCAACAATCGCAGTGACGTCAGCCCTTCTTCTTCTTCTTTCGAGCTTAGAGCCGTTTTTGGCAATAGAGGCCATGTACGGCTATACGTCGGCCCAGTATTCCCATGTGCTTTTGTTTGTGTCACGGTGGTGCCACCTTACGAATGAAAAAGCGATCACCGCAGAGCCACTCGATGTGAGCCCTCTTATCGTAGCTATAAACTCTTTTGTTCTAGTCTCGCACACAGTACTCGCCCCTGAGCTTCGCAGACATTATGCAGCTGTTGGCCATATATTCCATTTTTGCGTTAACCCACTCAACGCTACACTTCATGGCCACGTTCACCCACTCAAAACTCGTACGCGACTTACTCAAATACGGCAATGTTTACGCCCAGTTTGACAATGATGACTCAGTGAAGCAATATTGGCTTCTTTAAGACGAATCGCGAGCTAAGTTAAAATGGTGTGCCATCTCTGATAGCATGAGATGATGGGGGCATCAATGCAATGATCTTAACTATACTCCTATAATCCAACAGCTTTGAAAGGTTTAATTACTGAAACTGTCATTCCGCTCTGACGACTGCACATTGTTCTTCTGGAATTAAATTCAATCACTTATGTCACACCAATTGATGCCTTTTGTACCCGAGGAAAAACATTGGTCGATCACATGCCACGTTCAGACAGTGTAGAGGATTTCCACTCAGGTTCGTGTGTTTTTCAAAACTTCTCGGAGAATCTGCTAAAATGCATGTTTCAATGTTCTATATTTAGCATTACACATTTCACAGCGACGCCCAATATGAACAAAAAAATAATGGATACAATATGGACTATGTTTCAGCAGCAGTGCCTTTTTAGCTGCCGTTGAATGAATGTTTTACAATCGATTAGTGGTTATTAAATAATAAACAACCATTTCTTGTCATAAACTACTGGGCAAAATATATTACTTGTGCACAAACTTTTTGACCCATATCTTCTAACAGTTTATAATGAAATTGACTGTGAGATATGACCGTTTGTCCAGTATGTACAAGTTTACAAGATCCTATGTCAAATTACGTTACACGCGACTTCTTTTTGTGGCGTTAAAATAATGAAGTAAAGGTGAGTATCCTGTCCGTTGGTCATTGTTGTGGCCTCATTGTGATTCATGGGGGAAGGGGTGTGACTAATGAGGGAAAACACTAGGTGTGACTCATGAGGTAAAACACTGGTGTGACTCATGAGGGATACGCATTAAGATGTCGACCGCCCTTTACCCAATAGGTTAACGTATCCGGCGGTATGCAATTAGTTGCGTCCTAAGTTATCGTCAGTTTCAATGCGAGTGTAGAGTCTATACTTTAACACACAGACATAGAGTTGAGTTGATCAAGCCAAGAGGGGGGGGGAAGATCGAGGAAGGGGGCTATTTTTTTTTTTTTTTTTTTGGTGGAGAGTAATGAGACCGAGCTTTTGTAGATGCAGGAGACTTACCTGAGTGACGAACCTCCGCCGCATCGCGTAGATAGTCCACCTTGAGCTACACGGAATTGCGCAGCTTCCGTACAGGTTGACAGGTGGCATCCAAGATGAAACTGAACTCTTGCCTCTGAGCTGGGAGAAAGGAGGAGGAAGTGAAGCTATGTGCTTGGGGGCAGTCTGGAGTTAGAGAATTCAACAAGGTGGTGAAAAGGGGTTAAAAGGGGAGCGAAAGGAAAGGTAGGCAGGAAAGAGAAGGGAAACAAATTCCTCTCTCAAAAAGGATCCTAGAGAGAGGGAGGAACCGCTTGCTCAAGAGACGGGTGGTGGAGGGGGTTGAAACTACCCACAAAGGGGGGGGCTAAAGGGAAAAAAGGCCTGGACGACGCTGTGACAAAAGATGGAAGAGGACTATATCAGGAAAAGGAGCGGGGGCGGACTGTTTCTAGCAACAAAGGTGGTGTGGAAGAAAAGAAGCTCATAGGGGGTGGTTCAAAACGGCACGGCAAGAAGGAAACTTTTAGGCAAAAAAACTTCAACAGGCCGAAACTCCACAAATAGAGGAGCGTATGGGGCTTTTAAGGCGTATGGTTGTTTTGCGGACCATTGGGGGTGAGATGGTCAATAACCTAGCTAAGGCTAAATGAGCTAGAAAGGAATATAACCCACCACAAACAGCGGGAAGCTAAAAGGGCAAGCCTTGGAGGAGGGAAGGGGAGGGGTGATAGTCGAGCAGGGAGATTCCAAGCAATGAGGCTTGCAGAGCTGCAGGGCTGCGTGCAGAGGCCGTATTGAGGCTGCCTCTGAAAAACCGTACCGTCTAAGGACCCCCCCAAATGAACCGCATCAGGGAAACGATCAACAGACTTCTTAACGAGGACACAACGTCTAGCTGAGCGTGTACGGCAACATCTGTTCAGCACCGCAGACCCCCCGCAGGGTATACACAAATCGCCTCCATACTCACTGCGATTGTGTTGGCAATCTCGACCCTTGTAGTTGCTTTGACGGGCGGAGGGAGCAATAGTCCAACCCCGGCACCAACGCCGACACCAGTGATAATAGCCTGTGTGTAAAGGAATGGATTAAAAAAACAGCTGAACTCCTTGGCAACGTCCTGAAGAGCCTAAGCCGGTAAGGCAGCAGCTGCCCCCTTCCAGGAATCATTGGCTCCATCGTATCATGGCTGCTTAAGTCAGCTGACAAAGGTGGCTGGTTGGATGGCAGAACATGTATGGGCCGCAGTTGTGGCGGTTGGGGGAGTTATCCTCTGATACTCCGTGACTTACTACGTTAGTCAACCAAAGCACAGCTAAGCCTATACAAGCGATTTCCCGCCTATAATAAGACGGTTTCTCTCATCCTCGTGCGCCCCACGTAGACCCGGTCTCGTCCATAGGGGCGGGCCCTGGAGGGAGAGTTCCATCTGTTCTGTATCTGGCGAGGGTCAAAGCTTCCTCTATCCCGGAACCACCGGAACCGAGTTGACATCAGCAGTGCTGCCTATCTGTTCTACTCAGTTTTGCATGGTAATCAGATTGTGGTACCAGCAACGTCGTCCAATGGCTAGGCTCATATCAGACGGAGGCATATACAGGCCCGTTCCAAACACATAATCAACCTTTGAAGAGCATTCTGGAGGACGTTGGATACTCGTATACCGTCGGATGATATGAGCGGAATATATACCACTGGGTAGTTGATGTGCATCTCCACGTTGGCCTGACTTGAAATGCTTTTTGGCCATCAAAGGGACGTTCCAACACTAGTATCTCTGATGCGGGTCTGCGGCCTGAGCACTAAGAATGCCCCAACACATAGGTTCCGAATGCTGTCGTTGATCCGTGAGATACCTGGGGACGTAAACCCCTCGATTTTTCCATGAATGAAGGTGCTCCAGGCGATGTTTTGCACATTCTTGGGTCTTGCTTATGAAATCAATGTGCAGCTTGCCCACCCTCAAGCCGAAAAAAACCCGGTGGTGATTTCTCAAAGGTTTGCTACGCCGGAATCGTAGTGGTTGTGGTCTCCGATCAATGAAGTGATGATCCCGACCTTGTGTGTTTCGGGGGTCGGTGATTCGGTGAAGAGTAGATCCGCCCTAAGCCATGGTTGCCGCCCTGCATCCTACAGTCGCTGTTTTCGTCAACCCCCAAACTCGTGGCAGAGCCAGTGGTAGATTATCTTGTCGAAGGATTGTGGTAGCGACCATTGGCCGTCATCTGGGGTGCTATTTCATTTTCGTTAACAAGTCTCCGGATGGTTGTAGTAGACGTGGAACCTGCTAGAGGTTAATTAGTGATGGGGGGAGTCAGGATCTGAGGTGGTCCGGGCAGAAGAAACTCCGCAGCCACGTTTGCGCACCACAAACAAAGTTACATGGTTCGGTATGCCAGATTGTATGTGGTTGTTTTCTCCAGCCAACTACAAGGCTGTCGTCGCTTATGTTGGCACAAGGTATTTATCAAAAAGGTTGGAGAACGCTACAAAACGAATCTGTGATATTATCCGAAATACCCGGATAGAAAGGGGTTTTACCCGGGATGGGAGATGGCCGGTCCTTTGGAATTATGGTAAGGTTGTTTTTTGTATCCTTTAAAACGTAATTAAAGGGGGCCTTGTTAAAATATTTCAAACCCTTTTATGTTCCCCGGGCCTGTTCTGGGGGGCCCATTTAAATCGCGACTTGTTTTTTCCAAGGCTTTAGAACGGGCTGGCATTTAAAACCCGGCTGAGCCTTCTTTGGGGGTCCCGGGTTTCGGGGGGTTGCTGCTTAACCTGTTTTCCCCAACCTTTTCCCGAGTTTACCCGGGGGTTCCCTTGGGGTTGAGCTGAATTGGGGGTCCCTTCCGTTTCCTACCTGGGTGCCCCCCCCCTTTCATGTTTCCTCTTCCTGGGGGTAGCCCCCCCCCCCAACCTCCCCCCCCCCCCCCCCCCCCCCCCCCCCCCCCCCCCCCCCCCCCCCCCCCCCCCCCCCCCCCCCCCCCCCCCCCCCCCCCCCCCCCCCCCCCCGCCTCTGGAGCCGCTTGTGGGCTACTTGTAATTGTTGGAAAATTCATCAGTCGGCGTCTGACCATTAAGTTAAAAAAGCATGACAAGATCCGCATTCTCGCTCAGAGCAAATTGAATACCATTGCTGACATTGTATCGGCGGCGCTTGAAGATGGGTATATCTCAGATGATGAGTTTAAGCTCGTTTCGGTCGAAATCATTAAATATAGTCAAATGAAAAGTGACATTAAAGCAAAATGTTTGAAAGCGGCAGAATCGCCCCCTAGACCTGCTAAGGTATGACCCTGACAGTCCATTTGAAGAGTGGGGGTTGCTAGATATAATGGAGGCGGCGATAAAATCTTTCTGCAACGATCATACTGTAGTCAAACAAAATACGGACCAGTGGGAGACCACGAGGAAGGGCTGCATTGGAGGAAGTGACTACTCCTCTATCATAGGGCAAAACTACTTCAGCAGCTATAGCAAGAAGCTGACAGCAACGAGGGTGTTTGCTTTAGCACACCCTGCCTCTGGGGTACGACTTTTGAGGAGGTTGCAATTGCGGTATTGGAGAAGGTGTACGACACCAAGGTCTATGGAAATAATATCTATATTGAGGGCGGCGCGACGGCCTACTCTCCGGATGGCTTTTGTGTGCTCCCGATCCGGCGGGCTGAAGTGGATGCTGTCTGTCTGGGGCATCCTGAGGAGGTTGTACTGCTCGAGATAAAGTGCCCCTACACTAGGAGTCCTGGGAGGGTGATTCCGAATGTGTATAAGCCTCAGGTTCTGTTGGGGTTGCACCACAGTCCGGTGGCAACCATCGGGGTGTTTGTCGACTGCGTTTTCAGGTTGTGCTCCTTTGAGGACCTGGGGAGAGCTGAGACGTATAACCAGGTGTATCACAAGGATCAGAAGAAGTAGAAGGAGACGGTGGCTTGGGGGTGGGTGGGGGTGGAGGGGCTTGAAGACGGCGACTATAGTGCGAACGGGAGGTTTAATAGTTGCCTGGGCTTGGAACAGTAGCATCACGGTCCTTGGTTGGGAAGACCGAGTGGGATCACAGAGAGGCCGACGGGGGCTTTCTACTGTTGGAAGCTCTTTACGATGAGATTGATAACCGCTCGTCCCGATCCCGACTTTATCGAGAAGAACGATGCTAAGGTTGCCCAGTTTATACAGGACCTCAACCGCGTGAAAAATGGAACTTACAGCAACGGTCGCAGATATTTAACACTCAATGACCTCTCTGGTGACTAACTACTGGTGTGGGCCTATACCATAGGGGCTGGAAGGGCTGGGCTCATATGGTGGGGGGAGGTGCGAGCGGTTCGCTGGCTCATGTGAGTCACCCTGTATATGCGTGTTTTCTGGGTTGCACCATATGAGATAGGTGTGTCATAATCATATGAGATAGGTGTGCCAGTACCGCTGACATCTATACTACTGCTGTAGTCGCCTCGGCCAATCAGATGACTCCATATCTTTAACAGCTGCCGAGCCCCGAGACGTTTGATCTACAGTTCCATGTGCTTTTGTTGAATTCATGGTATCGTCGTCTATAGTTGGGGGTGTCTTTCGAGTAATTTCATAATCGTCACGCTGCTCAGCGTAGCTATAATCTCTTCGCAGGAAACCTTCACATCCCCCTGACATGCCAAATATGTTTATGTCGACCCCAGGTCAGTTCCCTCACTTCAGACATTTATTGACAATATAAAACTACCATCCACAGTGCGGACATAGTGCGGACATGAACGATCGAGGATCGTAAACTGCACGGATGCTTTTAGAGGCGAACTGTTTTCCATAATTTATCAAGTTGACATTTATTTAGTACTTGCTATTTTCGCTATTCATAAGCCTATTGTGCGACGTGTTTTGGCTGCAGTAAGGCTCTGTGAAAAGACGTTTTTCCCGCTCTCAACAATCGCAGTGACGTCAGCCCTTCTTCTTCTTCTTTCGAGCTTAGAGCCGTTTTTGGCAATAGAGGCCATGTACGGCTATACGTCGGCCCAGTATTCCCATGTGCTTTTGTTTGTGTCACGGTGGTGCCACCTTACGAATGAAAAAGCGATCACCGCAGAGCCACTCGATGTGAGCCCTCTTATCGTAGCTATAAACTCTTTTGTTCTAGTCTCGCACACAGTACTCGCCCCTGAGCTTCGCAGACATTATGCAGCTGTTGGCCATATATTCCATTTTTGCGTTAACCCACTCAACGCTACACTTCATGGCCACGTTCACCCACTCAAAACTCGTACGCGACTTACTCAAATACGGCAATGTTTACGCCCAGTTTGACAATGATGACTCAGTGAAGCAATATTGGCTTCTTTAAGACGAATCGCGAGCTAAGTTAAAATGGTGTGCCATCTCTGATAGCATGAGATGATGGGGGCATCAATGCAATGATCTTAACTATACTCCTATAATCCAACAGCTTTGAAAGGTTTAATTACTGAAACTGTCATTCCGCTCTGACGACTGCACATTGTTCTTCTGGAATTAAATTCAATCACTTATGTCACACCAATTGATGCCTTTTGTACCCGAGGAAAAACATTGGTCGATCACATGCCACGTTCAGACAGTGTAGAGGATTTCCACTCAGGTTCGTGTGTTTTTCAAAACTTCTCGGAGAATCTGCTAAAATGCATGTTTCAATGTTCTATATTTAGCATTACACATTTCACAGCGACGCCCAATATGAACAAAAAATTAATGGATACAATATGGACTATGTTTCAGCAGCAGTGCCTTTTTAGCTGCCGTTGAATGAATGTTTTACAATCGATTAGTGGTTATTAAATAATAAACAACCATTTCTTGTCTTAAACTACTGGGCAAAATATATTACTTGTGCACAAACTTTTTGACCCATATCTTCTAACAGTTTATAATGAAATTGACTGTGAGATATGACCGTTTGTCCAGTATGTACAAGTTTACAAGATCCTATGTCAAATTACGTTACACGCGACTTCTTTTTGTGGCGTTAAAATAATGAAGTAAAGGTGAGTATCCTGTCCGTTGGTCATTGTGGCCTCATTGTGATTCATGGGGGAAGGGGTGTGACTAATGAGGGAAAACACTAGGTGTGACTCATGAGGTAAAACACTTGGTGTGACTCATGAGGGAAAACACTGGATGTGACTCATGAGAGAAAACACTTGGTGTGACTCATCAGGGAAAACACTAGGTGCACATATGCAAGTGTCGACTCGAACCCCCAATTTCATTTAACATGGCTGTCATGCCAGATCCCATCTGCCTATCTTGTGGTGCTTGTGAGGTCGACAAAGAAACCACGCGCGTGTGTTTAACTCTTTGTGGTGACCCGACCCATATGTCATACTAGTGTAAAGCGAAACATGTTAGACAGACGTTCACTTTCATCAAGAAGTTAAAGCAAAACCTAGTGGGCGTGGTTGGCTGGGCCTCTGTCAGTGTTACCCTTAGTGCGCGTAGTTAGTTGGGCCGCTGTTAGTGTTACCCATTGCATGCGTGGTTTTGCTGGGCATATGTGAGTGCAGTTGTTGTCACTCGGTCGTACACGTTGGAGCCTTCTATGAGCAGCAGCCACCTGTGAAGTAATATTGATTAACCACCTGCAAATGTATGCAGATATGTGATGGGAGAGTCTTCCTTAAGTATTGAGGACGTAACAGACAATACAAACATATTAAGACAGAATAATGAGCGATAATATGTTGTTCATTTCGCCTCGCATAATACAAGATGAACGGGTCGTTCGCAGCATGGTAAATAAGAAAAGTCAAAATTTGAGGAAAAGAAGAAACTATTCATGGCAAATTTCAATCTGAAGCACTTTACAATCTTTACTGGGATTATTACAAGTATTAATGTTGTCAGCATCCCTGTGCCATGCTGCTCACAGGTGGCGCTGCATAGTGCTGTAAGCAATGGGTAGCGATGTAGTCATACCTGCTATTCTTTTACTATATCGGTATATCATTTTTCATTAATTCAGGTTCATTCGCCAGGGGACACACTTTTGGTTCAGAACCTTTCCTCTATATACTTAAAAGGGTGCTTACGATATACTATGTAGGGAATGTGAATTCCGAATCCACAAAACGTGACGGATCTTCTATTTTAAATGCCGTTTCATGAGAAGTTCACTCAGGCATGGAGAGAGGCGTGAATGATTGGTGCTTCAATACCTCGCTGACAAAAGGCTCGTTTGCATACCTGTGGCTGAACTATCACCTATCAGAAGGCAGTTTAATGTACACAACAAAGAAATTATTCCATTTCCACTTATTGCTCAAGTCTACTCTTCGGTATAAATGCACTCAACTGACGCAGACGAAATCGTATATATCAGTAGAATGTTGTCGACTGTCAACCATGTTATCTTGTTAAGTTGATGTACTGCAGAAAAACGTTATCATCAAAAGTAGTTATTCTAGCCTGCCTATGGACAGACGGTACAATATCGTGTTATGGCGGTGTTTGCCGATCCTATATTTATTAAATACCTTGATGTACGCATCCTGGTCTTGGGTTTTTCCGAGAGGGAGAATCACTGAACCGTATACTTCCTTCAGCATGCTGTGCCCGGGAAAACCCAGCGCCAAGATGGCATCTCTGATTGGCCGGCAAGTTGGAAGATAACAATATATAAAGGGTGTTTACCCCATATGAAGGTAAGTCAATCACCAGATTGCGCCGAATTTACTGACGTCATCGATTTCATATATACGCAAAGAAGTCATCGCAACTGACGTCATCGGAGGTAAGAACAATCACATCTTAGAAATGTTTAGCTGCTTGAAATTGTCACGACATTATTTTGTCTTCGATGATTGTTTATTTTTTGAAGATATTAGCCGTGTCGTCACTACTACCCATAATTTTCAACAAATATATCACGTATTAATAAGCTTCGACATTATTATTTTCTATGTTATAGATGAGATCCTCGTTGTTACTGCTGTTCTCAGCGAGTATAATCTGGCTCGCTGCGGGACAGGTCCAACATCCTGTGCTACCGTCGTTCGTTCGCAGTTCGTATTCTCCTTCTATTTTCTTTGATTTAGGGCATTCCGTTCTTATGGCATTGCAACATGTACTGTTTGTTTATCCTTGCTTGTAATGGCCTCGTTTATTATTCCAGGAAACAGGTGCTGTCCGAATCGCCTACCCTTTATCCGAACTCTCGTTTCCAAATGCCAGACTGATAATGACTGCAATATTAAAGCTCGCGAGCTCTGCTGTTTGGGGAAATGTCTGCCTTACTCAAGACAGGTCTCTAACTGCTGCTGTCCCAAGAGGACGCTAACCATCAGTGATGCTGAGAGGCGTGTGTCGCGTCCACAAACCTGCCCTGTCAGAGGATGCCTTTTCGACTTCCAGTGTAGAAACGGTCAGCGGTGCTGTTATAAAGGACGCTGTCGAGGAACATGTGTGACAGCCATTCCCTGTACAGGTATTCTTTAATATGACAGAATTCCTTAGCTCAGTTTATAAATTGTCTCCGAACCTCACACGCCATGCGATTCTACTTTGCCCTTATGCGAAAGTGATGCTGACTGCAATGGAAATGAGCAATGTTGTGAACACTGTCATAGAAAAGTGTGTCGTGCCCCTGAGCCCTGCCCATGTGATGGTAAATTGTACACATTCTCTCATCTAGGCATATTACAACCAATCCAATCTCACAGTAGTCGATATTTGTCATAATGTATTTGTCTGCATTGGTTCACTTCATCTATCACTTCATTATGATATCAATGTTTATTATTACCGATTGTCATTGCAGGGAGTGATACGTGTCGGTGCCATGGAGACCCTCACTGCCGCTCTTATGACGGTCGCTGGTGGCATTTCCATGGCACCTGCGAGTATTCCTTCACCAGAGATGGCTGCATCAATGGCCAACCTGCCACGACATCGCCTAACTTCCACATCACTATCAAGCAGTTCAAACCATATCCCACAGGACAATGGGCTTATGTACAGACTGTGACAATTCATTTCCTAGGCTTTGTAAGCATATCTGATTATTTTCGGACAAGTCATTGTCTCAAAACAATAATTTGCATTACGAGCGTAATACGCAGTTTGATGATATACCAAAAATGTCGTATCACTCAAACATGTGAACTGAATATTTATAGATCACCTTTGTGACACTGCGTGACTTCAGGTTGTCATTTTCTACGAGAATGGTGATGTTTATAAAGGACCGGATGTTTCGAGCGCCGGTCCGATATCCGGAACCGTTGTCGATGGTCCAGTCAATATTGATGTTTCCAATCAGGTGAGACGGGTTGGGGGTCCCATCGTAATGGCAATCACGTCACACGAGCAATGGTCAGGTGTCTGATGTGTGTGTGTGTTAAGGCACCAAAGTGAGCGCAGTGGCTTCAGTTCATTTCAACAGCGCGAATCCAGTCGAATATAATGTGGCTTATGTGACCAAAGTGATTCCCGTAAATTGATCTTCCGGAAATCAATGTTTGCAGATTTTGTCGGCGCCCGCACTTGGTCTGGAGCACGTGGAGCTTGGCCCCGGTAGCTGGGAGGTTAATGTGAGGGTATCTTGCTGGATGCGCGAGCGACTGTGTGGTCTTTGTGCTGACTACAACGGCGACCCCGGCAACGACCGGATGATCGGACCACATCAAGATCACTGTCCTGATGTGTTTGCGCCTACTGATGTCCCCGGTTCAATTGTGAGTGCCGTTAGCGGTCGGAAACGGTTAATGCATTTTATGTGGGGTTGTTGTTCGCTTTGTTTGAACAAACATATCCCAAGTATTCAGTAATGAAAATATATTACCAATAGAGAAATAAGTACTAGTGGGCGTGGTTGCGTGAGAAATGAGAGTACTAGTGGGCGTGGTTGCTATAGAAATGAAAGTACTAGAGGGCGTGGTTGCGTGAGAAATGAGAGTACTAGTGGGCGTGGTTGCGTGAGAAATGAAAGTACTAGTGGGCGTGGTTGCGTGAGAAATGAGAGTACTAGAGGGCGTGGTTGCATGAGAAATGAGAATAGTCATTGGTGCGGTCAGTGAGGGGGTTGTTGTATTAGAGATGAGCTTGCTGGTAGGCACCGTTGACAGAGTAAAAAAACGAATGGCGGGCATGGCTATATGATGAAATAAAATGGCTGGTGGACGTATTTGTGTGGGGAATGTTGCAATGGTGGGCTTGGCTTCCTCAGCAAAATTATATACACTTTTGGATGGGACTATATTATATTCAACAGGCTCCGTACTTATGTTGGTAAACAATGGGTGCTACAGGTATGTGTATATTTTCAGACAACTGATACGAATATTTTCGGCATGTCATGGCAAGTTTCACCTCCGACTAACAGCTGCACATGTGACCTGCCTCCAGTCGATGACCGTTTTAGGAGGAGGCGCCAGACCAGTGAATGCGACGTCCTATATGAGGTGTTCAAGGTGAGACCAAACTAGTCGAACACCTTAATGTGACATACTATGCTGAAGATATATCCATCGTTAATATAAACTTGCAAAAGTTTCTATTAGATTATAACAACTGTTTTTTCAAAGATATGGCAATGATTTGTGTAACAGAGGTGTAGCGTAGTGAATCCAGTGGACGTGGCTGAGGTGGTTCATAGTTGCCAGTACGACACGGAAAACGCTGGGGACTTTGCACGTGACATCCCCTGGCGATGCCAATACGCTGCTTTATTGTCCGAACTTTGTGATGATGAGAATCCAGATGTATCCAGGCTTAGCTGGTAATTTCTTTATCAGAAAATCATATTGTTAAATAATTTATGCTCTGTACCTCGAAGCTTAAATGGTGATTTTCTTATTAGCGAATAATGTTATATACAGTTCAATGGTTATTTCTTTACTAACAAATCGGTTGGCCGTAGAATAGTATATGTAGGATTTGAATGTATTGTGTTTTCACTCACTCAATGTGTTTATATTATGTTTGCTTTGTACCAGTGGCAAGTAGACAGGCATTGCCTCATCATCGTCATCAGAGGCTGCTTCTAGTGATGCACAAGCTGCGGTTGTAATATGTACATACTGAACAACAACGACGATTTGCAAATTCACTGGTTGATATCTAAGTCCGTATAGATCCGATTTAATTCTTAAACTTTATCCAAGCACGAATAAGTAACATCTTTTTTAACATATAGGAAAGAATATATCGTATTTGTCTTGTGAAGGCTGTTATTTGGTTTTCATGTAATATTATTTCTGGAAATAAATTTTACTTTGTGTTTTGTAGCATCACAACTGTTGAGTAGTTTTTATGTGTATCGTTTACATGTCACTTTTCTCCTTGCAAACATAGTACAAAGAGGATTACACAAATACAAATAAGATTTCAATTGAGTGATTGTTCTACCCCTGATTAACAGACAGTGAACAAAAATCACAAGCGCATATATTGATACTGTTAAAATCGTATGGAATATAAAGGGGTCAATACAACTTCTTGAACCACAGAAAAAACATTAATAACTCTATGATAAAATAGTTAAACGTACCACTTCAATCGCTGAAGGGATCCCGTTGGTGCGGGACTTTTACCCAAAGGTTAATGTGTAGGAAATGTAATGAGCTCGCAACTCATGTGCCATATCTGCACTGAATCATTACAGTGATGCATAACAATCTTAATACTAAACCAGGTCCTCTTACGGTTCTAGGCCTTCTCGTCACTTAAACTTGTTACCACATTACACAAATACACATTATATACACAAACGACCTCAACGTGCGCTAACAATAAGCGTCAAGGTGCTTGGATCATTATATGTGAAGTCTGTATCCACTTAGACCGGCGTTATTAAGTCTGGTGACAGTTAGGTGGAACCTCTCTATACCTCTTCCTTATTATGTGGTATTGAGATTTTTTGAAAGACATCCGCAAATTGTTGTGGTACTGCAACATTAATGCCGCCAATATATCACTTAATGATATGTCACTATGGTTTTCGATTCTAACAGCACTGATATTGCATGGGATAGACATTGTGATCTGTCAAATCCATGGCCGCCAGCGTTCATTACAGACCTGCACATTTACCATGATGACATGTTTTCCAACACCGTTATACAGTGCTAGACACCCAAGCTTATCATCGCCTAATAAACACATCCTTAGTTTCCTGAAAGCCTCGTTATGACGGGAATTATTAAAGTCAAATGCGATTCATCGCTATATAAATGCATGAATAAACGCTGGCAGCGCTACACAACGCGGTGTCCGGCGGCGCTGTAAACTGGCCACGCTTACTTCGTTTGGGGTTGCTGAATATAATGGTAATAAGCTTAAACAGTGCATATAATGGTAATAAGCTTAAACAGTGCATATAATGGTAATAAGCTTAAACCGTGAATATAATGGTAATAAACTTAAACCGTGAATATAATGGTAATAAGCTTAAACCGTGAATATAATGGTAATAAGCTTAAATCGTGAATATAATGGTAATAAGCTTAAACCGTGAATATAATGGTAATTAGCTTAAACCGTGAATATAATGGTAATAAGCTTAAATCGTGAATATAATGTCATTAAACTTAAACCGTGAATATAATGGTAATAAGCTCAAATCATGAATATAATGTCATTAAACTTAAACCGTGGATATAATGGTAATAAGCTCAAATCCTGAATATAATGTCATTAAACTTAAACCGTGGATATAATGGTAATAAGCTCAAATCCTGAATATAATGTCATTAAACTTAAACAGTGAATATAATGGTAATAAGCTCAAATCATGAATATAATGTCATTAAACTTAAACCGTGGATATAATGGTAATAAGCTCAAATCCTGAATATAATGTCATTAAACTTAAACCGCGGATATAATGGTAATAAGCTCAAATCCTGAATATAATGTCATCAAACTTAAACCGTGGATATAATGGTAATAAGCTCAAGCCGTAAATACAATGGTAATAAGATTAAATAGCTATTGAATCGCCTCTACGAGAAACAGACGTTCCAAGGCGAAGCCAATCAGGCTGCTGCTCCTTCAATCAGAACCTGCAAATAACCTTTCTTTCAATCAAAACCAGTAAATCACAAGTCAAGCTTGGGAGTACAACTCAATGCACAATATATCTTAGTGCCTACGATTGATTAGTTACCACCGCTATCGATACGTGTGTCGTCTGTTATCCATCTGATATTAGGGATAATATAACATTTGTCGTGGCATTTTATTCCTGTTTTGCCCAGTTTAAGAACCTTTTAATTTAATGAAGGTTTTGTTAGTAAAATTGTTCAGAAGTTAATGCCCATTTGGTTCTTAAATTGCGTGTTTGGTTGTTTATAAATTGCTCCTAAACAGAACCCAGTATTTATAAATATAAATGCAATCCCCATCACATAACTACACAGACAGAGGGTAAATGTGTCTTCGATATTGCAGACCGTGCAAAAGGAGTCTCTATCCACATTAA
This sequence comes from Urechis unicinctus, assembly GCA_034190875.2. Taxonomy (NCBI): domain Eukaryota; kingdom Metazoa; phylum Annelida; class Polychaeta; order Xenopneusta; family Urechidae; genus Urechis; species Urechis unicinctus. The sequence continues at coordinate 12,853,201 of CM067342.1, read as the reverse complement.
CAGTGATGGAGAAATGAATGATTGTCGAATCACTATGAAACCGGTTTTTATAATATATTAAACGTACAATGCCGTTAAGTGTGATAGGATACGCATTGAACGAAAATTAAATACATACTGCGTCGCTGTTCACATTCACTGCAAGCTTGGATATTCATTCAAAACGCAAACAATTCACTCGTTAAATAAACCTACCTATTTGATGAGCATTGCCTCAGGTCTTCTTATGTGTCAAAATGTAGCCGTTGATTGAAGCTGTGCCATGACGACAGCATACCATAATTTACGCTATTTGTCAAACAACTGATGATATGAGCTTGTCGTCAATATTTACAGTTAATGATATTCATATCAGTAGAAATATTTTAAGGAAACATAAACATATGCCACGCACCTGTATATCTAACGCTTATGGGGGTGTGATGTCGTAAAACGTAGCAGGGACGGGTGGTGAGGGGGTGCGTTAAGCATTGTATCCCTGTCAGCACTTCCCTGACTGAGGTCCACTAACACCAACAAACACTCTCTAAGGGGTCGTGATGGGATGTATGACGTCAGCTGCCGTCTCTGAATGCACTGAGATGAGCCACCATTGTCGTGTGTCCGTACGTGATGATGAAGACACACCCAGCCGGGCTCTCCCCTCGCCACCTATCGAGTGATCGCCCGTCATAATGTTCTAATGAGGTTTACATCCTGGGTTGTGATCTACAGAAAATAGTCCCACGGGGGTTGTTCAGATTGTAGGAAGACAAAACACGTAGAAAAAAACGGTTGTGTTTAATTAATGTTGTGTGGGGCAGTAAATTTTGCTTCTCGCTTTGTCGTTTATTGCACAGCTGAAAACAATTCCATTTGTCATCAAATGTGATATCAAGACGGCTCGAGACTTGATTGTTGTGTCTGTGTTTTTTATAGACTGCGCACCAATTGCTCATCTGTATTCTGATGAATAATTATAACACTTCCATATCATAGACTTTACCGATTCCTCTTAGCTGATACTCTAGAACTATTATTCAATGGATTCTACCTCATACTGGCTGAGAGTATGGAACTTATATGGATTTTTATCAATTTGTCATATGTTAAAAATAACATAACGCAAGTACAAACCCATTCGTTCTGTACATTGGTGAATTGTCACAAATGCTTTGTTCATGTTTTCAAAACTACAATGTACAGAAGCCTGTTTGAAGCATTATGGTGATATCTGCGTCTGAAATCTGAGTGTATTCTATGTCCATAAATGCTTTAACATGTAAGTGGATACGTTGGATATAGTACCATGCCATGTTGTCAACTGCCTCTATTTTGTTTTGAAAGCCACAGACAGCTCACTGCCTATGTAGATGAGATTATGATTACACGACCCAAACCGGGAATCATAACTCAAGAAGCGGCGACATTGAATAAAAATGCATAAAGTGAAAAGAGACAAAGCAAAAAGTAAAAATTGTCGCCGCCACATAAATAATGAAAAATAATGAGGATGTTAATAAATTCGCAAACAGTAATATCTTTAAGTGATTTGTCGATCAGATGAAAGGTTGAGAGCATTAAACAGGGAGAAAGCTGTGGGGCTGGGGGGTGACATACAATCCAACACCAACCCCACATGCCGCGAAGAGGAAATAAAAGAGGCAGTACCCAACGCAAACACGCCTCGTTGGTTGTTCAAATGGTTTCCCGCAGCGAAATGATTCCAAAGCTCGTTTGGGACTGTAAGCATTCCTTTCTAAATGGAAATATCTAAATGTCAATCTCGAGGCGATGTTCACTTAGAGAAGCGTCATCAACGATTGAACGACATTATGATTCAAACATACACAGCGACATGGTCCGAAAACTAATACAATCATAATGTTTCTACCACCAAGCTCCCATGCAGTGCAGTAATATAGAAGACATATAAGACTGTTGTATGACGTAGCGATTATTGTCGTCCCTACATCAAATATATTCTACATATACTATATCTGCCTACAAGTGAAGGTAGCTGCCAGACGAAGAGATTGGCTAGCAATAGAGATCGACTATAGGCGAGTCAGGCAAGTGGTAGGCAAGGCAACTCGCCCCTGGTGTTTTGATGATCTGATGACACCTTAGGGATAAATGTCTTACCATCAATCTTGCCTAGAGTGCAACAACAGTCATACTCCTTAATCCACAGAATCGACGAAATCCAACACAATTTTAAAATTGTTGTCCAACATGGCTACCGCGCGAATCGAAAACATGAGCAGTATCATAGCGTATTAACGAGTATTAACTCCATTATGTTGCATTGTGGGAGTCGGCCATGTTGAGTTTTTGAAGTTTCTGATGTGCCGTATTTTAGTGCTACAACAGAACAATTAGACAAAACTTAGTAATAGAAACAGTCCTCGTGTCATTTTGTGATATAATCTTGCATTTTGTCACAATTTTTTTTTTCTTGGAGGGCTTTGGTAAGTTTTTAGCGAGTTCATCGGTCGTTTTGACTTCGGAAGCTCCGAAATCTCGCAGTCGGCGCTTCGCGGGTGTAACTTATGAGGGAAAACATTGGGGTGACTCATGAGGAAAAACATTGGGTGTAACTTATGAGGGAAAACATTGGGAGTGACTCATGAGGAAAAACACTGGGTGTGACTCATGAGGAAAAACACTGGGTGTGACTTACGCGGGAAAATATTGGGTGTAACTTATGAGGGAAAACATTGGGAGTGACTCATGACGGAAAACAGTGGGTGTGACTCATGAGGGAAAGCACTGGGTGTGACTCATGAGGAAAAACACTGGGTGTAACTCATGAGGAAAAACACTGGGTGTGACTTATGAGGGAAAATATTGGGTGTAACTTATGAGGGATAACACTGGGTGTGACTTATTAGGTAAAAGCACTCGGTGTGACTCATGAGGCTAAACATTGAAAGTGACTCATGAGCGAAAACACTAGGTGTGACTTATGAGGGAAAACACTGGATGTAACTTATGAGAGAAAACATTGGTAGAGACACATGAGGGAAAACACTGGATGAAACTCATAAGGGAAAACACTGGATGTGACTCATGAGGGAAACACTGGGTGTAACTTATAAGGGAAATCATTGCGTGTAACTTATGAGGGAAAACATTGGGAGTGACTCATGAGGGAAAACACTGGGTGTGACTCATGAGGGAAAACACTGGATGTGACTCATAAGGGAAAACACTGGATGTGACTCATAAGGGAAAACACAGGGTGTGACTCATGAGGCTTAACATTGGGAGTGACTCATGAGTCAAAACACTAGGTTTGATTTATGAGGGAAAACACTGGATGCTACTCATGAGGGAAAACGCTGGGTGTGACTCATGATGGAAAACGCTGGGTGTGACTTATGAGGGAAAACACTGGTTGAGACTTATGAGGGAAAACACTGGGTGTGACTCATGAGGTAAAACACTGGGTGTGACTCATGGGGGAAAACACTGTGTGACTCATGGGGGAAAACACTGGGTGTGACTCATGAGTGAAAACACTGGGTGTGACTGATGATGGAAAACACTGCGTGTGACTAATGAGGGAAAACACTGTGTGCCATTAGATACACTGTCGCTGATGTGTGGACGTATCGTTTGAGTCAACATAGGATGTAATGTATAGGTCAACAGGGTCACAGTAGCACACATGTAAAGGAACGTACAGGTCATCAGGGTCACTGTAGACACCATGAAGAAGTGATGTGAAGGTAAGCGTTCAATAACTGAACTCAAACTATGCCATGGTCAGATGAGTGATAGCGCTCCGAGTTGCCTGCTATGGTCAGATGAGTGATAGCGCTCCGAGTTGCCTGCTATGGTCAGATGAGTGATAGCGCTCCGAGTTGCCTGCTATGGTCAGATGAGTGATAGCGCTCCGAGTTGCCTGCTAAGGTCAGACGAGTGATAGCGCTCCGAGTTGCCTGCCATGGTCAGATGAGTGAAAGCGTTCTGTGTAGTCTTCAGTGGTCAGATGAGTGATAGCGCTCCGAGTTGCCTGCTATGGTCAGATGAGTGATAGCGCTCCGAGTTGCCTGCTATGGTCAGATAAGAGATAGCGCTCCGAGTTGCCTGCCATGGTCAGATGAGTGATAGCGCTCCGAGTTGCCTGCTATGGTCAGATGAGAGATAGCGCTCCGAGTTGCCTGCTATGGTCAGATGAGAGATAGCGCTCCGAGTTGCCTGCCATGGTCAGATGAGTGAAAGCGTTCTGTGTAGTCTTCAGTGGTCAGATGAGAGATAGCGCTCCGAGTTGCCTGCCATGGTCAGATGAGTGAAAGCGTTCCGAGTTGCCTGCTATGGTCAGATGAGTGAAAGCGTTCTGTGTAGTCTTCAGTGGTCAGATGAGAAATAGCGACCTAACCCCGACCAAACTCTCTGTGCGGTGCAAATATGTGAGCAACTAACGATGTCGACGACGTGGACACTTACCTTTAACCTAACCAACCAGCGCTATATAACTTTGCACAAGCTATGAATGACAGCATCGGTCAATTTCCTACCTGAAAAGTAGGGCCACATGTTAGCTCTCAATAAACGTTGTAAAGTGGTCAGCTGCATTTCTGGTAGCCGTTTGCATGACATGACCAATATTCGTCCATTTTCCAAGCCGACGGTGCACATATGCAAGTGTCGACTCGAACCCCCAATGTCAATTAACTTGGCTGTCATGACAGATCCCATCTATCTATCTTGTGGTGCTTGTGAGGTCGACAAAGAAACCACACGCGTGTGTTTAACTCTTTGTGGGACCCGATACATATGTCACACTAGTCAAAAGCGAAACATGTTAGACAGACGTTCACTGTCATCAAGAAGTTGCAGCAGAACCTAGTGGGCTTGTTTAGTTGCGCCGCTGTGAGTGTTACCCTTAGTGGGCGTGGTTAGTTGCGCCGCTGTGAGTGTTACCCTTAGTGGGCGTGTTTAGTTGCGCCGCTGTGAGTGTTGCCCTTAGTGGGCGTGGTTAGTTGGTCCGATGTGAGTGTTACCCATTGTGTGCATGGGTTTGCTGGGTCGACTAATGTGTTACGCGCTCATTATCGAACTTATCTATGCATCACTGCTTCTAACTCACTGAACTGCCCCCCAAAACAGGCGTCGGGATCTTAGATGGATTCAACCCTTAGTAAGAAAGATATGGAAACTGCGCAGCAAAAAAATAGCTTGCATCTCTCCTGTCAGACCGACACTCAAAGTTTCGCCTTGAACTTGTTGATCAAATTATGTTGTTTAAAAGTAAATGTTCCAATGAGAGGCTATTCTCATTGAATCGTTTAGCTGAGTGGTATATATAGTAAGGGTTCTGGGTCGAAAGTATGTCCGATGGTTGTTGTAAATGGTAGAATATTTACCTCAGGCTTAATGTATTGCTTACTGTGGCTGATTCCTACAGCCTGTATGGCTATCCCATGAAGCAATCCAAACTCAATGAGAGTGATAGCTGGGTATGTAATTTATTACATATTCTACATGTCTGATTTAGTTAGGAGCCGTCCACTAACTTGACTGGCGTGGTCCGCCTCCTCATTTCAGAATATGCGTCAAATGTTTTTCATTTATAACACAGTGACGCACCAGTCGACACGTATAATCATTAATTTGTTGCCAATCTTTTGGAGTGTTTTCAGTGACACTGTGGTTGTCCTGGCATAGTCTAGCAAGTCTGTTGTCATACTTTCCCGTGAATATCTTCTCTGGGCTTGATGCCTGAGTTAACGCAGCCTTAATTCTGTCACCCAGTTGAAACACGTTACAGCTCGGTTCCCGAGTGTCAGAAACATCCTTCGCTTCTTCCGTCACATCCTTAAGTTCAACAATGTCTGTCGAATCAGCTTCGCCACTTTATTCATCACCCACCATAGAGCCTCATAAGCGTGCTTGCATAATGGTTTTTATTCTTCAGAACCAATTCTGTACTTACTCTGCGCATTCAATACCACCACCAAATATAAGAAACTGTCCGACAACTCGGTAAGATAACGTTCTTCACCCAATGGTTTAGCTTATGTTTAGAAAATGTGCTGTGGTTTTTAATCAATCATCTAAATTGTCAAAATTCTTTTTAAGCGGCAGTATTCAAATACAAAAATATATGAATTGAAGATCGATCCATGGCGTAAATTTGTCTGTTGTCGTTAATTAACCCCACAAACCATCTATCAAAACGACAACCTCAGTGATGATGATGTCATAAGGCCTGGAGCCAAACGTACAGTGGTTCAAACACTGGGGTGTGCTATTGCCAAAACATAGCAACGATCATATCTGATGGAACTGAGATATTATTCATCAGTGAATCAGATGTTTACCGCTGCTACCACGAGCTATGGAAGGCATTCCAAAAGTAGCAACAGGGTCTCAATACGAGATACACATACATTGGCATGCTTTTAGGACGGTTATTCGTTAGAAAAGGACACCTTTAATGGTGTACGTGTAGTCAATCACACTCTCTTCCGACATGCGACCTGAGTGCCAAGCAGAACTCATTCACTTAGTGAAAATAGCTCATTAGGACCACATATTAGCTTTGTGGTCCTAATGAGCTATTTTCACTTATTGTGTCTATTCATTATGTACATATCATGCCATGTCTTCAATTAGATACTGTTGCCGAAGTGGTATTAGTATTTTGGGTAGTTTCGCCTTACGGGATTCATTTACATCACCCATACGCCCATGAAGTAACAACCGTGATGTCGAGTACTAGAATAGCTTGCAAACACTGAACAATGGAGGGTCATGGCAAGATTAGTAGATGAATAGGACGGCTGACACTGTTACTTCTAACGGCCATGTTGTCACTCGGTCGTACACGTTGGGGCCTTCTATGAGCAGCAGCCACCTGTGAAGTAATATTGATTAACCACCTGCAAATGTATGCAGATATGTGATGGGAGGGACTTCTATAAGTATTGATGACGTAGCAGACAATACAAACGTATTAAGACAGAATAATGAGCGATAATATTTTACACATTTCGCCTCGCAAGACGGGTCTTTCCCAGCATGGTAAATAAGATCCTCTCCTTAAATCGGGTTATTTAGTTAACTTTATAAGTCATATATAAAGTAAAGTCAAAATTTGAGAAAAGAAAAAACTATTCAAGACTTATTTCAATCTGAAGCACTTTACAATCTTTATTGTGATTATTTCAAGTATTAACGTTGCTGCTCACAGGTGGCGCTGCATAGTGCCGTGAGCAACGGGTAGCGATGGAGTCATACCTGCTATTCTTTTACTATATCGGTATATCATTTTGCATAAATTCAGGTTCATTCGCCACTTTTGGTCCAGAACCTTTCCTCTACATACTTCTTGAGTTAAACGTTTAAGAAAAAAGGGTGTTCACGTAAATGCAGGGAATCTTCAATTTCGAATCCACAAAACGTGGCCGAAGGCGGATCTTCTATTTTTAACGCCGTTTCGTGAGAAGTTCACTCAGGCGTGGAGGGAGGCGTGAATGATTGGCGCTTCAATAGCTCGTGTGGCTTAACTATCTCTAAACGTTTCTATTTTAAAAAAAACATCCGTTGTTCAAACCTTAACGTGTCAGAAGGCATGTTAATATATACAACCAAGTAATTATTCAATGTCTACTTATCACTCCCGGATACACTTCGACCCAAATGCACTCAGCCGACGAGGTCGAAACCATCGCGAGAATATATATCAAGGCCGGTATATATGAGACGAATTTTGTCGGCAGTCAACCTTGTTGCGCCTTAAATAAGCAATGTGCCATGAATTTCGTAGCCAATCCTAAGTTCATTAATTACCTTGACTGCGCGTAGTCCGGTCTTGGGTTTTTCCGAGAGGGAGAATCACTGAACCGTAAACTTCCTTCAGCATGATGTGCCCGGGAAAACCCAGCGCCAAGATGGCATCTCTGATTGGCCGGCAAATTGGAAGAAAACAATATATAAAGGGTGCTTACCCCATATGAAGGTAAGTCAATCACCAGATTGCGCCGAATTTATATTTCATACATACGCAAAGAAGTCATCGCAACTGACATCATCGGAGGTAAGAACAATCACATCTTAGAAATGTTTAGCTGCTTGAAATTGTTACGACATTATTTTGTCTTCGATGATTGTTTATTTTTTGAAGATATTAGCCGTGTCGTCACTACTACCCATAATGTTCAACAAATATATCACGTATTGACAAGCTTTGACATTATTATTTTCTATGTTATAGATGAGATCCTCGTTGTTACTGCTGTTCTCAGCGAGTATAATCTGGCTCGCTGCGGGACAGGTCCAACATCCTGTGCTACCATCGTTCGTTCGCAGTTCGTATTCTCCTTCTATTTTCTTTGATTTAGGGCATTACGTTCTTATGGCATTGCAACATGTACTGTTTGTTTATCCTTGCTTGTAATGGCCTCGTTTATTATTCAAGGAAACAGGTGCTGTCCGAATCGCCTACCCTTTATCCGAACTCTCGTTTCCAAATGCCAGACTGATAATGACTGCAATATTAAAGCTCGCGAGCTCTGCTGTTTGGGGAAATGTCTGCCTTACTCAAGACAGGTCTCTAACTGCTGCTGTCCCAAGAGGACGCTAACCATCAGTGCTGTTGAGAGGCGTGTGTTGCGTCCACAAATCTGCCCTGTCAGAGGATGCCTTTTCGACTTCCAGTGTAAAAACGGTCAGCGGTGCTGTTATAAAGGACGCTGTCGAGGAACATGTGTGACAGCCATCCCTTGTCCAGGTATTCACGAAGTCTTTAATATGACAGAATTCCTTAACTCAGTTTATAATTTGTTCACTGTTGTCAACTCCAAAGTCATTAATTATCAATTCTTTAATATGACAAAATTCCTTAACTCAGTTTATAAATTTTCTCCGAAGCCATAGATTATCATGTATGGGCATCAAAGTACTACTTGCCATCGCATGTGCGTATATGAAATATAAATGTTTATAAACACAATTCACTTGGTGTTTCAGTGACACCTATTCGGCATGTCTGCTGTCCTGACATCGCGGTCATTAAGCGTATTGTCGCACGAGAACCTGACACGCAAAGATGCAATACAATCACCCCATGTCAGAATGAAGGTGACATCTGTTGTAATGGCTACTGCATAAAACAGGAGTACCAGAAGCAGAATTGTTGTTGCCCCGCTGAGGACTCGAACTTGCAATGTAACGAGGATTTGATGTGCGAAACCGCTAGCGACTGTGGACCCAATCAGAAATGCTGCCGCGAATCGCCGTGTGGTTACCCCGTGTGTCGGGACGTAGCGCCATGTCCTCGTGAGTTGACCTGTGATTTATCACAAATCTTAGATTCGGGTATTAGAGTTTCGTTAATAATTATTATCTACCATATTGTGGGTCTACTATTATTATCGTGAACTGACACGGAAGCTGCAAGGCTGCTGCAGTACCAATGAGCTGGTGACATGCCAATCACTCAGTACCAGTATTTGCAGCATTGTATTTGTCCTTGTCATAGTCACTGCAGAATGCAAACATTCCACATTTGGTCAAACGAATCACCTTGTCTCTGCTCACTATCATTTGTGCGTATGTGTAATGTCAATGTTTATAAACGTAATTGACTTTGGGTTCCAGCAGATCCAGAGCCTACCCCTCACACCTGCTGTCCAAACCGCACAGTCGTTAGCCATATTGTCAAGAAATATCCTAACACACCAAGATGCGACGACGACCATCCATGTCGGAATGAAGGTGACATCTGTTGTCATGGCTACTGCATAAAACAGGAGTACCAGAATCAGAATTGCTGTTGCCCCGTTGAGGACTCGAACTTGCCATGTGACGGGAATATGAAGTGCGAAACCACTAAGGACTGTGGACCAAATCAGAAATGCTGCCGGGAATCACAGTGCGATTTCCCCGTGTGTCGGGACGTAGCGCCTTGCAATCGTAAGTTGGCATCTTATACTTTTAATACATTATTTTAAGGTTATAAATATTCATCATAGCTCATCTGTCATTTTGTCAATTTGTTATTTTCGTGGACTGAAGCTGAGCCCGCGATCCCACAAGGCTGCTGCCCTGCCAGAGAACAAGTGGCAGATCTAATCAACACGAACGTTCTGGAAGTGAACCAGTGCAACCCAAGACCGTCCCTGTCCTGGTGACCAGCTCTGTTGCTTCGGTTACTGTATTCCTACGATCCACCAATCTCAGAATTGCTGCTGCCCCGTGGACGCACCTCACACAAGATGCCATTCCACTTTGCCCTCATGCGAAAGTGATGCTGACTGCAATGGAAATGAGCAATGTTGTGAACACTGCCAGAGAAAAGTGTGTCGTGCCCCTGTGTCCTGCCCATGTGATGGTAAATTGTACACAGTCTCTCATCAAGGCTATTACTTTCCAATCTCACAGCAGTCGATATTTTACGCATCTCTTATCATCAATGTTAATGACCCCCCCCCCCCACCCACCCACCCCATATACTGTCTGCATTTGTGAGCACATCAACCACTTCATCATGATATCATTATTGATTATCACCGATACTGTCATTGCAGGGAAATGGAACGTGTCTGTGCGAAGGAGACCCTCACTGCCGATCTTATGACGGTCACTGGTGGCATTTCCATGGCACCTGCGAGTATTCCTTCACCAGAGATGGCTGCATCAATGGCCAACCTGCCACGACATCGCCCAACTTCCACATCACTATCAAGCAGTTCAGTCCATATGGCCACAGGAGGTTGGACATATGTGCAGACTGTGACAATTCATTTCCCCAACCTAGGCTTTGTAAGCATATCCGACAATTTATTGTCTCAAAACAATAATTTGCATTACGAGCGTAATATGCAGTATGATGACGTTTGATGATGTTCAACAAATGTCAACTGAATATTTAAAGATCACCTTTGTGACATTGTGTGACTCCAGGTTGTCATTTTCTACGAGAATGGTGATGTTTCTAAAGGACCGGATGTTGGGAGCGCCAGTCCGATATCCGGAACCGTTGTCGATGGTCCAGTCAATATTGATGTTTCCAATCACGGGTTGGGGGTCCCATCGTAATGGCAATCACGTCACACGAGCAATGTTCAGGTGTCTGACGTGTGTGCATGTGTTTGTTAAAGCACCAAAGTGACCGGAGTGGTTTGAGTTCATTTCAACAAATCTAGTCGAAATATAGTGCAGCTGGTTTGACTTATTTGAACAAAGTGATTCCTTGTCCTGTAAATTGATCTTCCTGAAAGCCTGAAACATATGCAGATTTTGTCGGCGCCCGCACTTGGTCTGGAGCACGTGCAGCTTTGGCGCTATAGGTGGGCGCTTGATGTGAGGGTATCCTGCTGGATGCGCGAGCGACTGTGTGGTCTTTGTGCTGACTACAACGGCGACCCCCGAAACGACCGGATGATCGGGCCACATCAAAATCACTGTCCTGATGTGTTCTCGCCTACTGATGTACCCGGGGCCATTGTGAGTTTCTTTGAACATGAAAACAAACCCATAATGTATATGTCCCAAGTATTTAGCAATGTGTTTGTGTAGGAATGTTGTAATGGTGGGTAATGCTTTGTAAACAAAATATAAACGCTGTTGGGTGGGACTATATTTGTCTAACAAACTCAATTTGTAAACAATTGGTGTTACAAGTATGTGAATATTTTCAGACAACTGATACAAACATTTTCGGCATGTCATGGCAAGTTTCACCTCCGACTAACAGCTGCACTTGTGACCTGCCTCTAGTCACTCATCCAAGAAGGGGGCGGCGCCAGACCGGTGAATGCGACGTCCTATATGAGGTGTTCAAGGTGAGACCAAACTAGTCGAACACCTCAGTTAATGTGACATACCATGCTGCAGATATCCATAGTTAATATAAATTTCCAATAAGCACTATTAGATTAAAACCACAATTCAAGACTGTTTTTTCAAAGATATGGCAATGATTTGTGTAACAGAGGTGTAGCGTAGTGAATCCAGTGGACGTGGCTGAGGTGGTTCATAGTTGCCAGTACGACACGGAAAACGCTGGGGACTTTGCACGTGACATCCCCTGGCGATGCCAATACGCTGCTTTATTGTCCGAACTTTGTGATGATGAGAATCCAGATGTCTCCAAGCTTAATGGTAATTTCTTTATCAGAAAATCATATTGTTAAATAGTTTATGTACCTTACCTCAAAGCTTAAATGGTGATTTTCTTATTAGCGAATAATGTTATATACAGTTCAATGGTTATTTCTTTAATAACAAATCGGTTGGCCGTAGAATAGTATATGTAGGATTTGAATGTATTGTGTTTTCACTCACTCAATGTGTTTATATTATGTTTGTTTTGTACCAGTGGCGAGTAGACAGGCATTGCCTCATCATCGTCATCAGAGGCTGCTTCTAGTGATGCACAAGCTGCGGTTGTAATATGTACATACTGAACAACAACGACGAATTGCAAATTCACTTGATGATATCTAAGTCGGTATAGATCCGATTTAATTCTTAAACTTTATCCAAGCACGAATAAGTAACATCTTTTTTAACATATAGGAAAGAATATATCGTATTTGTCTTGTGAAGGCTGTTATTTGGTTTTCATGTAATAATATTTCTGGAAATAAATTTTACTTTGTGTTTTGTAGCATCACAACTGTTGAGTAGTTTTATGTGTATCGTTTACATGTCACTTTTCTCCTTGCAAACATAGTACAAAGAGGATTACACAAATACAAATAAGATTTCAATTGAGTGATTGTTCTACCCCTGATTAACAGACAGTAAACAAAAATCACAAGCGCAATTATATTGATACTGTTAAAATCGTATGGAATATAAAGGGGTCAATCCAACTTCTTGAACCACAGAAAAAACATTAATAACTCTATGATAAAATAGTTAAACGTGCCACTTAAATCGCTGAAGGGATCCCGTTGGTGCGGGACTTTTACCCAAAGGTTAATGTGTAGGAAATATAATGAGCTCGCAACTCATGTGCCATATCTACACTGAGTCATTACAGTGATGCATAATAATAATCTTAATACAAAAAAGCCACAGCCCTTAATCTGTCCTTAATCTTAAACGGTCCTCTTACGGTTCTAGGCCTTCTCGTCACTTAAACTTGTTACCACATTACACAAATACACATTATATACACAAACGACCTCAACGTGCGCTAACAATAAGCGTCAAGGTGCTTGGATCATTATATGTGAAGTTTGTATCCACTTAGACCGGCGTTATTAAGCCTGGTGACAGTTAGGTGGAACCTCTCTATACCTCTTACTTATTATGTGGTATTGAGATTTTTTGGAAGACATTCGCAAATTGTTGTGGTACTGCAACATTAATGCCGCCAATATATCACTTAATGATATGTCACTATTGTTTTCGATTCTAACAGCACTGATTTTGCATGGGATAGACATTGTGATCTGTCAAATCCATGGCCGCCAGCGTTCATTACAGACCTGCACATTTACCATGATGACATGTTTTCCAACACCGTTGTATAGTGCTAGACACCCACGCTTATCATCGCCTAATAAACACATCCATATTTTCCTGAAAGCCTCGTTATGACGGGAAATATTAAAGTCAAATGCGATTCATCGCTATATAAATGCATGAATAAACGCAGCATAAGTTACAAATAATGCATGTCCTGAATTATCTGGCTGTGGCAGCGCTACACAACGCGGTGTCTGGGCAGTGCTGCAAACTGGCCATGCTTACTTCGTTTGGGGTTGCTGAATATAATGGTGATAAGCTTAAACCGTGAATATAATGGAAATAATCTTAAACCGTGCATATAATGGTAATAAGCTTAAACCTTGAATATAATGATATTAAGCTCAAATCCTGAATATAATGTCATTAAACTTAAACCGTGGATATAATGGTAATAAGCTTAAACCATGAATAGTATGGTAATAAGCTTAAATAGCTATTGATTCGTCTCTTTGAGAAACAGACGGTCCAAGGCGAAGACAACCAGGCTGCTGCTCTTTCAATCAGAACCTGTACATAACCTTTCTTTTAATCAAAACCAGTAAATCACCATTGAAGCTGGAGAGTACAACTCGAAAAGTTCCTTTCACAACGACGAGAGCAATGCACAATATATCTTAGTGCCTACGATTGATTAGTTACCACCGCTATAAATGCGTGTGTCGTCTGTTATCCATCTGATATTAGGGATAATATAACATTTGTCGTGGCATTTTATTCCTGTTTTGCCCAGTTTAAGAACCTTTTAATTTAACGAAGGTTTTGTTAGTAAAATTGTTCTGAAGTTAATGGCCATTTGGTTCTTAAAGGTCAACGATTTTCATCATTTCTTTATTTTTTGTTTCAAAATGAAGATTAATAACTCATTAACTAACGGGTACTCATAATTCATTGCACCGCCATGCATAACTACAAAAAATCCACCGATAAGGTTCCACTCGGAAGAAAATACGAAGCCATCTTCTCGATGCCATTTTGCCTCAGTTGGCCGCTAGGGGCAGGTTGCGTGACGTCATTCCTGCTGCGCGGCCTCATAGAGAATTTGACAGTGATCGAGTGAGCGAAGCGAAAAGCGATTGTTTGTATTTTAGGATTACACTGTTTTTAAATGAAGCTTGGCTAGTGAATGTAGCTTTGCCATTGTACCCTCAGCACATTAAATATTTTGGACCACATGCAGTATATAAAAATATTCATTCATTGTACCACAAATATAAATTTACAATAACTCTTTAATTATTTCTCTAACTTAGGTGTAGCTGTCAGCACTGCATCCCAATGGACAAAGCCAGAGTGTGCAGCAGAGGTTTGGAGAGAGTGATGGCTATAACAGAGGAATGGACATGCATCCCAAGCATCCCAGATTCCTGGCAAACTGCCTGAATAAAAATGTGCTGGAAGCTTCCAAATTTGAATCTGTTCAAATGGATGGACCTGTTGGAGATGAGGTCTCTACAATGAGTAAGTTAGCCATTATAGCTACCAAAAAAGACGGTTTGAGGTTGAACAATCATATTTATTGCTAAGGGAACATCAATCCCGCTGTGTAAAATATTCAGTGTTCATATTGATAAACTACAATATATTTTACATAGCCAAGAATAAATAAAACCAGTAACATGAAATCCAGAGGCAGTGCTTACAATAAAATTACAAAGTGAGGGAATGGTTGACAAATGACAATTGTTTTTTTAACTATACAACTTATTTCAAAACCATAGACAACTTATTGACATATTGCTTCAGATTATTCAGGTATCTAGCCTACCACCAGTTTACATTATGGATATGGCACAGACTGGGCAAAAGAAACAGGAAAGTGCTGACAGTCTGTGTGGTAACAGTTGTTAGAGAATCCTTCCCTCACATGGGCGGCAAATATACAGGTTATCTACAATGGAGCGGAAGATTATTTGGTCAGGTTAAATCGACACCTGTGAGCATCTACGAGAAGATCCTTTTCAGGTTTCTCGTACTGGGAGGCAATAGGTGGTGGAACATTCCTTTCCTCTGCAAGGACCTCAGCAAGTCTGTAGCTTGGGTATTTTTGCCTGAGATCAAGCATCTCAGCAATGAACTGATGTACATAGTCTGTCAAATCAAATCATATTCATATTTTATGATAGTCATAAAGTAAGTTAGTTATAAAATATGCCCATTTGAATTGGGTAACAATGTTTGTGCATATGAAACTTATTTAGGTTTCGGTAATAAATGTCAAAATAACATGTGTTTCATTTTAGATTAATGCATGTACACACCAAAAGAAATTGGTACTTTGACCGGCTTGACAACTGGGTCTCCCTGTCTGGCTTTGGGGATAAGACACTCTCCATTGGGACTGACCTCCTTCAGTGATGGCTTGAGCTCTGTTCGAGTTTTCATTGAAGTGAAATACTGCTAGGAGCAATCTGGATATATATATATAGCAGGTTGATAACATATTGCTAAGTAAGAGTTGAAACTTGAGCACATAATTATACAAAGAACATTACAGCTGTCACTACACAAATGTGCTAAACTTCCATACAACAAATATACACAACCGAATTTTAAACTGTTATTTCATTGGTATTACCTGGCCTCCATGGTGGCATAGGGATAGTGGACACTCTTTGGTGCAAAGAATATGACCACTTTGTGATACGATTCTAGGCTTGATGTCTGCTCTGATGGGGAAAGCCTGCCAATGTCATTTAGGAGATGCTTGCTGGAGACTATCTACTCCAACTCTTTTGTGTGGCTTCGATCCTATTTATGGTTAACACATATATCAATACAGATTACATTTCTTTGGTAAAGTAGTACCACAGGGACATTGATTTTACCATTACGACTCATTTAATTACACTACCACAGAAGTAAATATTTCTATATAAACTTATATGATTAAAAACGAATACTGACCCTTCAGTATCCACTTCCTGTACTCTAGTAGTGCATGCTCACATTCCGGGTACAGATAATAGGGATAGTGGACACTCTTTGGTGCAAAGAATATGACCACTTTGTGATACGATTCTAGGCTTGATGTCTGCTCTGATGGGGAAAGCCTGCCAATGTCATTTAGGAGATGCTTGCTGGAGACTATCTATCCAACTCTTTGTGTGGCTTCGATCCTATTTATGGTTAACACATATATCAATACAGATTACATTTCTTTGGTTAAGTAGTACCACAGGGACATGGATTTTACCATTACGACTCATTTAATTACACTACCACAGAAGTAAATATTTCTATATAAACTTATATGATTAAAAACGAATACCGACCCTTCAGTATCCACTTCCTGTACTCTAGTAGTGCATGCTCACATTCCGGGTACAGATCCCCATGCCCCGCGTGCTCATTGGCGACATGCCTAGTGACAGAGAGCCACTTGGCTCTGACCAGACCCGCATCTCCATCGCTTGAGGCAGCACACCAGTAAACATGATTGGAAATGCCCACTCACCCAGGATGTTGCAGTTTTTTCTTTTCCCTTTGGCCAGTATTTTCTTATTGGTCCCTTCATTTACAAATAAGGGTGTGTTTGTCTTTAATGCTAACATATAAATTTGTTATGCCAACATGTTAAATATTATTTAAATTGTTACACAGAGTGTTGGGTCGACTTAAGTCACACAAAGAAACTAACCTTTGGCAACATGCCACACATCAAACCAGTGTTGGACTGTAGGTTGCTCTTCCCTTATGTACTTTTTCTCCCCCGATTGTCTGTCAGTAGTGATTGATTCAATGGTCAAGCCATTCTCAGACAGGGATTTCAAAGCACGCTTCAGAACAGCTAACTCCATAGCATTTGAATTTTTAACTTGGTTGCTCTGAAAGAAATTAACAGGCAATTGATGGTAAAATAGACATCCATCAGAATCCATCATATACTGGTCATAAATTGTAAGTTTTATACCTGAACAAGTTGCATGTCTAGAACCTTCGAAGTCTTTAGGTCCATCAGGGTGTAACTGCCATACTTAGCAGTGTGGCCTGGAGAACAACATCTTGCATCCCCTCCTACAGAAAGTGGTGTACCTTGGCGAGCAGTTGTCAGTGATGTCTGTTGGCTCCGCCATAGTCGTCTTACAGCTGGAACAAGATAGCTTCTGAATGAATGTTGACATAGATATCGTTGGGATATTAACATGCCTGAACATGTTCAGTGTTCTAACAGCACTACTGCCGCTAACAAACATCCCTGAAGCCATTAACAAATTCCCTGCAGGCATAGCTCCTGTAAATGGTTGGCTATCCCACATCTTACGGTGTCCATTCACGCAGATTTGTTCAAAACAAGCAAACCTCCCCCGTATCTGCTTGATGACTCTGCAGGGGCCCAAGCACAGGAAGCATGAGAGCATCAGGGTTCTCAAACAGCTCTCATACACAATAAATTTTCTTTGATTCTGACTAGGGCCATCCTCCAGATCAACACCACTGTGAACAATAAGAATGAATTCACAACATAAGCATTCTGTGAGCTACATTTTTCTTTCATCAAATAAAACCCTGTGATTACACTACAAACAAAACAATATTTTCCTTACACTTCTTCAAACTCCATGTCATCATCAGTGTCCATCTCGGCATCATCACTGACATCAGTGAAGTCATAGTCAGGGTCAGTTTCCATCTCATCATCGCTGTCCACTAGTTGAACAAATTCCTCCTGGGGCTCATACTGGGTGCCCCTGGTGACATTTTTGGTCAGCAAGTTGCACTGTGTCCCTATGCAGTGCTGAGATGGGCTAACTTGGGTACCTCTTGAATATTTCTTTATTCCAGGAAAGATGGAACTCTGTGACTGTATGGTATCAATACAATAAGTATGCTACAATTTCATTCATCATAGCCTTAAAGGATGTAAATGTTTACAAATTGACTCTGAAAAGACACATGGATGCATACACCAGAAGTAATCCCTGCCAATGCATTTCATCCAATATGATAATGCAGTTGCCTTGTGACACTCACGGAAACATTTGCCTGCACCCCAAATGACAAGTGAGAGCAAGCTTCATGGTCGGCAGACGGCAAGGCACTCGCCCTGATGTAGCAAACAACGCGGACGCTGTCAGAGGCGAAATTTCTTCACCTAGGTCGGCAGTGCTTGGGTGTGAAACCTCAGCAACTTGGTGATAAATTCATTAACATCTAAATAAGTATACGTCATCATAGCAGGACTAGCCTAAAGGTTCAAGCCAACAGATCTCACCTGTTGTCGTTGCCTTTTCTCCGAGGCACTCAGTCGCTTACTTTGACTGTCATCAACTCCAACGTGGCTAAAGAGAGTCGGTATGGCTTCTTTTCGGAGCCTAGGTTTTTTACGAAATCCTAGACTTTTGAGCAGCTCTGGGTCAGTATCATAAGCACCATTCTCGAAATGATCAGAACATAGAACTGTCGTAAGGGTAGGACTCCAGTGTTTACGTTTGACTTTCGACACCCATATGCGGTGCATTTTGCTGTCTTTTGGAAACAGAAAAAAACTCACGCCTGACTTCACATTGTTCCGACAACCAAACACACAACAATAAGGCATAATCCACACCAAGAAACGCACCAGACCGTGAAGAAAGATGAGTAAGTCACACGCTGTCAACCAACCGTGAAGGCTGAAGATTGCGAACAACCCGAATGACGTCACTGTCCGGAAATTCACGAATTTTACCGAGCGGTATCTTGTCAGATTCGACGTAGAAAATGTACATTTCAAAATCATTTTTCTAAAAGAAAAAAAGCGCGCATTCACCTTATTTTGGTTACGATACTCTTTTAAAACATAGAACTTTGGAAAATGGAATAAAAAAAATCTTGTAGTTGACCTTCAAATTGCGTGTTTGGTTATTTATAAATTGCTCCTAAACAGAACCCAGTATTTATAAATATAAATACAATCCCCATCACATAACTACACAGACAGAGGGTAAATTTGTCTTCGATATTGCAGACCGTGCAAAAGGTGTTTCTATCCACATTTCACTATGATACCGGATTTTATAATATATTAAACGTACAATGCCGTTAAGTGTGATAGGATACGCATTGAACGAAAATTAAATACATACTGCGTCGCTGTTCACATTCACTGCAAGCTTGGATATTCATTCAAAACGCAAACAATTCACTCGTTAAATAAACTTTCCTACTTGATGAGTATTGCCTCAGGTCTTCTTATGTGTCAAAATGTAGCCGTTGATTGAAGCTGTGCCATGACGACAGCATACCATAATTTACGCTATTTGCCAAACATCTGATGATATGAGCTTGTCTTCAATATTTACAGTTAATGATATTCATATCAGTAGAAATATTTTAAGGATACATAAACATATGCCACGCACCTGTTTATCTAAAGCATATGAGGGTGTGATGTCAAAAAACGTAGCAGGGACGGGTGGGGAGGAGGTGCGTTAAGCATTGTATCCCTGTCAGCATTTCCCTGACTGAGGTCCACTAACACCAACAAACACTGTCTAAGGGGTCGTGATGGGATGTATGACGTCAGCTGCCGTCTCTGAATGCACTGAGATGAGCCACCATTGTCGTGTGTCCGTACGTGATGATGAAGACACACCCAGCCGGGCTCTCCCCTCGCCACCTATCGAGTGATCGCCCATCATAATGTTCTATTGAGGTTTACATCCTGGGTTGTGATCTACAGAAAATAGTCCCACGGGGGTTGTTCAGATTGTAGGAAGACAAAACACGTAGAAAAAAACGGTTGTGTTTAGTTAATGTTGTGTGGGGCAGTAAATTTTGCTTCTCGCTTTGTAGTTTATTGCACAGCTGAAAACAATTCCATTTGTCATCAAATGTTATATCAAGATGGCTCGAGCTTGATTGTTGTGTCTGTGTTTTTTTTATAGACTGCGCACCAATTGCTCATCTGTATTTTGATGAATAATTATAACACTTCCATGCAATAGACTTTACCGATTCCTCTTAGCTGATACTCTACAACTATTATTCAATGGATCCTACCTCATACTGGCTGAGAGTATGGAACTTATATGGATTTTTATCAATTTGTCATATGTTAAAAATAACATAACGCAAGTACAAACCCATTCGTTCTGTACATTGGTGAATTGTCACAAATGCTTTGTTCCTGTTTTCATAACTAAAATGTACAGACGCCTGTTTGAAGCATTATGGTGAGAACTGCATCTGAAATCTGAGTGTATTCTATGTCCATAAATGCTTTAACATGTAAGTGGTTACGTTGGATATAGTACCATGCCATGTTGTCAACTGCCTCTATATTGTTTTGAAAGCCACAGACAGCTCACTGCCTATGCAGTTGAGATTATGATTACACGACCCAAACCGGGAATCATAACTCAAGAAGCGGCGACATTGAATAAAAATGCATAAAGTGAAAAGAGACAAAGCAAAAAGTAAAATTAGTCGCCGCCACATAAATAATGAAAAATAATGAGGATGTTAATAAATTCGCAAACAGTAATATCTTTAAGTGTAACAAGGGGTGATTTATCGATCAGATGAAAGGTTGAGAGCATTAAACAGGGAGAAAGCTGTGGGGCTGGGGGGTGACATACAATCCAACACCAACCTCACATGCTGCGAAGTGGAAATAAAAGAGGCAGTACCCAACGCAAACACGCCTCGTTGGTTGTTCAAATGGTTTCCCGCAGCGAAATGATTCCAAAGCTCGTTTGGGACTGTAAGCATTCCTTTCTAAATGGAAATATCTAAATGTCAATCTCGAGGCGATGTTGACTTAGAGAAGCGTCATCAACGATTGAACGACATTGTGATTCAAACATACACAGCGACATGGTCCGAAAACTAATACAATCATAATGTTTCTACCCCCTCACCTCAAGCTCCCATGCAGTACAGTAATATAGAAGACATTTAAGACTGTTGTATGACGTAGCGATTATTGTCGTCCCTACATCCAAGATAGTCTATATATACTATATCTCCCTGCAAGTGAAGGTTGCTGGCAGACGAAGAGATTGGCTAGCATTAGAGATCGACTATGGGCGAGTCAGGCAAGTGGTAGGCAAGGCAACTCGCCCCTGGTGTTTTGATGATCTGATGACACCTTGGGGGCGAGGGTCCGTATGGCAGTATCTTGAGCGTTATAAACAAATATGCTCCTTCTCGCAATGCAGAAAAGGGACAGTTTAAAAAACATAGATTTTCATATCAATAAATGTCTTACCATCAATCTTGCCTAGAGTGCAACAACAGTCATACTCCTTAATCAACAGAATCGTCGAAATCCAACACAATTTTAAAATTGTTGTCCAACATGGCTACCGCGCGAATCGAAAACATGAGCAGTATCATAGCGTATTAACGAGTATTAACTCCATTATGTTGCATTGTGGGAGTCGGCCATGTTGAGTTTTTGAAGTTTCATGATGTGCCGTATTTTAGTGCTACAACAGAACAATTAGACAAAATTGTAGTAATAGAAACAGTCCTCGTGTTATTTTGTGATATAATCTTGCATTTTGTCACAATTTTTTTTTCTTGTAGGGCTTTGGTAAGTTTTTAGCGAGTTCATCGGTCGATTTGACTTCGGAAGCTCCGAAATCTCGCAGTCGGCGCTTCGCCTCTACAGCTCGGACGTGAGAGATCGAAAGTAGTAAATAGCGCGGGGCTGTCAGAGGCGGAGTTTCTTTGCCTAGGCAAGTGGCTGACGGTCCGATATCCCATATAGAAACTTCTTCAATCGGTGCCCTACTTCTTGTATTAATGCTACTACGATATCTTGTGGTCTGCTTATCTGGTACAAGTTCGCCCACATTACCCTGCAGTGTCTCTCTAGCTTTTGTACATTAGTGGCTATTCGTGCCTGTTTATTACTCTGGTTAAATGATGTAAGTCATACTTTTTGCGATATTTTGTAGAATTTTGTGAGATTCTTGCATGTAATTGTATCGATTGTGATGGTGCTAATTTTTGCTTACATAATATTATCATTCAATTTGATTTAAATCATATTATCACAGAAGTGGTAAAGCAATGGGCGCGAGCTTGATAGTAGAAACTGATAACCCCCGTGGCTGAATCCCGATCCGATCATGTTTTCTATGTCAATGGCGAATGGATGCTGATTCATGTTAAAAAACTCCCCAAAGTACTCCATAGTGCGTCCCAGCAATGCCCTTATACAGTAACTATTGGTGCAGCCACTATTGTAGACAATATTGGTTTCTTTAAGTCAATTCGCCAGCCAAGTCAAAATGCTGTGCCATATCTAATAGTATGAGTTGATGGGGGCATCAATGCAATGATCTTAACTATACACCTATTATTCACCAGCATTGAAAGGTTTAATTAATGAGACTGTCATTCCGCTCTGATGATTGCACATTTTTCATTTTCGATGCCGACTTAAGTACTTGTATAACAAATAGGCCCATGGGGACATGGGGGAACTTGGCGAACTGTGATAGGAAAATTTCAGAATCGGGTCATAATTGGCCAAAATCGGCCAAAAATTATCATGGATGATAATTTTTTGTGGACGAATGGGGAAACTTTCAATTTGTTCGAGTTAACAATTGAGATAGGCTTCCATAATATGGATTTTAATCAAATATATACAATAAGATGAATTAGCTGGCCGATTTTGAAATGTTCCTGATGCAGTCCGCCAAATTCTCCCATGTGCCCCTGGGCTTCTTTCTTGTGTAGCGCGAGAGGCACTGCGACTTGACCTGATTCTCGCTGCCAGCCGCGCCCAGCGGATTCCTTTGTTATGCGCGACAGGGCGGCTACATTGAAGAGCCAACAGAAATGACACCCACTGTACTTCGAACACCTTTTGTGAGAAAACTGTTGGGTATTTAGAGAAAAAAATTATACACTTTGTTCAGAATTGAATGGGCTTCCTTCTCGAGCAAACCAATTCACAATGGGACCATTCATGACGGACAAACGACGCTATAACTTCAGATTTGAGTACCGTTTTTGCTTTGATTCGTTCGAAACCGGAAGTTACGCAACCGATATCAATAAATTTTGCGGATTAGATTCGCGCTGTTCATGTCAACATCTGATTTAATTTTTATCACCATTGAACTGATATTTACGATTTTATTAGCAATCGAAAATTTGACGAAAATTGACTGAGTGAAATTTGTTTTTTCAACTCAACGCGCTTTGAAAAGGACAAATATATTGATTGCATATGTCAATTATGAAAGTTTGGTAATTCCATCAGCTTTCAGAAAATGTAAATTTTGTTACGATCGGACGATAATTAGTGAATCTATTGCGAAATTAAAAAGTTTAGAGATTTTGGCTACCAGAAATTTTCGACCTGCTACGATTTTTTTTATGATGCATTATTTACAACTAAGTATATTTAGAAAAAGTTTACAATTACACTAAACTTTCAGAATATGTTGACTGTATTGAAATTTAATTGTAAAGCATGGACATATTGAGCATTGAACTTGTGTCATTTTTTATAAACTTTGATGCTTTCGTGACCGGAAGTGACGTCATCGACATTCCGGATATTTTAGGATACGTCTTGGTATGTCGCTGAGAACATGTGAACCAAATTTTATTACCATCGGACATGTATTGACGGTTTTATAGGCGCTCAAAATATTCATGAAACTTTTGTTGCCATTTGGACCGATACCACTTTTTTTCGACCTTAGACGCTTGGGAAAACCATTGGTTGGATCGCCGTATATGTATTTAGAAAAAGTTTGCAATTTGAATGAGCTACACAATGGTGTAAACTATGTAACGATCCGACCATTATTAACGGAGTTAGACGAGATACTAGTTTTTCACTTATTCGATAACCTTGACCTTAGTTTTGGGTCAAGGTCAAAACAAAACCTCTCGGTTCTGCGCATTAATCATGCCTAGCGATTGAAGAAAAAATAAATTGAAAATATCAAAAATTGCGACCTGTATCGCGGATCAAAAAATTGTTTACATACATACATACATACATACTGACAAACGCGACTGACCAACGTAACTTGGCGTTATGATTACGCCAAGTTAACAAGAGGCCCATGGGAGCCATGTGGGAACTTGGCGAACTGCATCCAAATAATTGCAACAATTTCAGAATGGGGCCACAATTGACCAAAATCGGCCACAAATTACCTAAGTTATCATGCCTCTTATGTTGAAAATCATTATGATTGCAAAGTGATTCATGGGAAATGAAAAGTCATAACGTGTAAATCACCATTACGTTATGATATATACAATAAGATGAATTAATGGGCCAATTTTGAAATTTGCCCGTGGGCCTCGAGGTTTCCCCATGTATCTACGGGGATCTTGTTTGTGTAGCACGAAAGGGAAATGAAAAATCATAAGGTACGTTATCATCGTTATGATGTCTAATGGGAACCATCGATAACCAAGGGTGATAAAGAAGTATTGACTGGCATGGCTTCGTTTGCGATGTGTTGCATCGATATGCAAAGTTTTTTAGAGGACATTCATTTTTACAGTGAATTGGACTGGTCCGTATTGCTGCTTGCCGGCTTTACGCAAAGCGAGCTGGCAGCAGCGGTGACCTTTGTGAAACTATCAACCTTAAACATTCATTCAGAAGCCAAACAACATTAAGCAATAAAAAATCCGTATCAACCTATAATTAACAAAATTACAATGGATTTATCAATCATGTTGAGTGTTTAGCTCTTGTTGGCACCTGTAATACTTATTATTCATATATGACAATGTATGCTAGTGTGCTAGGCCGCGTGGCGTAGCGGCAATGCTTTAGACTTCCATGCTAGAGGCCGGTGTTCAAATCCCGTACACGGACATAATTTTTTTTCCGAATTTTCGTGCCACAACAATTATTTCATCTAATTTCAATAGAACACGATTCGTGCTGTCGATGACAACAGCTGAGCAGTTTTTTATGACTATAGAACTGATATTTACGATTTTATTAGCAATCGAAAATTGGACGAAAATTGACTGAGTGAAATTTGTTTTTTCAACTCAACGCGCTTTTAAAACGACGATTATTTTGATAGCATATGTCAAATCCAAAGTTTGGCAATTGTTTCAGCTTTCAGAAAATGTTAATTTTGTTACGATCGGACGATAATTAGTGAATTTATTGCGAAATAAATAAGTTGAGAGATTTTGGTTACCAGAAATTTTCGACCTGCTACAATTTTTTTAACAATGCATTATTTACAACTAAGTATATTTAGAAAAAGTTTACAATTACATTACACTTTCAGAATATCTAAACTGCTTAAAAATGGAACTCAAAAGTATGGACATATTGAGCATTGAACTTGTGTCATTTTTTGAAAACTTTGATGCTTTCGTGACCGGAAGTGACGTCATCGACATTCATGATATTTTAGGATACGTCTTGGTATGTCGCTCAGAACATGTGAACCAAATTTTATTACCATCGGACATGTATTGACGGTTTTATAGGCGCTCAAAATATTCATGAAACTTTTGTTGCCATTTGGACCGATACCACTTTTTTTCGACCTTAGACGCTTGGGAAAACCATTGGTTGGATCGCCGTATATGTATTTAGAAAAAGTTTGCAATTTGAATGAGCTACACGATGGTGTAAAGTTTGTAACGATCGGACCATTATTAACGGAGTTATTCGAGGTACTAGATTTTCACTTATTCAATGACCCTGACCTTAGTTTTGGGTCAAGGTCAAAACAAAACCTCTCGGTCCTGGGCATTATTACCCCCTAACGATGGGTGAAGAAAAAATTGGAAAATTTCCAAAATTGCGACCTGTATCGCGGATCACAACAAATGATATCTGATAGGCGCTCAACATATTCATGAAACTTTTGTTGCCATTTGGACCGATACCACGTTTTTTCGACCTTAGGCGCTCGGGAAAACCATTGGTTGGATCGCCGTATAAGTATTTAGAAAAAGTTTGCAATTTGAATGAGCTACACGATGGTGTAAAGTTTGTAACGATCCGACCATTAATAACGGAGTTATTCGAGATACTAGTTTTTCACTTATTCGATGACCTTGACCTTACTTTCGGGTCAAGGTCAAAACAAAACCTCTCGGTTCTGCGCATCACTGACGCCTAACGATGGGTGAAGAAAAAATTGGAAAATTTCCAAAATTGCGACCTGTATCGCGAAACAAAAAATTGTTTACAAACAAACATCCCACAAACAAACTTACAAACCGGGGTGATCGCCATAACTTGGCGATCCGAAATCGCCAAGTTAACAAGAGGCCCATGGGTACATGGGGGAACTTGGCGAACTGCATCCAAACAATTGCAACAATTTCTGAATCTGGCCAAAATTGGCCAAAATTTACCTAAGTTATCATGCCTCTTATGTTGAAAATCATTATGATTGCAGTGATTCATGGGAAATGAAAAATCATAACGT
The DNA here is from genome assembly GCA_034190875.2 of Urechis unicinctus. NCBI lineage: Eukaryota > Metazoa > Annelida > Polychaeta > Xenopneusta > Urechidae > Urechis > Urechis unicinctus. The sequence goes on along the minus strand of CM067342.1, from coordinate 12,826,346 downwards.
ACAAATCATCATTACGTTATAATATATACAATAAGATGAATTAGATGGCCGATTTTAAAATTTTCCTTATGCAGTTCGCCAAGTTCCCCCATTTACCCATGGGCCTCAAAGTTCCCCCGTGTATCTATGGGCCTCTTGTTTGTGTAGCACGCGAGGGAAATGAAAAATCATAAGGTACGTTATCATCGTTATGATGTCTAATGGGAACCATCGATAACCAAGGGTGATAAAGAAGTATTGACTGGCATGGTTTCGTTTGCTGTGTGTTGCATCGATATGCTTAATTTTTGAGGGGACATACATTTTGACCGTCAATTGGATTGGTTCGTGTGTGCAGCTTGCCGGCTTCACGCAAAGTGAGCTGGCAGCAGCGGCGACCTTTGTGAGACTATCAACCTTAAACATTCATTCAGAAGCCAAACAAAGTTAAGCAATAAAAAAACCGAATCAATCAATAATAAACAAAATTACTATGGGTTTATCAATCATGTTGAGTGTTTAGCTGTTGTTGGCACCTGTAATACTTATTAAACAAAAAATGACTGTCTCTATGCTAGGCCGCGTGGCGTAGCGGCATTGTTTTAGACTTCCATGCCAGAGGCCGGTGTTCAAATCCCGTACACGGACATAATTTTTTTGCCGAATTTTCGTGCCACAACAATTATTTCATCTCAATTCATGAGAACACGATTCGTGCTGTCGATGACAACAGCTGAGCAGTTTTTTTATGACTATAGAACTGATATTTACGATTTTATTAGCAATCGAAAATTTGACGAAAATTGACTGAGTGAAATTTGTTTTTTCAACTCAACGCGCTTTGAAACCGACGAATATTTTGATAGCATATGTCATCAATCAAAGTTTGGCAATTGTATCAGCTTTCAGAAAATGTTAATTTTGTTACGATCGGACGATAATTAGTGAATTTATTGCGAAATAAATAAGTTGAGAGATTTTGGTTACCAGAAATTTTCGACCTGCTACAATTTTTTTAACAATGCATTATTTACAACTAAGTATATTTAGAAAAAGTTTACAATTACATTACACTTTCAGAATATCTAAACTGTTTAAAAATGGAACTCTAAAGTATGGACATATTGAGCATTGAACTTGTGTCATTTTTTGAAAACTTTGATGCTTTCGTGACCGGAAGTAACGTCATCGACATTCATGATATTTAAGGATACGTCTTGGTATGTCGCTGAGAACATGTGAACCAAATTTTATTACCATCGGACATGTATTGACGATTTTATAGGCGCTCAAAATATTCATGAAACTTATATTGCCATTTGGACCGATACCACTTTTTTTCGACCTTAGACGCTTGGGAAAACTATTGGTTAGATCGCCGTATAAGTATTTAGAAAAAGTTTGCAATTTGAATGAGCTACACGATGGTGTAAATTTTGTAACGATCCGACCATTATTTACGGAGTTATTCGAGGTACTAATTTTTCACTTATTCAATGACCTTGACCTTACTTTTCGGTCAAGGTCAAAACAAAACCTTTCGGTTCTGCGCCTTATTAGCGCCTAGCGATGGGCGAAGAAAAAATTGGAAAATTTCCAAAATTGCGACCTGTATCGCGGATCACAACAAATGATATCTGATAGGCGCTCAACATATTCATGAAACTTTTGTTGCCTTTTGGACCGATACCACTTTTTTTCGACCTTAGGCGCTCGGGAAAACCATTGGTTGGATCGCCGTATAAGTATTTAGAAAAAGTTTGCAATTTGAATGAGCTACACGATGGTGTAAAGTTTGTAACGATCCGACCATTATTGACGGAGTTATTCGAGATACTAGTTTTTCACTTATTCAATGACCTTGACCTTAGTTTTGGGTCAAGGTCAAAACAAAACCTCTCGGTTCTGCGCATCATTCACGCCTAACGATTGGTGAAAAAAAAATTGGAAAATTTCAAAAATTGCGACCTGTATCGCGAAACAAAAAAAATGTTAACATACATCCAAACAAACATCCCACAAACGTACAAACCGGGGTGATCGCCATAACTTGGCGAAGGGATTCGCCAAGTTAAAAATAGAGGTGCAGCAAAGAAAGACAAATACTACGAACACTTCCGTCGCTGCCGATGAACTCAATTGCAGCTGTAGGTTTTAGCTGATGCGGTAGTGTTTATATCGAGCCAGTGGACGTTGCTAAACGGAAGTAGAGCAAACGGCCGTCGCTCACTTTGTTTTAATCGAATGAGCGCTGTGTCGCAGTGAAAACGATGAAAACACTGCAGTAAGCAGTAATATAGCTGATGAGAGCAAAACACATGATTCACATGTGAATGTAGGCGTTGCTAATCATAGTGCACTGATAGTATCTACTTTTTTAGGATATGATAATTGGTCAATGAGGTTTATTTATCCGCTTATAACTCCAATGGCAAATTTCATCGTTAGCAAAGGCAGCATGATTCGTGCTACATAAATGACACAGTTCACTCTGACTTAAGGTGTTATGCAGATCATTATTGCCACATTATTTGATGTAAACAGTGTGGAACATTTCAGGTCTACAGAATCAGTTTTAAGGACCCAATAGATATACGATGACGTCAAAACTGTCTGTGTAGCTTGTGTGTTGCCCTAAATGTCAATGAGCTGAATCAGGGAGCACCTGATAACGGCATGCATGAAGGCACTGCAAATGAGAGCATGGCTTGTCATTTGGAAATTCTTTCAATTACAAACAATACATTGTATACTCGCGTATTAAGAGGGATAGCACTGAGTGTGACTCATGAGGAAAAACACTGGGTGTGACTCATGAGGGAAAACATTGGGTGTGACTCATTGGCGAAAACACTGGGTGTGACTCATGAGGGAAAGCACTGGGTGTGACTCATGAGGGAAAGCACTGGGTGTGGCTCATAAGGGAAAACACTGGATGTGACTCATAAGGGAAAACACTGGATGTGACTCATGAGGGAAAAAATTGGGTGTAACTTATGAGGGAAAACATTGGGAGTGACTCATGAAGGAAAACAGTGGGTGTGACTCATGAGGGAAAGCACTGGGTGTGACTCATGAGGAAAAACACTGGGTGTGACTCATGAGGAAAAACACTGGGTGTGACTTATGAGGGAAAATTTTGGGTGTAACTTATGAGGGAAAACATTGGGTGTGACTCATGGGGGAAAACACTGGATATGACTTACGAGGGATAACACTGGGAGTGACTTATTAGGTAAAAACACTCGGTGTGACTTTTGGTCAGCAAGTTGCACTGTGTCCCTATGCAGTGCTGAGATGGGCTAACTTGGGTACCTCTTGAATATTTCTTTATTCCAGGAAAGATGGAACTCTGTGTCTGTAGAGACTTGTCAGCCATCTATGGTATCAATACAATAAGTATGCTACAATGTCATTCATCATAGCCTTAAAGGATGTAAATGTTTACAAATTGACTCTGAAAAGACACATGGATGCATACACCAGAAGTTATCCCTGCCAATGCATTTCATCCAATATGTTAATGCAGTTGCCTTGTGACACTCACGGAAACATTTGCCTGCACCCCAAATGACAAGTGAGAGCAAGCTTCATGGTCGGCAGACGGCAAGGCACTCGCCCCTGGTGTAGCAAACAACGCAGACGCTGTCAGAGGCGAAATTTCTTCACCTAGGTCGGCAGTGCTTGGGTGTGAAACCTCAGCAACTTGGTGATAAATTCATTAACATCTAAATAAGTATACGTCAACATAGCAGGACTAGCCTAAAGGTTCAAGCCAACAGATCTCACCTGTTGTCGTTGCCTTTTCTCCGAGGCACTCAGTCGCTTACTTTGACTGTCATCAACTCCAACGTGGCTAAAGAGAGTCGGTATGGCTTCTTTTCGGAGCCTAGGTTTCTTACAAACTCCTAGACTTTTGAGCAGCTCTGGGTCAGTATCATAAGCACCATTCTCGAAATGATCAGAACATAGAACTGTCGTAAGGGTAGGACTCCAGTGTTTACGTTTGACTTCCGACACCCATATGCGGTGCATTTTGCTGTCTTTTGGAAACAGAAAAAAACTCACGCCTGACTTCAGATTGTTTCGACAACCAAACACACAAGAATAAGGCATAATCCACACCAAGAAACGCACCAGACCGTGAAGAAAGACGAGTAAGTCACACGCTGTCAACCAACCGTGAAGGCTGAAGATGGCGAACAAACCGAATGACGTCACTGTCCGGAAATTCACGAATTTTACTGAGCGGTATCTTGTCAGATTCGACGTAGAAAATGTACATTTCAAAATCATTTTTCTAAAAGAAAAAAAGCGCGCAGTCACCTTATTTTGGTTACGATACTCATTTAAAACATAGAACTTTGGAAAAATGGAATAAAAAAAATCTTTGTAGTTGACCTTTAAATTGCGTGTTTGGTTATTTATAAATTGCTCCTAAACAGAACCCAGTATTTATAAATATAAATACAATCCCCATCACATAACTACACAGACAGAGGGTAAATGTGTCTTCGATATTGCAGACCGTGCAAAAGGTGTTTCTATCTACATTTCACTATGATACCGGTTTTTATAATATATTAAACGTACAATGCCGTTAAGTGTGATAGGATACGCATTGATCGAAAATTAAATACATACTGCGTCGCTGTTCACATTCACTGAAAGCTTGGATATTCATTGACCTTCCAAAACGTAAACAATTCACTCGTTAAATTAACTTTCCTTCTTGATGAGCATTGCCCCAGGTCTTCTTATGTGTCAAAATGTAGCCATTGATTGAAGCTGTGCCATGACGACAGCATACCATAATTTACGCTATTTGCCAAACATCTGATGATATGAGCTTGTCTTCAATATTTACAGTTAATGATATTCATAGCAGTAGAAATATTGTAAGGAAACATAAACATATGCCACGCACCTGTTTATCTAAAGTTTATGGGGGTGTGATGTCGTAAAACGTAGCAGGGACGGGTGGGGATTTGGTGCGTTAAGCATTGTATCCCTGTCAGCACTTCCCTGACTGAGGTCCACTAACACCAACAAACACTGTCTAAGGGGTCGTGATGGGATGTATGACGTCAGCTGCCGTCTCTGAATGTACTGAGATGAGCCACCATTGTCGTGTGTCCGTACGTGATGATGAAGACACACCCAGCCGGGCTCTCCCCTCGCCACCTATCGAGTGATCGCCCGTCATAATGTTCTAATGAGGTTTACATCCTGGGTTGTGATCTACAGAAAATAGTCCCACGGGGGTTGTTCAGATTGTAGGAAGACAAAACACGTAGAAAAAAACGGTTGTGTTTAATTAATGTTTGTGTGGGGCAGTAAATTTTGCTTCTCGCTTTGTCGTTTATTGCACAGCTGAAAACAATTCCATTTGTCATCAAATGTGATATCAAGATGGCTCGAGGCTTGATTGTTGTGTCTGTGTTTTTTATAGACTGCGCACCAATTGCTCATCTGTATTTTGATGAATAATTATAACACTTCCATATCATAGACTTCATCGATTCCTCTTAGCTGATACTCTACAACTATTATTCAATGGATCCTACCTCATACTGGCTGAGAGTATGGAACTTATATGGATTTTTATCAATTTGTCATATGTTAAAAATAACATAACGCAAATACAAACCCATTCGTTCTGTACATTGATGAATTGTCACAAATGCTTTGTTCCTGTTTTCATAACTAAAATGTACAGACGCCTGTTTGAAGCATTATGGTGATATCTGCGTCTGAAATCTGAGTGTATTCTATGTCCATAAATGCTTTAACATGTAAGTGGTTACGTTGGATATAGTACCATGCCATGTTGTCAACTGCCTCTATTTTGTTTTGAAAGCCACAGACAGCTCACTGCCTATGTAGATGAGATTATGATTACACGACCCAAACCGGGAATCATAACTCAAGAAGCGGCGACATTGAATAAAAATGCATAAAGTGAAAAGAGACAAAGCAAAAAGTAAAAATTGTCGCCGCCACATAAATAATGAAAAATAATGAGGATGTTAATAAATTCGCAAACAGTAATATCTTTAAGTGATTTGTCGATCAGATGAAAGGTTGAGAGCATTAAACAGGGAGAAAGCTGTGGGGCTGGGGGGTGACATACAATCCAACACCAACCTCACATGCTGCGAAGTGGAAATAAAAGAGGCAGTACCCAACGCAAACACGCCTCGTTGGTTGTTCAAATGGTTTCCCGCAGCGAAATGATTCCAAAGCTCGTTTGGGACTGTAAGCATTCCTTTCTAAATGGAAATATCTAAATGTCAATCTCGAGGCGATGTTCACTTAGAGAAGCGTCATCAACGATTGAACGACATTATGATTCAAACATACACAGCGACATGGTCCGAAAACTAATACAATCATAATGTGTGTGTGTGTGTTAAGGCACCAAAGTGAGCGCAGTGGCTTCAGTTCATTTCAACAGCGCGAATCCAGTCGAATATAATGTGGCTTATGTGACCAAAGTGATTCCTGTAAATTGATCTTCCGGAAATCAATGTTTGCAGATTTTGTCGGCGCCCACACTTGGTCTGGAGCACGTGGAGCTTGGCCCCGGTAGCTGGGAGGTTAATGTGAGGGTATCCTGCTGGATGCGCGAGAGAGACTGTGTGGTCTTTGTGCTGACTACAACGGCAACCCCGGCAACGACCGGATGATCGGGCCACATCAAAATCACTGTCCTGATGTGTTCGCGCCTACTGATGTCTCCGGTTCATCGCAATATAAATGCATGAATAAACGCTGGCAGCGCTACACAACGCGGTGTCCAGCGGCGCTGTAAACTGGCCACGCTTACTTCGTTTGGGGTTGCTGAATATAATGGTAATAAGCTTAAACAGTGCATATAATGGTAATAAGCTTAAACCGTGAATATAATGGTAATAAACTTAAACCGTGAATATAATGGTAATAAACTTAAACCGTGAATATAATGGTAATAAGCTTAAACCGTGACTATAATGGTAATAAGCTTAAATCGTGAATATAATGGCAATAAGCTTAAACCGTGAATATAATGGTAATAAGCTTAAACCGTGAATATAATGGTAATAAGCTTAAACCGTGAATATAATGGTAATAAACTTAAACCGTGAATATAATGGTAATAAGCTTAAACCGTGAATATAATGGTAATAAACTTAAACCGTGAATATAATGGTAATAAGCTTAAATCGTGAATATAATGGCAATAAGCTTAAACCGTGAATATAATGGTAATAAGCTTAAACCGTGAATATAATGGCAATAAGCTTAAACCGTGAATATAATGGTAATAAGCTTAAACCGTGAATATAATGGTAATAAGCTTAAATCGTGAATATAATGGCAATAAGCTTAAACCGTGAATATAATGGTAATAAGCTTAAACCGTGAATATAATGGTAATAAGCTTAAATCGTGAATATAATGTCATTAAACTTAAACCGTGAATATAATGGTAATAAGCTCAAATTCTGAATATAATGTCATTAAACTTAAACCGTGGATATAATGGTAATAAGCTCAAATCCTGAATATAATGTCATTAAACTTAAACCGTGGATATAATGGTAATAAGCTCAAATCCTGAATATAATATCATTAAACTTAAACCGTGAATATAATGGTAATAAGCTCAAATCCTGAATATAATGTCATTAAACTTAAACCGTGGATATAATGGTAATAAGCTCAAATCCTGAATATAATGTCATTAAACTTAAACCGCGGATATAATGGTAATAAGCTCAAATCCTGAATATAATGTCATTAAACTTAAACCGTGGATATAATGGTAATAAGCTCAAGCCGTAAATACAATGGTAATAAGATTAAATAGCTATTGAATCGCCTCTACGAGAAACAGACGTTCCAAGGCGAAGCCAATCAGGCTGCTGCTCCTTCAATCAGAGCCTGCAAATAACCTTTCTTTCAATCAAAACCAGTAAATCACCAGTCAAGCTTGGGAGTTCAACTCGAAAAGTTCCTTTCACAACGACGAGAGCAATGCACAATATATCTTAGTGCCTACGATTGATTATTTACCACCGCTATCAATGCGTGTGTCGTCTGTTATTCATCTGATATTAGGGATAATATAACATTTGTCGTGGCATTTTATTCCTGTTTTTCCCAGTTTAAGAACCTTTTAATTTAATGAAGGTTTTGTTAGTAAAATTGTTCTGAAGTTAATGCCCATTTGGTTCTTAAATTGCGTGTTTGGTTTTATATAAATTGCTCCTAAACAGAACCCAGTATTTCTAAATATAAATACAATCCCCATCACATAACTACACAGACAGAGGGTAAATGTGTCTTCGATATTGCAGACCGTGCTAAAGGAGTCTCTATCCACATTTCACAGTGATGGAGAAATGAATGATTGTCGAATCACTATGAAACCGGTTTTTATAATATATTAAACGTACAATGCCGTTAAGTGTGATAGGATACGCATTGAACGAAAATTAAATACATACTGCGTCGCTGTTCACATTCACTGAAAGCTTGGATATTCATTCAAAACGCAAACAATTCACTCGTTAAATAAACTTACCTAATTGATGAGCATTGCCCCAGGTCTTCTTACGTGTCAAAATGTAGCCGTTGATTGAAGCTGTGCCATGACGACAGCATACCATAATTTACGCTATTTGTCAAACAACTGATGATATGAGCTTGTCTTCAATATTTACAGTTAATGATATTCATATCAGTAGAAATATTGTAAGGAAACATAAACATATGCCACGCACCTGTTTATCTAAAGCTTATGGGGGTGTGATGTCGTAAAACGTAGCAGGGACGGGTGGGGATTTGGTGCGTTAAGCATTGTATCCCTGTCAGCACTTCCCTGACTGAGGTCCACTAACACCAACAAACACTGTCTAAGGGGTCGTGATGGGATGTATGACGTCAGCTGCCGTCTCTGAATGCACTGAGATGAGCCACCATTGTCGTGTGTCCGTACGTGATGATGAAGACACACCCAGCCGGGCTCTCCCCTCGCCACCTATCGAGTGATCGCCCGTCATAATGTTCTAATGAGGTTTACATCCTGGGTTGTGATCTACAGAAAATAGTCCCACGGGGGTTGTTCAGATTGTAGGAAGACAAAACACGTAGAAAAAAACGGTTGTGTTTAATTAATGTTGTGTGGGGCAGTAATTTTTGCTTCTCGCTTTGTCGTTTATTGCACAGCTGAAAACAATTCCATTTGTCATCAAATGTGATATCAAGATGGCTCGAGGCTTGATTGTTGTGTCTGTGTTTTTTATAGACTGCGCACCAATTGCTCATCTGTATTTTGATGAATAATTATAACACTTCCATATCATAGACTTCATCGATTCCTCTTAGCTGATACTCTACAACTATTATTCAATGGATCCTACCTCATACTGGCTGAGAGTATGGAACTTATATGGATTTTTATCAATTTGTCATATGTTAAAAATAACATAACGCAAATACAAACCCATTCGTTCTGTACATTGATGAATTGTCACAAATGCTTTGTTCCTGTTTTCATAACTACAATGTACAGAAGCCTGTTTGAAGCATTATGGTGATATCTGCGTCTGAAATCTGAGTGTATTCTATGTCCATAAATGCTTTAACATGTAAGTGGTTACGTTGGATATAGTACCATGCCATGTTGTCAACTGCCTCTATATTGTTTTGAAAGCCACAGACACCTCACTGCCTATGTAGTTGAGATTATGATTACACGACCCAAACCGGGAATCATAACTCAAGAAGCGGCGACATTGAATAAAAATGCATAAAGTGAAAAGAGACAAAGCAAAAAGTAAAAATTGTCGCCGCCACATAAATAATGAAAAATAATGAGGATGTTAATAAATTCGCAAACAGTAATATCTTTAAGTGATTTGTCGATCAGATGAAAGGTTGAGAGCATTAAACAGGGAGAAAGCTGTGGGGCTGGGGGGTGACATACAATCCAACACCAACCTCACATGCTGCGAAGAGGAAATAAAAGAGGCAGTACCCAACGCAAACACGCCTCGTTGGTTGTTCAAATGGTTTCCCGCAGCGAAATGATTCCAAAGCTCGTTTGGGACTGTAAGCATTCCTTTCTAAATGGAAATATCTAAATGTCAATCTCGAGGCGATGTTCACTTAGAGAAGCGTCATCAACGATTGAACGACATTATGATTCAAACATACACAGCGACATGGTCCGAAAACTAATACAATCATAATGTGTGTGTGTGTGTTAAGGCACCAAAGTGAGCGCAGTGGCTTCAGTTCATTTCAACAGCGCGAATCCAGTCGAATATAATGTGGCTTATGTGACCAAAGTGATTCCTGTAAATTGATCTTCCGGAAATCAATGTTTGCAGATTTTGTCGGCGCCCACACTTGGTCTGGAGCACGTGGAGCTTGGCCCCGGTAGCTGGGAGGTTAATGTGAGGGTATCCTGCTGGATGCGCGAGAGACTGTGTGGACTTTGTGCTGACTACAACGGCAACCCCGGCAACGACCGGATGATCGGGCCACATCAAAATCACTGTCCTGATGTGTTCGCGCCTACTGATGTCTCCGGTTCATCGCAATATAAATGCATGAATAAACGCTGGCAGCGCTACACAACGCGGTGTCCAGCGGCGCTGTAAACTGGCCACGCTTACTTCGTTTGGGGTTGCTGAATATAATGGTAATAAGCTTAAACCGTGAATATAATGGTAATAAACTTAAACCGTGAATATAATGGTAATAAACTTAAACCGTGAATATAATGGTAATAAACTTAAACCGTGAATATAATGGTAATAAGCTTAAATCGTGAATATAATGGTAATAAGCTTAAACCGTGAATATAATGGTAATAAGCTTAAACCGTGAATATAATGGTAATAAGCTTAAACCGTGAATATAATGGCAATAAGCTTAACCGTGAATATAATGGTAATAAGCTAAACCGTTAAACCGTGAATATAATGGCAATAAGCTTAAACCGTGAATATAATGGTAATAAGCTTAAACCGTGAATAATGGTAATAAGCTTAAATCGTGAATATAATGGCAATAAGCTTAAACCGTGAATATAATGGTAATAAGCTTAAACCGTGAATATAATAATAAGCTTAAACCGTGAATATAATGGTAATAAGCTTAAATCGTGAATATAATGGTAAATATAATGGTAAATAAGCTTAAACCGTGAATATAATGGCTTAAAATATAAGCTTAAACCGTGAATATAATGGTAATAAGCTTAAACCGTGAATATAATGGTAATAAGCTTAAATCGTGAATATAATGGTAATAAGCTTAAACTTAAATAAGCTTAAATATAATGGTAATAAGCTTAAACCGTGAATATAATGGTAATAAGCTTAAACCGAATGATGGTATAAGCTTAACCGTGAATATAATGGTAATAAGCTTAAACCGTGAATATAATGGTAATAAGCTTAAACCGTGAATATAATGGTAATAAGCTTAAACCGTGAATATAATGGTAATAAGCTTAAACCGTGAATATAATGGTAATAAGCTTAAACCGTGAATATAATGGTAATAAGCTTAAACCGTGAATATAATGGTAATAAGCTTAAACCGTGAATATAATGTAATAAGCTTAAACCGTAATAAGCTTAATAAGCTTAAACCGTGAATATAATGGTAATAAGCTTAATCGTGAATATAATGGTAATAAACTTAAACCGTGAATATAATGGCAATAAGCTTAAACCGTGAATATAATGGTAATAAGCTTAAACCGAGAATATAATGGTAATAAGCTTAAATCGTGAATATAATGGTAATAAGCTTAAATCGTGAATATAATGGCAATAAGCTTAAACCGTGAATATAATGGTAATAAGCTTAAACCGTGAATATAATGGCAATAAGCTTAAACCGTGAATATAATGGTAATAAGCTTAAATCGTGAATATAATGGCAATAAGCTTAAACCGTGAATATAATGGTAATAAGCTTAAACCGTGAATATAATGGCAATAAGCTTAAACCGTGAATATAAGGGTAATAAGCTTAAACCGTGAATATAATGGTAATAAGCTTAAATCGTGAATATAATGGCAATAAGCTTAAACCGTGAATATAATGGTAATAAGCTTAAACCGTGAATATAATGGTAATAAGCTTAAATCGTGAATATAATGTCATTAAACTTAAACCGTGAATATAATGGTAATAAGCTCAAATTCTGAATATAATGTCATTAAACTTAAACCGTGGATATAATGGTAATAAGCTCAAATCCTGAATATAATGTCATTAAACTTAAACCGTGGATATAATGGTAATAAGCTCAAATCCTGAATATAATGTCATTAAACTTAAACCGTGAATATAATGGTAATAAGCTCAAATCCTGAATATAATGTCATTAAACTTAAACCGTGGATATAATGGTAATAAGCTCAAATCCTGAATATAATGTCATTAAACTTAAACCGCGGATATAATGGTAATAAGCTCAAATCCTGAATATAATGTCATTAAACTTAAACCGTGGATATAATGGTAATAAGCTCAAGCCGTAAATACAATGGTAATAAGATTAAATAGCTATTGAATCGCCTCTACGAGAAACAGACGTTCCAAGGCGAAGCCAATCAGGCTGCTGCTCCTTCAATCAGAGCCTGCAAATAACCTTTCTTTCAATCAAAACCAGTAAATCACCAGTCAAGCTTGGGAGTTCAACTCGAAAATTTCCTTTCACAACGACGAGAGCAATGCACAATATATCTTAGTGCCTACGATTGATTATTTACCACCGCTATCAATGCGTGTGTCGTCTGTTATTCATCTGATATTAGGGATAATATAACATTTGTCGTGGCATTTTATTCCTGTTTTTCCCAGTTTTAAGAACCTTTTAATTTAATGAAGGTTTTGTTAGTAAAATTGTTCTGAAGTTAATGCCCATTTGGTTCTTAAATTGCGTGTTTGGTTTTATATAAATTGCTCCTAAACAGAACCCAGTATTTCTAAATATAAATACAATCCCCATCACATAACTACACAGACAGAGGGTAAATGTGTCTTCGATATTGCAGACCGTGCTAAAGGAGTCTCTATCCACATTTCACAGTGATGGAGAAATGAATGATTGTCGAATCACTATGAAACCGGTTTTTATAATATATTAAACGTACAATGCCGTTAAGTGTGATAGGATACGCATTGAACGAAAATTAAATACATACTGCGTCGCTGTTCACATTCACTGAAAGCTTGGATATTCATTCAAAACTCAAACAATTCACTCGTTAAATAAACCTACCTGCTTGATGAGCATTGCCCCAGGTCTTCTTACGTGTCAAAATGTAGCCGTTGATTGAAGCTGTGCCATGACGACAGCATACCATAATTTACGCTATTTGTCAAACAACTGATGATATGAGCTTGTCTTCAATATTTACAGTTAATGATATTCATATCAGTAGAAATATTGTAAGGAAACATAAACATATGCCACGCACCTGTTTATCTAAAGCTTATGGGGGTGTGATGTCGTAAAACGTAGCAGGGACGGGTGGGGATTTGGTGCGTTAAGCATTGTATCCCTGTCAGCACTTCCCTGACTGAGGTCCACTAACACCAACAAACACTGTCTAAGGGGTCGTGATGGGATGTATGACGTCAGCTGCCGTCTCTGAATGCACTGAGATGAGCCACCATTGTCGTGTGTCCGTACGTGATGATGAAGACACACCCAGCCGGGCTCTCCCCTCGCCACCTATCGAGTGATCGCCCGTCATAATGTTCTAATGAGGTTTACATCCTGGGTTGTGATCTACAGAAAATAGTCCCACGGGGGTTGTTCAGATTGTAGGAAGACAAAACACGTAGAAAAAAAACGGTTGTGTTTAATTAATGTTGTGTGGGGCAGTAAATTTTGCTTCTCGCTTTGTCGTTTATTGCACAGCTGAAAACAATTCCATTTGTCATCAAATGTGATATCAAGATGGCTCGAGGCTTGATTGTTGTGTCTGTGTTTTTTATAGACTGCGCACCAATTGCTCATCTGTATTTTGATGAATAATTATAACACTTCCATGCCATAGACTTCATCGATTCCTCTTAGCTGATACTCTACAACTATTATTCAATGGATCCTACCTCATACTGGCTGAGAGTATGGAACTTATATGGATTTTTATCAATTTGTCATATGTTAAAAATAACATAACGCAATACAAACCCATTCGTTCTGTACATTGATGAATTGTCACAAATGCTTTGTTCCTGTTTTCATAACTACAATGTACAGAAGCCTGTTTGAAGCATTATGGTGATATCTGCGTCTGAAATCTGAGTGTATTCTATGTCCATAAATGCTTTAACATGTAAGTGGTTACGTTGGATATAGTACCATGCCATGTTGTCAACTGCCTCTATTTGTTTTTGAAAGCCACAGACAGCTCACTGCCTATGTGATGAGATTATGATTACACGACCCAAACCGGGAATCATAACTCAAGAAGCGGCGACATTGAATAAAAATACATAAAGTGAAAAGAGACAAAGCAAAAAGTAAAAATTGTCGCCGCCACATAAATAATGAAAAATAATGAGGATGTTAATAAATTCGCAAACAGTAATATCTTTAAGTGTAACAAGGGATGATTTATCGATCAGATGAAAGGTTGAGAGCATTAAACAGGGAGAAAGCTGTGGGGCTGGGGGGGGTGACATACAATCCAACACCAACCCCACATGCCGCGAAGAGGAAATAAAAGAGGCAGTCCCCAACGCAAACACGCCTCGTTGGTTGTTCAAATGGTTTCCCGCAGCGAAATGATTCCAAAGCTCGTTTGGGACTGTAAGCATTCCTTTCTAAATGGAAATATCTAAATGTCAATCTCGAGGCGATGTTCACTTAGAGAAGCGTCATCAACGATTGAACGACATTATGATTCAAACATACACAGCGACATGGTCCGAAAACTAATACAATCATAATGTTTCTACCCCCTCCCCCCAAGCTCCCATGCAGTACAGTAATATAGAAGACATTTAAGACTGTTGTATGACGTAGCGATTATTGTCGTCCCTACATCAAAGATAGTCTATATATACTATATCTCCTTACAAGTGAAGGTTGCTGGCAGACGAAGAGATTGGCTAGCATTAGAGATCGACTATGGGCGAGTCAGGCAAGTGGTAGGCAAGGCAACTCGCCCCTGGTGTTTTGATGATCTGATGACACCTTGGGGGCGAGGGTCCGTATGGCAGTATCTTGAGCGTTATAAACAAATATGCTCCTTCTCGCAATGCAGAAAAGGGACAGTTTAAAAAACATAGATTTTCATATCCATAAATGTCTTACCATCAATCTTGCCTAGAGTGCAACAACAGTCATACTCCTTAATCAACAGAATCGTCCAAATCCAACACAATTGTAAAATTGTTGTCCAACATGGCTACTGCGCGAATCGAAAACATGAGCAGTATCATAGCGTATTAACGAGTATTAACTCCATTATGTTGCATTGTGGGAGTCGGTCATGTTGAGTTTTTGAACAAAGTTTCATGATGTGCCGTATTTTAGTGCTACAACAGAACAATTAGACAAAATTGTAGTAATAGAAACAGTCCTCGTGTCATTTTGTGATATAATCTTGCATTTTGTCACAATTTTTTTTTTTCTTGTAGGGCTTTGGTAAGTTTTTAGCGAGTTCATTGGTCGTTTTGATTCGGAAGCTCCGAAATCTCGCAGTCGGCGCTTCGCCTCTACAGCTCGGATGTGAGAGATCGAAAGTAGTAAATAGCGCTGGGCTGTCAGAGGCGGAGTTTCTTTGCCTAGGCAAGTGGCTGACGGTCCGATATCCCATATAGAAACTTCTTCAACCAGTGCCCTACTTCTTGTATTAATGATACTACGAGATCTTGTGGTCTGCTTATCTGGTATAAGTTCGCACACATTACCCTGCAGTGTCTCTCTAGCTTTTGTACATTAGTGGCTATTCGTGCGTGTTTATTACTCTGGTTAAATGATATGTCATACTTTTTGCGATATTTTGTAGAATTTTGTGAGATTCTTGCATGTAATTGTATCGATTGTGATGGTGCTAATTTTAGCTTACATAATATTATCATTCAATTTGATTTAAATCATATTATCACAGAAGTGGTAAAGCAATGGGCGCGAGCTTGATAGTAGAAACTGATAACCCCCGTGGCTGAATCCCGATCCGATCATGTTTTCTATGTCAATGGCGAATGGATGCTGATTCATGTTAAAGCTCCCCAAAGTACTCCATAGTGCGTCCCAGCAATGCCCTTATACAGTAACTATTGGTGCAGCCACTATTGTAGACAATATTGGTTTCTTTAAGTCAATTCGCCAGCCAAGTCAAAATGCTGTGCCATATCTGATAGCATGAGTTGATGGGGGCATCAATGCAATGATCTTAACTATACACCTATTATTCAACAGCATTGAAAGGTTTAATTAATGAGACTGTCATTCCGCTCTGATGATTGCACATTTTTCATTTTCGATGCCGACTTAAGTACTTGTATAAAAATAGAGGTGCAGCAAAGAAAGACAAATACTACGAACACTTCCGTCGCTGCCGATGAACTCAATTGCAGCTGTGTGTTTTAGCTGATGCGGTAGTGTTTATATCGAGCCAGTGGACGTTGCTAAACGGAAGTAGAGCAAACGGCCGTCGCTCACTTTGTTTTAATCGAATGAGCGCTGTGTCGCAGTGAAAACGATGAAAGCACTGCAGTAAGCAGTAATACAGCTGATGAGAGCAAAACACATGATTCACATGTGAATGTAGGCGTTGCTAATCATAGTGCACTGATAGTATCTACTTTTTTAGGATATGATAATTGGTCAATGAGGTTTATTTATCCGCTTATAACTCCAATGGCAAATTTCATCGTCAGCAAAGGCAGCATGATTCGTGCTACATAAATGACACAGTTCACTCTGACTTAAGGTGTATGCAGATCATTATCGCCACATTATTTGATGTAAACAGTGTGGAACATTTCAGGTCTACAGAATCAGTTTTAAGGACCCAATAGATATACGATGACGTCAAAACTGTCTGTGTAGCTTGTGTGTTGCCCTAAATGTCAATGAGCTGAATCAGGGAGCACCTGATAACGGTATGCATGAAGGGACTGCAAATGAGAGTATGGCTTGTCATTTGGAAATTCTTTCAATTACAAACAATACATTGTATACTCGCGTATTAAGAGGGATAGCACTGAGTGTGACTCATGAGGGAAAAACACTGGGTGTGACTCATGAGGGAAAACATTGGGTGTGACTCATTGGGAAAACACTGGGTGTGGCTCATGAGGGAAAGCACTGGGTGTGACTCATGAGGGAAAGCACTGGGTGTGCTCATAAGGGAAAACACTGGATGTGACTCATAAGGGAAAACACTGGATGTGACTCATGAGGAAAACATTGGGTGTAACTTATGAGGGAAAAAAAACATTGGGAGTGACTCATGAAGGAAAACAGTGGGTGTGACTCATGAGGGAAAGCACTGGGTGTGACTCATGAGAAAAAACTGGGTGTGACTAGGTGTGACACAGGGAAAACACAGTGTGACTCATGTAAAGGAACGTACAGGTCACTTATCAGGGAAAACACTGTAGACACCATGAGGGAAAACATTGGGAGTGGTCATGCGGAAAACACTGGACTGACTCTAAGGGAAAACTATGACTCATGTCAGATGAGTGATAGCGCTGTAAAGGAGTTGCCTGCCATGGTCAGAGTGATGTGTGATAGCGTTCAATAACCGAGTTGCCTGCCATGGTCAGATGAGTGATAGCGCTCCGAGTTGCCTGCTATGGTCAGATGAGTGATAGCGCTCCGAGTTGCCTGCCATGGTCAGATAAGTGATAACGCTCCGAGTTGCCTGCCATGGTCAGATGAGAGATAGCGCTCCGAGTTGCCTGCTATGGTCAGATGAGAGATAGCGCTCCGAGTTGCCTGCCATGGTCAGATGAGTGAATGCGTTCTGTGTAGTCTTCAGTGGTCAGATGAGTGATAGCGACCTAACCCCGACCAAACTCTCTGTGCGGTGCAAATATGTGAGCAACTAACGATGTCAGCATCGGTCAATTTCCTACCTGAAAAGTAGGGCCACATGTTAGCTCTCAATAAACGTTGTAAAGTGGTCAGCTGCATTTCTGGTAGCCGTTTGCATGACATGACCAATATTCGTCCATTTTCCAAGCCGACGGTGCACATATGCAAGTGTCGACTCGAACCCCCAATGTCAATTAACATGGCTGTCATGACAGATCCCATCTATCTATCTTGTGGTGCTTGTGAGGTCGACAAAGAAACCACACGCGTGTGTTTTACTCTTTGTGGGACCCGATACATATGTCACACTAGTCAAAAGCGAAACATGTTAGACAGACGTTCACTGTCATCAAGAAGTTACAGCAGAACCTAGTGGGCGTGGTTAGTTGCGCCGCTGTGAGTGTTACCCTTAGTGGGCGTGGTTAGTTAGCCGCTGTGAGTGTTACCCTTAGTGGGCGTGGTTAGTTGCGCCGCTGTGAGTGTTACCCTTAGTGGGCGTGGTTAGTTGGTCCGATGTGGGTGTTACCCATTGTGTGCGTGGGTTTGCTGGGTCGACTTATGTGTTACGCGCTCATTATCGAAAGTATCTATGCATCACTGCTTCTAACTCACTGAACTGCCCCCCAAAACAGGCGTCGGGATCTTAGATGGAGTCAACCCTTAGTAAGAAAGATATGGAAACTGCGCAGCGAAAAAATAGCTTGCATCTCTCCTGTCAGACCGACACTCAAAGTTTCGCCTTGAACTTGTTGATCAAATTATGTTGTTTAAAAGTAAATGTTCCTATGAGAGGCTATTCTCATTGAATCGTTTAGCTGAGTAGTATATATAGTAAGGGTTCTGGGTCGAAAGTATGTCCGATGGTTGTTGTAAATGGTAGAATATTTACCTCAGGCTTAATGTATTGCTTACTGTGGCTGATTCCTACAGCCTGTATGGCTATCCCAAGAAGCAATCCAAACTCAATGAGAGAGATAGCTGGGTATGTAATTTATTACATATTCTACATGTCTGATTTAGTTAGGATCCGTCCACTAACTTGACAGGCGTGGTCCGCCTCCTCATTTCAGAATATGCGTCAAATGTTTTTCATTTATAACACAGTGACGCACCAGTCGACACGTATAATCATTAATTTGTTGCCATTCTTTTGGATTGTTTTCAGTGACACTGTGGTTGTCCTGGCATAGTCTAGCAAGTCTGTTGTCATACTTTCCCGTGAATTTCTTCTCTGGGCTTGATGCCTGAGTTAACGCAGCCTTAATTCTGTCACCCAGATGAAACACGTTACAGCTCGGTTCCCGAGTGTCATAAACATCCTTCGCTTCTTCCGTCACTTCCTTAAGTTCAACAATGTCTGTCGAATCAGCTTCGCCACTTTATTCATCACCCACCATAGAGCCTCATAAGCGTGCTTGCATAATGGTTTTTATTCTTCAGGACCAATTCCGTACTTACTCTGCGCATTCAATACCACCACCAAATATAAGAAACTGTCCAACAACTCGGTAAGATAACGTTCTTCACCCAATGGTTTAGCTTATGTTTAGAAAATGTGCTGTGGTTTTTAATCAATCATCTAAATTGTCAAAATTCTTTTTAAGCGGCAGTATTCAAATACAAAAATATATGAATTGAAGATCGATCCATGGCGTAAATTTGTCTGTTGTCGTTAATTACACCCCACAAACCATCTATCAAAACGACAACCTCAGTGATGATGATGTCATAAGGCCTGGAGCCAAACGTACAGTGGTTCAAACACTGGGGTGTGCTATTGCCAAAACATAGCAACGATCATATCTGATGGAACTGAGATATTATTCATCAGTGAATCAGATGTTTACCGCTGCTACGACGAGCTATGGAAGGCATTCCAAAAGTAGCAACAGGGTCTCAATACGAGATACACATACATTGGCATGCTTTTAGGAAGGTTATTCGTTAGAAAAGGACACCTTTAATGGTGTACGTGTAGTTAATCACACACTCTTCCGACATGCGACCTGAATGCCAAGCAGAACTCATTCACTTAGTGAAAATAGCTCATTAGGACCACATATTAGCTTTGTGGTCCTAATGAGCTATTTTCACTTATTGTGTCTATTCATTATTTATATATGATGCCATGTCTTCAATTAGATACTGTTGCCGAAGTGGTATTAGCATTTTGGGTTGTTTCGCCTTACGGGATTCATTTACATCACCCATACGCCCATGAAGTAACAACCGTGATGTCGAGTACTAGAATAGCTTGCAAACACTGAACAATGGAGGGTCATGGCAAGATTAGTAGATGAATAGGACGGCTGACACTGTTACTTCTAACGGCCATGTTGTCACTCGGTCGTACACGTTGGGGCCTTCTATGAGCAGCAGCCACCTGTGAAGTAATATTGATTAACCACCTGCAAATGTATGCAGATATGTGATGGGAGGGACTTCTATAAGTATTGATGACGTAGCAGACAATACAAACGTATTAAGACAGAATAATGAGCGATAATATTTTACACATTTCGCCTCGCAAGGCGGGTCTTTCCCAGCATGGTAAATAAGATCCTCTCCTTAAATCGGGTTATTTAGTTAACTTTATAAGTCATATATAAAGTAAAGTCAAAATTTGAGAAAAGAAAAAACTATTCAAGACTTATTTCAATCTGAAGCACTTTACAATCTTTATTGTGATTATTTCAAGTATTAACGTTGCTGCTCACAGGTGGCGCTGCATAGTGCCGTGAGCAACGGGTAGCGATGGAGTCATACCTGCTATTCTTTTACTATATCGGTATATCATTTTGCATAAATTCAGGTTCATTCGCCACTTTTGGTCCAGAACCTTTCCTCTACATACTTCTTGAGTTAAACGTTTAAGAAAAAAGGGTGTTCACGTAAATGCAGGGAATCTTCAATTTCGAATCCACAAAACGTGGCCGAAGGCGGATCTTCTATTTTTTAACGCCGTTTCGTGAGAAGTTCACTCAGGCGTGGAGGGAGGCGTGAATGATTGGCGCTTCAATAGCTCGTGTGGCTTAACTATCTCTAAACGTTTCTATTTAAAAAAAAACATCCGTTGTTCAAACCTTAACGTGTCAGAAGGCATGTTAATATATACAACCAAGTAATTATTCAATGTCTACTTATCACTCCCGGATACACTTCGACCCAAATGCACTCAGCCGACGAGGTCGAAACCATCGCGAGAATATATATCAAGGCCGGTATATATGAGACGAATTTTGTCGGCAGTCAACCTTGTTGCGCCTTAAATAAGCAATGTGCCATGAATTTCGTAGCCAATCCTAAGTTCATTAATTACCTTGACTGCGCGTAGTCCGGTCTTGGGTTTTTCCGAGAGGGAGAATCACTGAACCGTATACTTCCTTCAGCATGCTGTGTCCGGGAAAACCCAGCGCCAAGATGGCATCTCTGATTGGCCGGCAAGTTGGAAGATAACAATATATAAAGGGTGCTTACCCCATATGAAGGTAAGTCAATCACCAGATTGCGCCGAATTTATATTTCATACATACGCAAAGAAGTCATCGCAACTGACGTCATCGGAGGTAAGAACAATCACATCTTAGAAATGTTTAGCTGCTTGAAATCGTTACGACATTATTTTGTCTTCGATGATTGTTTATTTTTTGAAGATATTAGCCGTGTCGTCACTACTACCCATAATTTTCAACAAATATATCACGTATTAATAAGCTTCGACATTATTATTTTCTATGTTATAGATGAGATCCTCGTTGTTACTGCTGTTCTCAGCGAGTATAATCTGGCTCGCTGCGGGACAGGTCCAACATCCTGTGCTACCATCGTTCGTTCGCAGTTCGTATTCTCCTTCTATTTTCTTTGATTTAGGGTATTACGTTCTTATGGCATTGCAACATGTACTGTTTGTTTATCCTTGCTTGTAATGGCCTTGTTTATTATTCAAGGAAACAGGTGCTGTCCGAATCGCCTACCCTTTATCCGAACTCTCGTTTCCAAATGCCAGACTGATAATGACTGCAATATTAAAGCTCGCGAGCTCTGCTGTTTGGGGAAATGTCTGCCTTACTCAAGACAGGTCTCTAACTGCTGCTGTCCCAAGAGGACGCTAACCATCAGTGCTGTTGAGAGGCGTGTGTTGCGTCCACAAATCTGCCCTGTCAGAGGATGCCTTTTCGACTTCCAGTGTAAAAACGGTCAGCGGTGCTGTTATAAAGGACGCTGTCGAGGAACATGTGTGACAGCCATCCCTTGTCCAGGTATTCACGAAGTCTTTAATATGACAGAATTCCTTAACTCAGTTTATAATTTGTTCACTGTTGTCAACTCCAAAGTCATTAATTAT
Source organism: Urechis unicinctus (assembly GCA_034190875.2). NCBI lineage: Eukaryota > Metazoa > Annelida > Polychaeta > Xenopneusta > Urechidae > Urechis > Urechis unicinctus. The sequence goes on along the minus strand of CM067342.1, from coordinate 12,803,943 downwards.
CAATTCTTTAATATGACAAAATTCCTTAACTCAGTTTATAAATTTTCTCCGAAGCCATAGATTATCATGTATGGGCATCAAAGTACTACTTGCCATCGCATGTGCGTATATGAAATATAAATGTTTATAAACACAATTCACTTGGTGTTTCAGTGACACCTATTCGGCATGTCTGCTGTCCTGACATCGCGGTCATTAAGCGTATTGTCGCACGAGAACCTGACACGCAAAGATGCAATACAATCACCCCATGTCAGAATGAAGGTGACATCTGTTGTAATGGCTACTGCATAAAACAGGAGTACCAGAAGCAGAATTGTTGTTGCCCCGCTGAGGACTCGAACTTGCAATGTAACGAGGATTTGATGTGCGAAACCGCTAGCGACTGTGGACCCAATCAGAAATGCTGCCGCGAATCGCCGTGTGGTTACCCCGTGTGTCGGGACGTAGCGCCATGTCCTCGTGAGTTGACCTGTGATTTATCACAAATCTTAGATTCGGGTATTAGAGTTTCGTTAATAATTTATCTACCATATTGTGGGTCTACTATTATTATCGTGAACTGACACGGAAGCTGCAAGGCTGCTGCAGTACCAATGAGCTGGTGACATGCCAATCACTCAGTACCAGTATTTGCAGCATTGTATTTGTCCTTGTCATAGTCACTGCAGAATGCAAACATTCCACATTTGGTCAAACGAATCACCTTGTCTCTGCTCACTATCATTTGTGCGTATGTGTAATGTCAATGTTTATAAACGTAATTGACTTTGGGTTCCAGCAGATCCAGAGCCTACCCCTCACACCTGCTGTCCAAACCGCACAGTCGTTAGCCATATTGTCAAGAAATATCCTAACACACCAAGATGCGACGACGACCATCCATGTTGGAATGAAGGTGACATCTGTTGTCATGGCTACTGCATCAAACAGGAGTACCAGAATCAGAATTGCTGTTGCCCCGCTGAGGACTCGAACTTGCAATGTAACGAGGATTTGATGTGCGAAACCGCTAGCGACTGTGGACCCAATCAGAAATGCTGCCGGGAATCGCCGTGTGGTTACCCCGTGTGTCGGGACGTAGCGCCATGTCCTCGTGAGTTGACCTGTGATTTATCACAAATCTTAGATTCGGGTATTAGAGTTTCGTTAATAATTTATCTACCATATTGTGGGTCTACTATTATTATCGTGAACTGACACGGAAGCTGCAAGGCTGCTGCAGTACCAATGAGCTGGTGACATGCCAATCACTCAGTACCAGTATTTGCAGCATTGTATTTGTCCTTGTCATAGTCACTGCAGAAAGCAAACATTCCACATTTGGTCAAACGAATCACCTTGTCTCTGCTCACTATCATTTGTGCGTATGTGTAATGTCAATGTTTATAAACGTAATTGACTTTGGGTTCCAGCAGATCCAGAGCCTACCCCTCACACCTGCTGTCCAAACCGCACAGTCGTTAGCCATATTGTCAAGAAATATCCTAACACACCAAGATGCGACGACGACCATCCATGTCGGAATGAAGGTGACATCTGTTGTCATGGCCACTGCATAAAACAGGAGTACCAGAATCAGAATTGCTGTTGCCCCGTTGAGGACTCGAACTTGCCATGTGACGGGAATATGAAGTGCGAAACCACTAAGGACTGTGGACCAAATCAGAAATGCTGCCGGGAATCACAGTGCGATTTCCCCGTGTGTCGGGACGTAGCGCCTTGCAATCGTAAGTTGGCATCTTATACTTTTAATACATTATTTTAAGGTTATAAATATTCATCATAGCTCATCTGTCATTTTGTCAATTTGTTATTTTCGTGGACTGAAGCTGAGCCCGCGATCCCACAAGGCTGCTGCCCTGCCAGAGAACAAGTGGCAGATCTAATCAACACGAAAGTTCTGGAAGTGAACCAGTGCAACCAAGACCGTCCCTGTCCTGGTGACCAGCTCTGTTGCTTCGGTATCTGTATTCCTACGATCCACCAATCTCAGGATTGCTGTTGCCCCGTGGACGAACCTGACACGCCATGCGATTCTACTTTGCCCTTATGCGAAAGTGATGCTGACTGCAATGGAAATGAGCAATGTTGTGAACACTGCCAGAGAAAAGTGTGTCGTGCCCCTGTGCCCTGCCCATGTGATGGTAAATTGTACACAGTCTCTCATCAAGGCTATTACTTTCCAATCTCACAGCAGTCGATATTTTACGCATCTCTTATCATCAATGTTAATGACCCCCCCCCCCCCCACACCCACCCACCCCATATACTGTCTGCATTTGTGAGCACATCAACCACTTCATCATGATATCATTATTGATTATCACCGATACTGTCATTGCAGGAAATGGAACGTGTCTGTGCGAAGGAGACCCTCACTGCCGATCTTATGACGGTCACTGGTGGCATTTCCATGGCACCTGCGAGTATTCCTTCACCAGAGATGGCTGCATCAATGGCCAACCTGCCACGACATCGCCCAACTTCCACATCACTATCAAACAGTTCAGTCCATATGGCATAGGAGGTTGGACATATGTGCAGACTGTGACAATTCATTTCCCCAACCTAGGCTTTGTAAGCATATCTGATCACAAGTAATTGCCTAAAAACAATAATTTGCATTACGAGCGTTATATGCAGTATGATGATGTGTGATGATGTTCAACAAATGTCAACTGAATATTTAAAGATCACCTTTGTGACATTGTGTGACTCCAGGTTGTCATTTTCTACGAGAATGGTGATGTTTCTAAAGGACCGGATGTTGGGAGCGCCAGTCCGATATCCGGAACCGTTGTCGATGGTCCAGTCAATATTGATGTTTCCAATCAGGTGGGTCCCATCGTAATGGCAATCACGTCACACGAGCAATGTTCAGGTGTCTGACGTGTGTGCATGTGTGTGTGTTAAGGCACCAAAGTGAGCGCATTGGCTTCAGTTCATTTCAACAGCACGAATCCAGTCGAATATAATGTGGCCGATGTGACTTATTTGGACAAAGTGATTCCTGTAAATTGATCTTCCTAAAATCCATGTTTGCAGATTTTGACGGCACCCGCACTTGGTCTGGAGCACGTGCAGCTTGGGCGCTATAGGTGGGCGCTTGATGTGAGGGTATCCTGCTGGATGCAAGAGCGACTGTGTGGACTTTGTGCTGACTACAACGGCAACCCCCGCAACGACCGGATGATCGGACCACATCAAGATCACTGTCCTGATGTGTTCTCGCCTACTGATGTACCCGGGGCCATTGTGAGTTTCGTTTGAACATGAAAACAAACCCATAATGTATATGTCCCAAGTATTTAGCAATGTGTTTGTGTAGGAATGTTGTAATTGTGGGCAAGGCTTTGTAAACAAAATATAAACGCTGTTGGGTGGGACTATATTTGTCTAACAAACTCAATTTGTAAACAATTGGTGTTACAAGTATGTGAATATTTTCAGACAACTGATACAAACATTTTCGGCATGTCATGGCAAGTTTCACCTCCGACTAACAGCTGCACTTGTGACCTGCCTCTAGTCACTCATCCAAGAAGGGGGCGGCGCCAGACCGGTGAATGCGACGTCCTATATGAGGTGTTCAAGGTGAGACCAAACTAGTCGAACACCTTAGTTAATGTGACATACCATGCTGCAGATATCCATCGTTAATATAAATTTCCAATAAGTACTATTAGATTATAACCACAATTCAAGACTGTTTTTTCAAAGATATGGCAATGATTTGTGTAACAGAGGTGTAGCGTAGTGAATCCAGTGGACGTGGCTGAGGTGGTTCATAGTTGCCAGTACGACACGGAAAACGCTGGGGACTTTGCACGTGACATCCCTTGGCTATGCCAATACGCTGCTTTATTGTCCGAACTGTGTGAAGATGAGAATCCAGATGTCTCCAAGCTTAACTGGTAATTTCTTTATCAGAAAATCATATTGTTAAATAGTTTATGTACCTTACCTCAAAGCTTAAATGGTGATTTTCTTATTAGCGAATAATGTTATATACAGTTCAATGGTTATTTCTTTACTAACAAATCGTTTGGCCGTAGAATAGTATATGTAGGATTTGAATGTATTGTGTTTTCACTCACTCAATGTGTTTATATTATGTTTGCTTTGTACCAGTGGCGAGTAGACAGGCATTGCCTCATCATCGTCATCAGAGGCTGCTTCTAGTGATGCACAAGCTGCGGTTGTAATATGTACATACTGAACAACAACGACGATTTGCAAATTCACTGGTTGATATCTAAGTCGGTATAGATCCGATTTAATTCTTAAACTTTATCCAAGCACGAATAAGTAACATCTTTATTAACATATAGGAAAGAATACATAATACTGTTTATCGTATTTGTCTTGTGAAGGTTGTTATTAGGTTTTCATGTACTAATATTTCTGGAAATAAATTTTATTTTGTGTTTTATAGCATCACAACTGTTGAGTTGTTTTTGTGGGTGTCTTTTACATGTCACTTTCTCCTAAAAAACGTAGTACTAAGAGGATTAAACAAGCACAAAGAAGATTTCAATTTAGTGATTGGGTGATTGTTCTGCCCCAGTTTAACAGCAAGTAGTCAGAAATCACAAGCGCAATTATAATTTATATTGATACTGTTAAAATCGTATTGAATATAAAGGGGTGAATGCAAACTCCTTATCATTTCAACGTGCGCTAACAATAAGCGTCAAGGTGCTTGGATCATTATATGTGAAGTTTGTATCCACTAGATGCGTTCTAGGCCGACGTTATTACGTCTGGTGACAGTTACCTCCCTATACTCGAAAACGAATGTACCTCTTCCTTATTATATGGTATTGAATCATTTTATTTTCATATTAAGTCTCGAAATTTCTGATGTTTTGTTATTTAGCAACAATTTCACGTTTGATTATCTTTGACTGCATATATGTATATATAAATATATATAAATATATATATATATATATATATATGTATATATATATGTATATATATGTGTATATATGTTTATATACATATATATATATATATATTTATATGGATATATATATACATATATAAAATATATTTTAATATATGTATATATGTTTATATGATGCACATATATATATATATATATATATTTTTAATATATGTATATATATTTATATTAATATATGTATATATGTTTATATGAATGCACACATATATATATATATAATATATTTTAATATATGTATATATATTTATATGAAATACATATATATATGTATATATATACATATATATACGTATATATATATTATATATTTGTATATGTATTATATGAATACATGTATATATATATATATATATTTAGATATATGCATGTATATATATATACATATATATATATATATATTTCAATATATAAATTTCAATATATGTACATGTATTTATATGAATACACATATACATATATGTATATATATATATATATATATATATATATATATATATATATATATATATATATATATATTTATGTATTGTGTATGTGTGTGTGTGTGTGTGTGTTTGTGTGTGTGTGTGTGTGTGTGTGTGTGTCTTTGAACCCGAATGTTCCTTTCTTGTTCCAATAAACAATGAGACCAAATGAACGGATCTCACCTTATGGCTTGCATATATCAATGAAAGACTGTAGCTTGCGGCCGATGTTGACGTCACAATAGCTTCGTCATCAACCATCCAATCACAGTCTGTATTTCTGAGGAGGCGGAGTCAGTTTTCTCAAAACCTGCCTCAAATCTTTCCATGAAATTCAGCTCATCACCAGATAAATACTATACAAGTCTTCTCTATTGACCGATCTCACCATTATTTGCTTCGACAAAGGCTTCTCGGTCCATCGTGAAAAACTGGCAGCAGAATTCTTCTCGCTTCTATTACTACTCCCTGCCCGTTGCCCTGGAGAATTTTGCGTGTTTTCAATTGGCGCTTAGGTCATCCTGACTTATCTGCTGCTCGCCCTGAAGACCGGCCTACAGCAGCTCTACTCGGGTGAAAATCGGATGTATCAGCTCGATTTGAGGACTTCCGTAATTTGTTGAAATATCCTCCTTTTATCAACAATATCGAGAAACAGACGTCAAAGGCGAAACCAACCAAGCCGCTGCTCTTTCAATTAGAACCAGTAAATCCCCAGTGAACCTGGAGAGATTTGGCAGAATCAAATGATGTGCAATACTTGGGGGATGATTGGTACAATGGTGTTATTTAAGTGTTGAGGCGAAGATGACGAAGAAAACGATGAAAGGATGACGTCAGAGATGTGGAATGAATGGATATGACTACAAAGACATTCCAGGTGTCATGGCGTCTACAAGGCAATGAGTGTTGCTGGGTTGAACAACGTCTTTTTAAAAAAAATAGACATTTGTGCTTTGCTAATCCTGTGTGTGAAATATTGCTGCCAGTCAATCAGCAAGTCTAGTCATTCTGTGTCGCGCTGCCAGTCAATCAGCAAGTCTAGTCATTCTGTGTCGCGCTGCCAGTCAATCAGCAAGTATAATCATTCTGTGTCGCGCTGCCAGTCAATCAGCAAGTAGACCCCTATAGTCATTCTGTGTCACGCTGCCAGTCAATCAGCAAGTATAGTCATTCTGTGTCGCACTGCCAGTCAATCAGCAAGTATAGTCATTCTGTGTCGCACTGCCAGTCAGTAAGCAAGTGTAGTTATTCTGTGACACGCTGCCATTTTTGATGGACAGTTATGGTTTGTTGAACCTCCATGTTTTAGTCTCAACTACAAAATATCCAACCCATGGTATTTCATTTGGGTGATTGGTGACTGTATTAAAATGAGTGAGGTGTAATGAGTAACCCATACTAGCTCCGGTGTAACGGTAACATGAATTTATACCGTTACGAAGAGTTCGTCAAACACAGTCGGCAAGTTCTCGTTTGGGTTGAAGGACTACTCTGCGTACCTAGAAAATAACATATATCAAGAGCCTTTACCAAGAATAGACTTTGCGCGCCAAAAAACTTACCACCACTCGACGCTATTCTTCAATAAATGGCATCGATAGTTCGTTTCCTAACAAATCGCGATACGATGTCTGCCATTTTGGAAACAATTAATTCTCGCGATTTCCCGCATTGCCTTAGCATCCCAAGTGGGGGGCACTTACCCTAACTCGGATAGGGGTGTGCCGCGGGACCTCGAAACCCTGTACCCGTTGTACTCGTTGAGAATGAGAAAAAGTATACTCCATCGTACAAGGTATTATGCGAATTTCTAACCCGTCGTAAAAGTCGAGATGTTGAAAAAAACACCCCCTTCGTGCGGCACATGTATACTATATCTTTACACTTAAGTGCCCCCCCCCCCCCACCCCCGCGCAATGTATATGGTCTTGAACTTGTAAACAAACATGTTGCTGTGTTTCTGACTTTTTACCGCTTCCCAAATTGATCGAACTATAAATAATTACCACGGATGAAATCACCAGCCGAAAAGGGATGAAATTGTCCGTAAAACATCATTGCATTCTATAACTCCATCAATTGTGTATGTTTGGTGTTTGGTAGTTGTCTGAATCGATCTAAAAATAATTGAGTTGCGTTGTTTCGAGAAACGGTAAGACGTCTACGCAGACGTCTTGTAGGGCTAAACCCATACAATCTTGCTTAACATTTCGTATCTTGAAATTTTAATCACAGGCACACGAGTCTTAAAACATCCCAGTTGTGAGACCATTACTTTTAATCCCAGTGATGATTCTGTCTGTGGCCAGTTCTTCGTTCTCTGTTGTGAAAAGCCCAGACGTCTCCAGTCAAGGAAAAATTAAAATGCAAGCTCCCACACCGGGAATCGAACCCGGGCCGCCTGCGTGAAAGGCAGGAATCCTAACCACTAGACCATATGGGATTACTTACCACCTGATGGCTTATAATCAGAATAATAACTGCAAAAATTAAACACAGCAACAAGTTAGTTTGTCCTTTCACCGTTGCTTTGAAGATAATACTACCCAGGAAATAAATATACCTACTTACTAAGCAGCAAGAGTGCGATTATGTTTACGGCCGCAGCATGGCTGATGGCTGGGCACAACTCCGCCGCCGTCCCGGCATTACGTCCGCCAGCTTACCATGTGTTGAGACGACCAGCCTCGCTATGAAGAATTGTGGTTAGATCTATATTAAACTAGTCTGCGTCCCAGACTCTAGGGGTTCCGCTACGCTTCTCGCCCGAGAGTCTACGGCCAGACAAGGTCTAAAAGTGGCGCGTCCGAATATTCATTAGACACGTTCGTTGATCTTCGTGACCAATCAACACAAAGGTTCTGACCCGGATTGACCTTAATTGCGCCTGGCTCATGAAACTGGCTTGTGATACGCACCCTTCGGTTCCATGTGACGTCATGGACATTGTAGTGGTCTGCATCCAATGAGAACACATTGAAGGTCTTCTGGAACTATCGGCGTCTCAAAAGTTCAAATTGGAACTACAACCAGCGCTTTTATCGCGTAGCTGCACGATAGTATGTTTACGTGATAGTCAGTTAAAAAGAACCAGCTGTGTGTCTGCTTCCTCGTCGACTGTGTGATAAACGGTGCCACTCAGCGTGTGAAACAACAAATCGGAGTGTTGTAGAATGTGTGCCCGGCTCATAAAAATCACTCGGCCGGTTGGACAAGTTCTTCGGAACTTGTAGAATAGACCAATGAGAGACAACGACTCAAAAGTACCGAGAGAGACCGAGAGACACGGCTTGTGATTGGAGCATCCCAAATCTGGGATGCCTGTCCAGTTCAAGACATTATGGTCTCCCAGACCTGAAGGCGAGACTATTGAATATCAGTAACATGTAAACAGCGCCCGCAGCCATCAGGCTGGGGGACCTTGACTAATATTAAACCTTGTTATTCAAAAATCTCGCCACTTAGAGTACGGAAGCCTGACATTAGGGTTGTGCTCCGAATCATTGGCTGAGAGGAGGGTGCCATGCGATAAAAAAACCTTGTAATTCACAAATCTCGCCACGTACGGAAGCCTGACATTAGGCACAGGCACTCAAGTCAAGACCCCTCCAAGTTGGAGCCAAAACTGTTTCCAAATTATACCGGTCGACTGTAGCCAATCACAGGCGATGGCTGCATATCAGAGGTACGGCTGCTCCACCGACCTTTCTATCAGGCGAAACCGAACACTACCGAACGCGCTCGGTGAATGAATTGACTTGAGTGCCTGTACCGAGCGCTTGTGCTCCGAATCAGCTGATCGCAAGCTGACATTATGATATCTGAACGACCCGCTATGACCGGGTCCCATTGAGAATTAAATACATGTGCAGGCTGTCGGAAAAATGAACTTGCTCATGGTTACCTCAGGTCGAACGGTAATATAAAGATATGCCGTTCTGCTTCGATATTTTGGGCGTACTTTAAAACATGCGTTTGACTACATCGCTGGGTTTGGCATCTAGAAAACTAAATATATCATGAGCCTGCGAAAAAAAATGTCGCATCGCACCAAAAGCTTACCATCGATCGATGCGATTCTTGAAGAAATGCCATCTATATATCATTTCCGAAAAAATCGCGATGCGATGACCGCCATTTTGGAAAATATTGGGTCGCGTGATTTCCAGCCGCCTCATCCGCATTGCCTCCCTGCTAAGCTTTCGAAGCACGTTGACGCACATTGAATACAATTTACAGCATCTTATCGAGTTCAGACGCAGGAAGCAATAGTCGTCGATGGGTCACGTCGTTCTGAGCATGCGCGATATACGTGGTCTTGAACTTGAAAACAAACATAGTGTGTGTGTAGCTCTTGTGTAAGCAAAAACATTGAATAAAATGGAGACACAACAATTGCTACCATAGAACGGGGACAGAGAATTTAGCCCACAAGATCTTTCTGACAGACAGTCAACAATGTTATGATAATTACACAAAACTATAAAAGCAACAAATAAGCATAAAAGTAATACTTGTCTTCTACTTCATGGCCAGTACACCAGTGTATGTTGGCTAACCTAAATATCGAATGTTGATTTATCCGGAGAAATAAATAAACACATCTTTCCATGATGGTCGATGTCTTCGCCTCGAATGATTACACATTGGCGTGTTTCTTTGCCCACATGTATATGCCCCGCGTGTTGGTGATCCGCTCGAAACCTAAACTAACCATACTCGCGTGTTGTGGTCATAGAGGACCGTTTGAAGTGGTCATCGAAATGACCGCTGTAATACCAGGAACCTTCAGGAGAGCTCTTCTCTCATGTGTATAAAGCCATGGGAAATGTATCCTTCTATTTGAGGATAAATGTTCTGTCGTATCGTGAAGTGGTGAAGTGTGGTGTCGAGATGTACACGATACGCACGAGTGATAATGAAGACTCGATCTCAATGTGTTGGGTTTAGAAGAAACTAGAACGTTATTGCTTTACTTCAACTGTTGAATTTTAGATGGAGCTTGGCATACATGCTGGAGAGAGATGTGTCGAGCTCGGAGGCCAGGATAAAACTGATTTTAAAATGTAGTGATTCCCACGACTTAGGTACGCTGTCCAAATTATCATGGGACATGCTTTATTTAGCCTGGTTAGTCATAATTAATCAGCTGTAGGGGGTTACGTCATCAAACTGATGACTGAGAGGGTACGTTATGATGATGGATATGTCTGTTGTCAATTTGGCATTCAACAGATACGGACCAGGCGGATCATAATACAGATCTCGATACGGACTAGGCGGATCATAATACAGATCTCGATACGGACCAGGCGCATCATAATACAGATCTCGATACGGACCAGGCGGATCATGGGTGACGCGCCTTTCGATTAAGAACATCCTATAATCCCCTTCACGATATATGTTACTATTTCTACATATATCGTGGCGGTTATTGTATTAAGCATGCTACCGATTTCCTCGTTTAGGGAACAGATACAGAACTGCACGGGACGTCGGGAGTTGTGACCGGTGTACCATGCTCTGGGTAAGAGGTGAGGGGGGTTGGAAAATGAACGTTCCGTATCGACCGTGAGAAGGCTCTAAAACAACTGCTCAAGGACTAGCACTGAAGCACGAGTTATTGAGCAACAAGTCAGAGTTGTCTGCCATCACGCAGACACGGACCAAACCGGATATGGATCGATGCGGACGTCATGGTGATTTCGTTTGATCACTCATGGATGCTCACACCGGCATGGCATATTGATCCCGTACGATCTGATCGTGTTCACTCTCATGGGGACAGAACGTTAACACTTCAGATGAACGAATGAGATTTTCGTTGGCTCGGGACGTTTATGGCTTCACCAATCCATAACCACATAAATAAATCGTCACCCGGTCAAGGGTTCGAGATCAGCTTGTAGAGTACGTCCCATTGATTCTCGATTTGAACTACTTTAGAAAGCGCATACGACCATATTACAGACTTTATTCCGTGTATGACAAACTATGGTACACCATCTTAGAAACGATATACCCGTGCATGCCAATATATGAAAAAAAGTTGCACGAACCATAAATATTCTACAAGGGTTAGTTCAAGCGTATTTATTATTTAAGCTATTGATCTCCGTGAAATAAGATATCTCCGTTTCAATGCGGATTCCGCAGAATCCTTGACTGTCAACCACCTTGACCTATAGCCACATCCATATATAAACATTTGTGTGGCGCACTCACAAGCGCACATTTAAACCTGACTAAACATTCTGTTAAAGACTTCCCAAACTGAATGATCATTCTAACGCAATCAAAACACAACATAAAATTGATCTGACGACTTGCCAAGAACCACCTTCACAGCCGAGTGGATGTTTGGCTTGGGTGGGCTGTGATTGAGCGTGTCATGTGGAGTAGGCCGCCTCCGTTGTCACTAACAACTAGACCTTCCTGCCACGGTAAGTTAACTCTCTTGTTTTAGTTGCGTCAACTCGATGACCAAGTACCTGCGTTTGGGCAGAAAAAGCTGTGGACGCCGTGATCAAAACGGAGGTGAGATCCGATCGTGTTTGGCAGTTACCGCGTGAGATGTGTCGTCATCGCTCAAAGAGAGATTCACGTGTCGAAAGGAATGCCGGTTCGAAACTGTCGACCAACGAGTAATTCGCGTTAAAGCGTCTCCTTACTCCAGTGTTATTCAGGGCAGCGCCCACATGCCTCGTTTTAGTTAGAAAGTAAAGTTGGCACGATCCCATCCCTACGCAATAAGTCTTGAACCCTGTTCTTCTGGAACCGACTGCCGTTCACGATGTACAAGTGATCAAAGCAATAAGTAGCATCTAAAACAGCGTTCTCAAAGGTAAGCTCTGAGTTGTGAGTTAAGTTTGCACCGATCCGTCACCGGCTGAATGGAACCAACTGCAGACTGTCTGAGGAGTCATTTGTTCTCTGACATGACGTCATAATCGCTTTTCTGATTAAACGAAGCAAAATCCCAGTATTTAGCCTCGATCCGACGCCACATTACATAGTCTCCGTCCGACGTCACATTACATAGTCACCGTCCGACGTCACATAATATAGTCTCCGTCCGACGTCACATTACATAGTCTTTGTCCGACGCCACATTACATTGTCTCCGTCCGACGTCACATTACATAGTCTCCGTCCGACGCCACATTACAGTCTCCGTCCGACGTCACATTACAGTCTCCGTCCGACGTCACATTACATAGTCTTTGTCCAACGTCACATTACATAGTCTCCGTCCGACGTCACATTACAGTCTCCGTCCGACGTCACATTACATAGTCTTTGTCCGACGCCACATTACATAGTCTCCGTCCGACGTCACATTACATAGTCTCCGTCCGACGCCACATTACATAGTCTCCGTCCGACGTCACATTACAGTCTCCGTCCGACGTCACATTACATAGTCTTTGTCCAACGTCACATTACATAGTCTCCGTCCGACGTCACATTACAGTCTCCGTCCGACGTCACATTACATAGTCTTTGTCCAACGTCACATTACATAGTCTCCGTCCGACGTCACATTACAGTCTCCGTCCGACGTCACATTACATAGTCTCCGTCCGACGCCACATTACATAGTCTCCGTTCGAAGTCACATTACAAAGTTTCCGTTCGAAGTCATATTACATACTCTACTTTCGAAGTCACATTACATAGTCTCCGTTCGAAGTCACATTACAAAGTTTCCGTTCGAAGTCACATTACATACTCTCCTTTCGAAGTCACATTACATAGTCTCCTCCCTGATATCAAATTGTTAAGCCACCAGCGTGACTTCACGTAGTATATTTCGTAAACAAAACTCAATAACATTGTCTCAGACTTGGCAAGGTAAGTATTCTATATCATCAGGTTGTCTTTGATTGTAAATATTACGTCTTAAGACCTCAACCTCCAACCAGCTGACGTTGCTTTCTGTCGTTGGCAGCTGGACGTTGGCGTCCAAGATGGAACCCATCGACTACACCAACCCCAACCTCGACGGCGACTTCAAAACACTCTACAAACTGCTCCAGGCTAGTGCCGGGTTTACGCATACTTTGTATTGACTAAATCCATCATTTGTTAACTGAAGCCATTAAGTACGCTATGTAGGGAGGGATTATCTGTCATGAGCAGACTTGATTAGATTAAGCAGAGATAAAATACCACTGTGTCCTTCACGTCCCTTATCCGACCAATGTTGACGCTCGTTACCACACCGCCAAACTTACCTGTCTCTATCATTACCACACCGCCAAACTTACCTGTCTCTAATCACTTGTCCACAGCGGGCGTCTCTGCCCCACCCATCCCCCTTACACACACCCAGGAATAGCCTTCTACACCCCCTCCCACGTCCCACACATATCCCTTCCATCGACGGCACCCACCCTTAGCCCTTCCACCCACGGTCCCACTCTTAGCCTTACCACCCATCGTCCCATCTAAGCCCTTCCACCCACGGTCCTACCACCCACCGCCCCATCTAAGCCCTTCCACCCACGGCCCTACCACCCACCGCTCCATCTAACCCCTTCCACCCACGGCCCCACCACTCTCTCGTTCGCTGTGTTATGTACAGCGGGGATATAACTCACCCATTGCATCATTGTTTCATTGATGTTAATCTATCGTCTGTGAGGTCATCTCCTGTTAAAGATAGTTTGTACATTACCGGATGCATTAATTTCGTTTTAAACTGGAAAATATTCTCTTTGCAGACCAGGAAGCCAGAAACCGACTTCGGCGAGTACCTATCCAATGCCAATTCCACGATCGATGTCAACATCTCGTCAAATCTCGCCGCTGTACCGCCCAGCGCTCCGGTCCCTCCGCCATCCAACGACACCCAACCGCTCTACGACAAACTCCTCACCGCTATCAGCAACAATGACGTCACCGCGACACAGCTAGCTCTCGAAGACATAGCGTCCAAGGGATTTAACTTGAGTCAGTCGGAGTTCCGGGACCCGGAAAGCAATGCTACCGTTCTGCACACAGCCCTCATGGGGTGTCATATGCAAGCGGCCCGCCACCTCATCCGCGTCCTTGACCCTGCGTCCATCACGCTGGAATACGACATTGTCGTCGGCAATGTTCATTCCAGCAAAACGTGTCTCCACATCTTGGCTGAAAACGACAACGTCGAGCTCACGAAACTCGTTCTTGACCAACTGCCTCCAGGGCCTAAGACTCTCAAGTTCTTACAGAAAACCGTTCTCTCAGAGCTGAGGCCCAGCGACCTCGCCACCTGGCGGTCATCCACATCGCCGCGTTGAGGGGAAACATCCCCCTGGTGGAGCTGCTTGTGGGGTGTGGCGTCGACGTCAATAGTAAGAACAACAAAAACGACACGCCCATCTTATGGGCTAGTCGTGGCAATCATATCAAAGCCGTACAGCGCCTTATAGAACTCGGGGCGGATGTTCACTGGCAGAATGACAAAGGATCCTCGCCCCTCTACTGGGCCGTGCGCTACGGGTTTTCAGATCTCGTCCAAGTTCTCATCCAAGAAGGCCACGCGGACGTGAACCAGCGCCGTGCGTTAGGTCTGGTCGCCCCGGTGGTACTCGCTTCCGCTCTTGGATGTACGCGAATTCTGACGATGTTGATTGAGAATGGTGCCGACCCGAACACGAGAATCACCGACGATCAGACGCCACTGCAACACGCGGCCTCTAACGGGGAGGTAGGAAGCATCGAGATATTACTCCAACATGACGTCATCATGGATGCGACGGACGAGAGTGGCAACACGGCCCTGATGTACGCTGCCAAAAATAACCGTCTCAAAGCGGTTTGTGTCCTGGTACAGAATGGGGCTAGTCTCAATTGCAAGAACAAGTCGGGGCAGACTGTGTGGGACTTCGCCGTTGACAGCCCTAACGACGCCTTACTTACGGCCCTCATCACGCTGTACCGCAAAAGATGTCGGATGGCTGACAAGAAATTCATTTTACCTGCTGGGCGGACACCTTTACACGTGGCTGCGCAGAAGGGAGATGTGGGGAAAATCAAGTGTCTGTTTCAGTTGGGCGTAGATGCGAGGACTGTGGACAATTCCGGAAACACTTATTTCCACGTTGCCGCGCGCCACAACCGCGTCGAAGTGCTCGACATATTTCTCACTGACGTTGACATCAATTTACAAAATGGCGACGGCGAGACAGCGCTCCATCTGGCGGTGAAAAGTGGCCACTTGGAGTCCGTTCAGATGCTAGTGAAGAAAGCCAAGATGGAGATGCGGGATAAAGCCGGTTACACTGCCCTACACGTGGCCGTACGGACCAAAGCAGCTTCATTTGAGCTGGTCAGCTTACTGGTTCAAACAATGATCAATACAACGAACTGGTCGTTAGTGAACGCTCAGGATTCACGAGGAAATACGGCTTTGCATTTGGCATGTCGTAAAGGTCGCTATGACGTTATTCCCGCCTTACAAGCCCTGCAACCAATGAAAGTCAACCACGACGGGGACACGCCTTTCCATGTCGCTGCCCAATCCGGAATTGGGGCGACTTTACAAATGTTGTTAGATGTATTTAACCAGCCTGGAAAAGGACTTTATATCGACACACGGAACCAGGATGGAGACACGGCCCTACATATCTGCGCCAAGCTTGGTGACCACGACCAAGTCCAGATGCTGGTCAAATGTGGGTCTGATTTGGCAGCCCAGAATGCTCTCGGTAACACCGTCCTGCATGAGTTGATACGCCAGTCAGCGCTGGACAAGAATCTGAAGGAAGACCATTTGTGTGTGTATAACACCATAGTAGACACAGCCACGCGGTGGTGGTGCATACAAAAAGACCTTCACATTCCCGATGAAGACTCTGAAGTTTACCTGGACTACCATAGGACAGCTCTGGTGCATCTCACCTCGAATGTGATCAACGCTGTGGGTGTGGATGTACTGCGGTACGCGGTGCTAGAAGGAGCTTATGATCTGCTGGCTGCCATCCTAAACACTCCAAACGTCTATTGCTTCCAGACTCAACACCAAATACTCTTTGATGTCACAAACATTGCCCCTAGGACGCTGGCTCTTAAATATAAAGAGTTTTCCCGCAAAGATTCCAGTAATCGGTCCTCCGTTGGGGTCCTGAAGGATGGCGAGGATGAGAAATACACCAAAGCCAGCTCCCAGTCGTGCTTGGACCTCATCGTTAGCATGGATGATGAGGTCCAAGCGACCCTCATTCTGGACCTCATCCCGATTCGTCAGATGATATCCGACCTGTGGAAGGCGTATCAGTGGATCTACGGCCTGCTGATAGTGCTCCATATAGTGTACATGTCTTGCTACACGGCGTACAGCATTCCCGTCCTCACCACCTTCTACAACAACACCGCCAACGGGGTCCTCAACCCCAGACCCGACCCCATGCCTCTGGGTTTATTCCTCATCTGGCCAATCATTCTCCTCCTGTTTCATATCTATTACATCACCGTCAATCTTTACCACTGGTGTCACGGGGACTCGCTCAAAAGTGACGGAGGTAGAGACATTCACGAGAAAGATGACCGCAAATTTGACTGGAATTTGTTCAGTCTTCTGCAGCGCGGGATGAATATCATCTTCACGTATTTATCCTCCATCGCCTCTTTAGGTTTTAGCTGCCTGGCGATATGCTGGTATGTTCTGTACTGCCTGGCAGACGCCCACCAGGTATATATCGTCCCAGTTGTCCTTATTCTCGGCTGGCTTTTTACCATTTCTTTCACCAAGGGTTTTGAGACGGTCCATGCATTTTCCATCATGTTGAAGTATATCATCGTGCGTGACATCACGCGTTTCTTGTTGATCTATATGTTTGTCCTGCTTGGATTCGCCTTCGCTTTGCACGCCCTGTTCCAGCTCTCCCCCGGACTCTCGGGCAGCGCCTGGGACTCTCTCTTCGCCTCGTTTAACCTCATGCTCGGACTCGGCTCGGTCTTTGATGAGGATTTCAATGACGTCTACCAAGCATCTGGGGGCAGTACTCTGTACGTGGAGATTGTGTATCTTATATACATATCTCTGTCAACGATCATCCTGTTGAATCTGCTGATCGCTATGATGTCTGATACGTACACGCAGATCAAGGCGCGAGAGGGCACCACCTGGCGAGTGGGCAGCGTCCGTCTGGCGCTCGCTCTCGAACGCTCTCTTCCATTCCTCAACCGTTTCTTCAGCGCTGTCGGTATAATCAAGCTTCCGCTTCAGTGGAACCCGGATGTCGAGCGATGGTTGATGACTGTATCAGTGAAAGAACTTCATTCCAAAAGAGCTGTTCAAGTCGACGAGGCGTTGCAGTCTATTCGCCGGCTGGAGTCCAGAGTCGCCAAGTTACAAGCTGCTCATCACGATTTGGTGAGCAGCTTCGATCGGCAGATGAGTAAAACGGGGCAATTGGCCGGGGACAGGTTTGCTAATGCTGCCAGGAAGATGTCCCTCGTTAAACGGCGGACGGTAATGACAAGGATGGGCTCCACACTAACCAAGTGAAAATAGCACAAAGAATTCGAAGCTCTTACGAACTGTGTGTGTGTGTGTGTGTTTGTGTAAGTGTGTGTGTGAGTGTGTGCTTGTACCTGACAGTTTGTACAACAAGCGCTCAGTTCCCGATGTCATGTTTCCATGGATCTATAAATAACATCGTGGATATCCGTTGAACGTGCCGCTTAGGGCTGTCTGTCGGTAATCATCGTTACACATACTTTGTTGCTATGCCGTGCTACGCTAGGGTAGACCATCCCGTGACATCCATCAACCACATTTATTTTACCCCCGAAAAAGGTATCTCACAAAAATATTTCGGGTTGCTTACCTTAACGGAGGGATACGGAAACACATTGCGCCACTGTGATACTTATGTTTATAAATGGATACTGCAAATATACTTTGGTTCTAATAGCACACACAATACACACACACACACACACACACATATATATATATATATATATATATATATATATATATATATATATATATATATATATATATATATATATATATATATATATATATATATATATATCTTTAGCGCAGACTGTTCGAGCACTTGTTGCTTGTTGACATTCTAGGTCTGTAGTCGTCAACTTAGCACAGATTTTATTTTCTAATATCACTTGCACGATCCAGGGGAAGTACCTAACGCTAAATCAACTTCCTGTCTTAATGTCAGGTTTTGTACATCATCAATAAATCTATTGATATTTTTACCAGTTCTCTGTGGTTGTGTTCCTGAATGGGTAAAGAAAAAATCCACATAGATACACACACACGTATATAATCTGTATACGTATATATATTTTTGACATACATATGTGTGTATTATTCAAGCATCTATTAATGAATATACATATATATATATATATATATATATATATATATATATATATATATATATATATGCATATATATATATATATATATATATATGTATATATATATGCATCTATTTATATATATATATATATATATATATATATATATATATATATATATATATATATATATGTGTGTGTGTATGCGAGTTTGTGTGTACATATAGAAATATATATATATATATATATATATATATATGTGTGTGTGTGTGTGTGTGTGCGTGCGTATATATATATATATATATATATATATATATATATATATATATATATATATATATATATATATATATATATATATATATATATATATATATATATATATATATATATATATATATATATAGTTGTATAAGTACCCACGTAGTTCAAACCGGAACAACCTAATTAGTCATTCATTGGAGTTCTTCGCACGGTTGTGTCTTGCAATCCTTAGCCCGCAATTGGTCAACGGTGGCCAAGATGGTCATGGAGGATGACGTCATCAGCTTGATCGTTATTGTCCATTTGATCCTTGTGTTTATCGTTCGTACGATTCCTTAATTAAGTTATTTTTGCGGCAAGGTGAAAATATTTTTAGTCAAGGACAACGATAACTTATTTTGGCCCATTGGATATTCACGGTGAATTCAGGAGCGATGCGTAACGCCAGCCGAGCCGTGGCTATTAATAGACGATCGATACTCTTCTGTGGCGGATATCCCAAAGAGAAGAAGCGAGGTGGATCACGCATGCGCGAGAAAACTGTCTGCTATTTATCAGCGCCCCCTTAGGCGACATGGTGATGCCGTGGCACGATGTCAAATGTCTACGATCGCAGCCTAGCTCTAGATAAACATACAGTATGTCGGATTAAAACTATATTCAGTGCGTTGTCATCAAATGGTTAATTTCTGCAGTGCGCACGCATGGCCGCTCATTTCGAGAAGGGCTGCCGACACTTCCAGCATCAGCAGCAGTAGCTTCTGCATCCTCATCGGCTACGGCTGCTGCAATCAGGCCTCAGCGCTCGCCAGCCGCTCGTCAGATGTCATCGGGCTCAACTTTTTACAAACTGCTGGCAATCTTGGCAGCAGGTGAGTTTGATATTCAAACCAGCTTGACTAAATTTGGATCATATTCATGATCACCCGTGTCCACTGAAGCTAGGAGAGTACACAAGCGTCGGTATTTATCGCATATTTACAGACGTATGTGAACCTTTTTGCTTTCAAAGAATACCGCGCCTCTAGTCTGTTACCAGTTCGCTGTACACGTATATCGCTACCGTACGCGTACTGCGTTATATCGCCTTCACCTGGTGGTGTCTTCTCTGTATCCCTAATTTAGTCCTACTGAAGGCACCCATCGTATGGCACACCATTCGGTTGGATTGCACGCGCACCAATTGGTTTTGTTGTACGCAAGCCATTTTGTTTGGTTGTACGCATGCCATTTTGTTTGGTTGTACGTATGTCATTTGGTTCGGTTGTACGGATCGATGAAACACATGAGTCACATGGGCAGTTATGGCACCGTACCGCCCAAACCCCCCCCCCCCCCCCCCCCCCCCCACCCCACCCAACGCAATACTCCACATTTCCTTAGTTTAAAGGATCTTGTGTTGAAACTGAATATCGCTCAGGTGTGAGTGGATCATACAGGTATAGATTAGCGATGTCACAGAAAGTAAGTACATATGACAGATTGGTTATGGCCATGGGCGAGTCAATGCATGGCATTGAACGGCTTGCATTATTGACAGGCTTACATTATTGACAGACTTACATTATTGACAGGCTTACATTATTGACAGACTTACATTATTGACAGGCTTACATTATTGACAGGCTTGCATTATTGACATTATTGACAGACTTACATTATTGACAGGCTTGCATTATTGACAGACTTACATTATTGACAGGCTTACATTATTGACAGGCTTGCTTTATTGACAGACTTGCATTATTGGCAGGCTTGCATTATTGACAGGCTTGCATTACCAGATCAGAGAAAACGGTCAGCATAATAAACTAATAATAAAATAAAACTGCAAAGCACAGATGAAAAGGTAATTGCAAATCGGGTTATGGTAAAATACCGTGTAGAGGCTAATTGGAACACAGTAAATGTCACCGACGATCATTGCGCTATGATCATTCTGAAGCTGACAGGTGTGTCAGAGCGGGCTGTGAGACGTAAAACAATGAAACATTTGTCCGTGCACCCGTTGTTTCTAAAGGGATTGTTTAAATCAAGGGAACGCGGTCAATATATCAGCAAATTTTCTTCGATTCACATTAGACTTGAAATTAAGATAATTTGAAAATGAATGCATCATTCAAAATGACCGTCTTTCAATTATTACGGGGACGCTGACCATCACTGAAGTCCAAGCGGGCTATTTTGCCTTCATGGTTAGCCCGCTACATAAAGTTCCCAACTTAAGCCATACAATGGCTATGATTAAAGTGTAAAACCTTGTGGACTATCTGGGCAGCTTTGCCACTCACTTTGGTGTGTGTGTTTTCAGCTTCCCTGGATGTTGTCGCTAAAGAGCCAAAACAGGGAGATGACAAGGTGTCAGAGTGCACCAGCGAGGAGAGGAGGTCAAAACAAACCAGTGAGCGCCCTTCATGGAGGGACATTCTGCTGAGGACAGAAGATGGCGGCGGAGCAGACAAAGAGAGAGTATTTTCGCTTGGGTCAGGTAATTTCGAATGACAATCCCATTATGCAAAGGCTCCTTCTTCGATCAGGGACAGGTAGAATCCCATAATTAAATAGCGATCATCAAGTACGGTCTTTATCTGCCAAAGCTCGGCTCTATACATGACACCACACGGGGCTCTATACATGACACCACACGGGGCTCTTATACATGACACCACACGGGGCTCTATACATGACACCACACGGGGCTCTATACATGACACCACACGGGGCTCTATACATGACACCACACGGGGCTCTATACATGACACCACACGGGGCTCTATACATGACACCACACGGGGCTCTACACATGACACCACACGGGGCTCTATACATGACACTTCACGGGGCTCTATACATGACACCACACGGGGCTCTATGCATGACACAACACAGGGATCTATACATGACACCACACGGGGCTCTATACATGACACCACACGGGGCTCTATACATGACACCACACGGGGCTCTATACATGACACCACACGGGGCTCTATGCATGACACCACACGGGGCTCTATGCATGACACACATGACACCACACGGGGCTCTATACATGACACACACACTATGCATGACACCACACGGGGCTCTATACATGACACCACACGGGGCTCTATCTGACACCACATTATACATGACACCACACGGGGCTCTATACATGACACCACACAGGCTCTATACATGACACCACACGGGGCTCTATACATGACACCACACAAGGCTCTATACATGACACCACACAAGGATCTATACATGACGAGGCTCTATACTGACACACACGGGGCTCTATACATACACACACACACAAGGATCTATACATGACACCACACGGGGCTCTATACAAGGATCTATACATGACACCACACAAGGATCTATACATGACATGACACACACAAGGATCTATACATGACACACACGGGGCTCATACATGACACCACACAAGGCTCTATACATGACACCACACGGGGCTCTATACATGACACCACACGGGGCTCTATACATGACACTACACAAGGATCTATACATGACACCACACAAGGATCTATACATGACACCACACAGGATCTATACATGACACCACACAAGGATCTATACATGACACCACACCAGGATCTATACATGACACCACACAAGGCTCTATACATGACACCACACAAGGCTCTATACGTGACACCACACCAGGATCTATACGTGACACCACACAAGGCTCTATACATGACACCACACAAGGATCTATACATGACACCACACAGGGCTCTGTACAGGACACTACACAAGGATCTATACATGACACTACACAAGGATCTATACATGACACTACACAAGGATCTATACATGACACTACACAAGGATCTATACATGACACTACACACTATACATGACACCACAAGACTCTATACATTGACACAACACGCCACAAGGATCTATACACGACATACCCACAAGGCTATATACATGACACCCCACAAGGATTTATACATGACACTACACAAGGATGTCTATTTGACAACACGCAAGGATCTATACATACCCAAAAGGGTTCTATGCATGACCCCAGGGCATGACCCTACAACGAAGGTCTTTGACCCTTATGAATATTTTTGCATGCAGGCAATTGGACCAATTGGGGCGAATTCAGTCAATGCAGTGCGAGCTGTGGCCACGCAGTGCGCATTCGCTTTCGGAAGTGTCTATCAGGTGCTGGGGGTTGTGAAGGCGATCTGCACCAAGAAATTGGTTGCAACTTCGTCACGTGCCCCAACGGTCAGTGATAGTTGTGACATTGCATGCGGATTGTTAAATCTTGTTATCAACACAACTTCACCACGATATCAACTGGTTGTAAATCAATTGTTACATGTTCTGTTCGCAGACAAAGCTGATAAAGTGAAATCGGTGAGTAAATTTAATTACCATCAAACGTTAATTTCTAAGCCAATTGATCGGATGTGTTAAACCCGCTCTCCCTTGACATTGTAATACTGACTTATTTCAGCGAGACGGAAACAAAAGGGAGTCACATGGCAGTCCTGATCGTGATGATAGAGCCGATGTGGACGACGCGGATGACGTGATAATGATGAGGCAGATAATGGAGGGAATGGGGAGGACTTTGAGGGCGAGGGCGAGCCTGTGGTCGAGGAGGTGATCGAGGCAGAGCAAGCAGAGGAAACATTACGCCGACACGATCCAGAGGATGATAACGCCGGTGATAACGAGGGTGATAATGTCGATGACAATGAGGGTGATAATGGAGGTGATAACGATGATGGTTACGAGGGGGATAATGGTGGTGATAACGGTGCCGATAATGGTGGTGATAACGGAGACGATAATGGTGGTGATAACGGTGGTGATAACGGAGACGATAATGGCGGTGATAATGAAGATGATAAACCAGGTGATAGGGAGGGTAGTTACAAGGGTGATAATGCCGGTGATAATGACGACGACGACGCAGGCACGAACGGTGATGTGGGGGGTGAGAGCCATGATGGGGCTGGGGACGATAACACGGGGGATGACAAAGGCGACGCGGATACAGCGGCTGAGGATGCCAGCGGGGCGGAATCGGACACTGTCAAGAAGAAGAAGAAGGAGGGCGAAGACGAGGAAGACCAAGAAGAGGAGGATAAGGACGAAGAAGAAGAGAAAGAAAAGAAAAAGAAGAAAAGGCGGCGACGTAGATATAAACGCAAGAAGAAAAAGCCAGAAGATGCAGAGACGAGCAGCAGTGAAAGCAGCAGCGCGAGTAGCAGCTCGTCTGATTACAGCTCGACAGACTCGGAGGATTCCTCGACTAGGGGTCACGTGCGACCAACCAGACTCGATCTTAAGCTCCACATTAAACCAATGCCCCTGTCCTACGGCGCAACGTCCAGTCCCAATGCCGACATTGACGATGACATCCAAGAAACTGATTACACAGCGAGTCCTGATATACACTCTCCATGTGATGCTCAGTATATATCCACACCACATATACCCGAGTCCGTAGACGCTAGCAAAGACACAACGAAGACAGGAAACTCTCAAGAATTGCATCGTACGACATAACTTCTGGCTTAGTTTTCAGTCAGAACAAGTATACAAGCATTTCAATTGCCATGTTGCTATTTCGAAGCGATATCTTATCTTAGCCGAAAACGTATGTGCCAAGTGGAATTGCCTTAGCATCATTATGCAAGATAGTGCGTTATGACTTTTAAAGAATGGAAAACAAAATGAACGCTATAGTGTGTTCGCCGCGACCAGCAGAAACCAGCATTTTTCACGTTTTTGATGTATCGATTACTGGAAAGTACATGAAGGCGGCATCCTGTGATCCCGGAGATGGGGAGGGTGGGGGAGGGGGGTAGTTTGACGCCGAGATTTAGACTTTACGTTTTCACATATCATTGTGGTGTTTTTTCTACTCTATGTTTTCATACATCATGTGATGTAATCATTTGTGATAAATTTGTTCGTTTGGCATTAAATAGAAGTCATTGCTGAGAACCCAATGAAATAAATACTCACATTCAATGTACATTTACTGCGCAATACGGACATGGTGGTATGAGAACACGCGGATTCCCTACAGAATGGGGCAAAGCCTGGGACGTTTAATATTCAAGTTAGTTCGCCACTTGGGTGACTACAACGAGGTATCAAACCACATCAGTATTGGCGTATCAAATCAAAGGAAAGGGATATTTCGTAAAATAATAATAAATTCTCATTTGAACAAAATTTCATTGCAGATTTCTTACTACTCTCCGAAATGATAACAAATCGATGACCCCATTCAGTTATCGTCATTTGGAGTTGGTGCCGTTGCTAATTTTTGACGGCATGTGAAGAATATATCAGACATGGCATGAAGCTGAAAACGTGTGAAGTTGAAGCGGTATTACCAGAAAATGAATGAATTTCGCATGCGCAGGTACTCTACCTGTTCGTTTTTCGATTGCATTCATTTGTAAACCAATATCGAAATCTGTTTCAAGGTGCTGACATTGATAAACGACTGATGATTTGGTATTCCAAATACTAAGCTAGGGTATGTTTACAATAGAGTCGATTCAGCAACTGCACAAAATCGCCAATCAAATTCTATGAAATTGGCGAAAAAAGGTTAGTTTTGAATTACTCCCAATAAGAATGCAATTGATTATTAAGTCAAATGACGCCCTTCGGTGAGAATGCCTCATCGCAAGTTGAGAAAATGAGAATCGGTAATACGCAGTCCGGAATGGCTATGGGCCCATTTGATCATGTCCGAATTCCCGGCTGTTAATTTGCATATATCTGTCAGCAGATAGAATCAAGAAGGATGAAATATCGTGGATTATCGTTTGCTTAGTTCTAAACGAACAATACAATGGAGGACATTGACCTTCCTAAAGATGCTTGGATGGTAATTTAATTGCGTTATAAATATCCTTGGCTCAGAAACCCTTTAATAGTTTAAACTCAAGGTTACGTCGTCATGAGCGATAATATACCTTAATTAACATACCAGGTAAGGTATATGCTAGGCTAAGATCGTGGAAAATAAATTGCGCCAGGTCTGTAAGAGACACGAGACAAGTTACCAGCAACAGTCCAATAATGTTCAGGCTTCTACCATGATAACGAGTCGCACTGAGATCTCAGTACGCCGCCCGGCGTTATAGCCCCCGTACTGTAAGGGGCCTATCTTGTTGTACGCATCAAGGGTCAGAGAAGACTATGGATGCGTTCACCTGAGAGTATACTATGTTGACTTTTCACTGATTGGTCAAATGATAAAGGAGCTACATAGTGATTGGGCATATCTATGTCAAACACTTTCCAGCTAGTTTATGTGAAACATGGTGGTCTTATTAGTAACAAGGACAGAATCTAACATTACACCATTAGAGGTTAAATTCGTCCCAGTTTAATTTGCCAAGTGCAATAATAAAGCTTTGACTTCCCCACAGTTTTTACAAAATTTACCTTGAACTTATTGTTAGAATCAGATATATGATAGGACTTTATCTCTAGATTCACCGAGAGATAAAATTATGTTGCGTTCTTCAGCGAGAACTACAAGCATCTACTCAGCCGTATTTATAATCTACATGACTTGATTAAAGTGATAATTTTGATTTGTTTTTTGGGGGGCATGATTAGCCTCTGAAGCAGGGTTATGATTAGAAGTCCAGTGCACAAAACCAACATTTTGACTGTCTGTATGACAGATATATACTGATACTTAAGATAACTTCACTGAGGGTTCAATGAACCCGGTAAACGCTCAGCATCTTTTGTATATCAAGATGACCACACATAATCTCCAATTTAACGGGAAGGTTAATTATTCAAGGCATTGTGCTAGATTTTGGATGGAGATTTTGTTAACCTGTAAGACCAAATAATGTGCATAATTTGAAAGATTATAAGGTTGTAATTTTAATCCCATTAGTGACCACTACATATGAATAGTCTTTTTATTTTTATTGTAACATCAGTACCATGATTCCTCTCCTCGAGTGTTAAACCACTGCTTACATTGATACATGTTATTTTAAGCTGAGGCCATGTGAGATATACAGGGATGAATACACTGAATGTACAAGTAAGTTTCCGTTTTAAGAGAAGCATTTCATTCAATATTTATGAAACATATATAAATCAGAACTTCAATTGAATACCTAGAAATATCTGTGTCAAACTGATTACTCTAGGAATCTATATTTATAGTGTAGTTTTATATTTTGTCATAGCAAAACTCGGAACTTATAACACAATGTGGTGTCTGTGTTCTAAATCTGCAGGCAGGAAGGGACGCAAACATCAGGTATACACTGACGGAGTGCAAAGGGACTGCACCAAGTGGATGGAGGATTACAAGAACTGCACACGCTACTGGGATACACAGAACATCGAGGCTCTAGTAAGTGTTCCTTCATTGTATGGACCAATTATCTGATCTACATACCGTATTCTACTTTGAATAAGAACCATACCCAATTCAAGCACTCAAGGTAGAATACGGTCGGTTGAATTGAATCACTGTTCAAGTTCAGTTAAAAATTGCCCCCATGTAATTATGTTGTGTACAATATTTACATTATGGGTCCTATGTCATCTTGTGATATATTACGAGTCAGAGGTCATCTTGGGTTAAAGGTTGTAGGTTATCGTGTTGGGGCTCAGAGGTCATGTGGTTAGCTATGGATTTAAGGTGATCATGTGATGTTTTAAGTGGTGGGGGGGATACAACCTTGTATCAGATTTCAAAGCTGGATTTTCTTCAGATGGAGCCAGCTGCCAGCCAGTTAGTCGATTTGACAGCCGACTGTGATTCACGCCCCCCTTGTTATTGTTTCTGCCTCTATAGGAGAGCGTCATCGAGAATGAACGCAACAGGAGAGAGACAAGATTATCAGGCGCTCGTAACAACACGGTCTGGGAGTACAGGAGATCCCCTCCCGTAGACTGGTCCGCCCCCCTACCACATCACCTCGAACGCAACAACCTGCCCAACATCCAAGTCAACAAGGACAGCCAGAGCAAGTGTGTCATCTCCTGACCTGAGTCACTGCCAATTCAGTATCTACCAATAAATTATCAACTAAAGTGTTAACTAATGTACAATTAATTTATTTCATACATATACATGTATATGTTACGGCCCATGAGGCCATGAAACCATTGTCTGTAAATGCTGAGGTCGCTCCGACTGCACTGAGAATGTGCGCCAGTGTCTGTTGACCTGTGTAACCCTCTCGTTGGGATCTGCTTGATACACATACTCTACACCATGGTTGCATATCAGTTCACTGCTGGCAAACAATAAGGAAGTCACAAACATCAGTAGTCCAGGTCATGATTTCAGGCAGTTTCCGTCGGGATATTTCTTCTTGAAGGCTCGGACAACTTCCGGGTCAATCAACTTAACCCCATCAACCTGGTTCCCCAAGGTTATCCTGGACACAGCAAATGCTATCCAATCAGAGAATGGCAACAGATCCAACCCCAAGTCTTTATCACATGTAATTAAGTTAAATAAGAACACAATTCAAAGCCTTGACATTTCCGTTATGCGGATAGCAGTAACAGTAATGATATAACGTGTGTATTGAAGCTACACTCCAGCAGAAGCCGTATACACAAGCTGTAGAAATGTTCACCAGTTGGGCTGTACGTTGTGAGGACGACCAAACAGCTCTATCTTGCGTGAGCCCGGGGCCAGTCGTTCTATGATGCCGTAGATCTCATCCGGCTTGTGGCTCGTTGCTCGCACCTTACCCATAAACAAATAGCATGCATTAAGCTCAATCTATAGTTCATGATTTTGTGAGAGAAAGTACAATTAGGATAGAATGCAAACAAATGGACAATATGCAGCCATCCATAATCAGAAGTCTAGGGAGTTTTCTCACCTCAGCCACTATGACATCACAATCGAGTCCTCTGTTCATTCCTTTGGGGTTTCCCTTAACACCAACCTAATGCAAATAGAACAAAACAGACTATAACAGATAGAAGCTCTACCTCCCTGGGTAGGAACAGAGTTGAGGCGAGAAGCAGGAGCTTACGAGACAGTGTTCCTTGCCGTGATTGAGCCAGTGACCGGTACGGCCCGTTCGAATGATCCTTTGCAGCTGATTGGCTTTCACCCATATCAGCTCGTCCACCCTCTGATACCTGCCGACAGAGTACATGGTCTCATGGTGAAATTGACCGTGTTGGTGGGGTGAGAAGCAGAGGAATGGCAATGTTAAACTTACCCCCACAGTGACAAGCACTCCCTGCCCAGCTCCATAGCTCTGTTAAAACACACATCAATATCACCTTTTAGTTCACATTATAAAGCCATATATATCGTGTAGCATAAATACAACATACCGTTCATTTCATATTGACAATCCCTAAATATGGTACTTACACCTGCAACTTTATTTCACATTTCTAAATATCAAGTGGAAAAATTAATCTAAGCTATGAAGCAATTCTGTTGGATGAGAGGACATTCTATGATATAAGAAGCCATTCTATGAAAAAGGAATCTATGATATGATATATGAAGTTATATGAACAAGTGGCCCTGAAGCTCTGCTGCTATTGACATAATTAAATTGTTTTTCAATAATAATTGGGAGTCAAAGGTCATGCAGGGCTGATGCTCAGTATGCAACAAGTGGTCAACATGAGAGGGGTTCATGTACAATCTCAAACTGCTACCTTACCCTATAAGAAAATGTACAACCCCATTAGGCTAACATGGAACAATATATTTCTTCCAGTTATAACTAACCCTTGAGTAAAGCAGCACTGATCATAAGCTTGCAGGGAACCATCAAGATAAGCTGAGTCTATGTTAAATTCTATAGTTGATTTGTTTTAGTGGCCATAAGTATAAGAGGAGTCAATGAGTAATTTCAAGCTGCTGGCTAACTTTATAAAAACAATGTGCCACTAATTCACTTTGGGTTAAAGAGACTGTTCAGCCCCATGTCAGGCACTCGGGGATCATTTTGTTAATACGCAAATTTGTCATGCTGATCAATTTCCAACATTATTTTACTGGAAATATTCATGATGTACTGTTGAATTTTTTTTAATTTAGTTAAATTTAGTTGTGTCGTTCCATCGATAACGGTGCCTCCCTAAAACCATGAACCACACAAAAGTTAGCTGTCAATCATCACATGCTCTATAACTACGTCGCTATCTATTTGTATACTTCTGGTTAGGTTACAAAATGTAGATTTCATCAAATATTCACTTATTAAAGTTGTGGTCATCATTGCGCAAAACATTAGACCGACAAGCAGAAAGGGTAATTTCTGACAACAAAAATTGCGACTGCCGAAGTAAGGATCTATTTTCTGAGATCGCAGCGCCTTGTAGAGACAAAGAGTCTGAAAACATTAAACTTTTTGTTTCCAATGTAAAGTTGCCAAGCAGCTTGCGGGGCAACCTTGTTACAAACATGGGGCTGAATAGTCTTTAAGACGGAACAAGAGATTTGGATGAGTCAACATGGTAAAAGTAACGTCAATAATAACTTCGGGAAAGAAGGTCATGCAGGGCTGATGTTTAGTTTGTAAGTGACCATCAAAATAAGAAAGGTCCATGAGTAATTTGGGGCTGCAAGCATGCTTCATAAGATAACTTGCCTTGAAAAATGATTCCCCATTGGGCTAACATGGTTAAATTTTTTTCAATAATAATTCGGGGGTCAAAGGTCCGATGGGGTGATTTTTAGTTTGCAAGGTGCAATTTTCATGAGCGGGGTCCATGTGTAAATTGGGGCTGCTAGCTTGCTTGATAACAAAACATGCCTCCTAAAGTTAACGAACGTATGGATGCTGGAGCAAAGGTATATGATAAGCTCGGCTGGAGAGCAGAGCTAAAAAGGAATCTATGATGTGAAATATAAATCCATTCTATGATAAATAAAGCTTAGATAATTGAGGCGATGATGCTGACCTGCCAGTGACCCAGAGGAAGATGTAGCCATCATCCTGAAGGACGGGAACGTTCAGCCTCCGCATCTCATCGTCCTGCATGGTGCCGTACGGCAGTTCCATGTGGATGTCCCACGGTGGGTCGGCCATGATCACCGCAAACTTACCCAATACAGACATGTCAAAGGAGCGCATGTCACACTGGATCCACTGTCACCACAACCAACCAACAAACAGGCGGGCTGGCATTACATGTCACAATTACATGTCACTGGTTCTGTCACTGTACCAGATATAAACAGCTTCCGTTGAATTCTTTGTATGACTGACCTGAGGAGGATAGAGAATGGTGGAGCCTTCGCAACTCTTTTTGGTGATTGGTAAGTCCAGTTTAGCATTGAGTGTGGTGTCGGGGTAGTCGATCTCATAATGGACATATTTACACGAGTCCATGTGGTAGCAGGTATTGAGGAAAGAGCAGTCTCCAAGTGACTCTGATGACACAACACGTTAGCTGGTCACTGTCAGGCTTGGTCCAGTACCCCTTAATGAGCTAGTTAAGTTGGGGTTAAGGAGTAACTGACGGGTCAGACGTTGGTAACATTTTTTTAATTCCAAACAACATACACCAGACATGGCGTGTTAACTTGGTGGGTTTGTAAGTGTCTGCTAGTCATTTTTGGAAAAATGTGGCTCCAAAGAGTATCAGAATCAACCATTCAGTATATGCGGCTGTGACCTTGGAAAGTCAAGGTCACTGATAACCTCTCACATGCAGTACCTCTGGAGACTATATACTTGTCTACGAGTTCAGATTCAAACTGAAGTTCCAGCCTACAACTGGATTTGTGCTAACCATAGGTTTGAATGAGTATGTTATGAATAGGTCAAAGGTCAAGGTGACCTGAGTTTTAGATTGCTGCTAACTTTAGCTTGCTTCATAACAAAAAATGCCATCAAAGTTCAGGAAAAGGGCGGGCTGACTGACAGACGGGCTGATGCATGCCCAAACAAAGGTGTATGAAAGCTACGCACCTAAACATGAACTTGTATTATAGCAATGACCTAACAGGAACAGAGATTAAACATACCATCAGTGTGTTTATTGATGATCTTCTTGAAGTGGAGTTTGTCACACACCGCTCTGCCAATCATCTTCTGACATTCCTCCTTAGTTCCAAACTGGCAGAACTCTTTTACCTGTGCCCCTGAAATTACCCAAGTCACGTGATCAAAATAAACAACGTCATTGTCATGTGACCCTAGATCCAGGAAGAGCAATTTCTAGAGCTTACCTCCTTGAGATTTGAACTTCTCCACCAGAGATTGTTCCTGTGAAGAAATCACATTACATTAATCATATCGCTCTGAACTAGTATTAAGGTCATAACTAGGACACACCAGGTGATGTGAAGTGCTAAAGAGGCTCACCTTAGCTGTAGGCTGGCTCAGGAGCTGAACAATCTCCTCATTGAGTTTCTTATTTTCTCGTTCCTTAGCAGATTGTGTTGAGAGAAGACTCTGCACACAGACCAGAATGAACATGACCAGAGTAATGGCTGCTACAGGACCAAGTTGTGTTAAGTACGTATCATCATAGGTCATTGATGGAGTGTTACATGTGCACCTCATACCTCAATGGTTGTATCTTTCTCCTTCTTCCCCCCTCGACCTTCCTTACCCCTGCTCGCACCTTTATCCCCATCTGCACTGAAACAAAACATCAGTCACTTCGTAATTGGTTTCTTCTCCCCAACAACAAATGAACTGGACAGGTAATGGACGACAGAAGAGGAGGAGTGGGGCAGTGAATAAGCCACTAGAAATCTCTTTGCTGTGGGAGACAAGCGGACCAATATCTACCCATCGCGCTTCCTCTTGCCCAAGCTTACAGATGACATTCCAACCAAATCTGCTGACACTGCAGATACCTGAACGAAACCAACAATAATAGTACTGTGAAGGTATTTTACACTTACCTCATTCCATAATGGGAAGGTAAAATGGGAAGGCAACAAATTTTATTCTGCAGTTAAAAGGTATACTTGATGTTTGAATGTCAGGGAATACCTTCTTATGATCCACAGAGTCTACGCGGAGCAGTGCACTGCCTGTTCTGTCCCCGCTCTGGTTGCTGAGGCTGGAAATCAAACAAATCTCATGGCTGCAGCATCACAAAGGCTTACCAAATGGTTGGCAATGCCGTTAGGCAATGAGTTTCTATTATTAACCTAATAAAAGCAAGCTCTAAAAGTAGGGGAGACACTTTGATTTCCAAAACAAAGGTTCAAATATTACATGACAATAAGCTATTGGAAAAATGGCGGTGAAAAACCATAACATCTAGGAGAATGCAAAACATATTCATTCTAGCTGAGGCACCACCCTACCATCCATTCATGAAGGTGATGAGGAACAAAACCCAAGCACTGCCTCTCTAATCAAATGATGACCTAAGCTTAGTCAATATTTCCTCTTCCTATCTTTCAACCATCCATTATGAATCACTGCCATTTTCAGATCAGTGAGATTTCAAAGAGGTGGATAACAATCAGCTGCAAGGTTTGTCACAAAATGTAATAATGCAAGTTCAGACACATTAGTTCCCTCAATATACAGTGACAAAACCTAGCCTAGATCTTCTATTTCCTCACCTGACTAGCATCTGTGCAGAGAATTTCTGTAACAGGTCCTCCACAATTTCCACAGGTGGCGGTTTGCCCATGAGTTTGCCGACTTCAGAATGCAGGACGCTGAGGTCCACGGGAAGGTTCAAGGCCACGTCGTCCAAGACCAACAGGAGCTGTTGTTCAATATCAGCTGTCAGCTCTGACGGGGGAACTTCCGAATGTGTACTGTCCTGAGATGGGTCTGTTTTAATGACCGGCCGGGGAGAGGCAGTTGAGGCTGAAGTAAGGCGCACATCCTTCACCAGTTTAGAGTCTTTTCCTTTTATCATATAGAGAAAAAACATTGGTAATATCACCTTCAATGTTCAATACACATTGATACTGCATGGAATAGCAAACAAAGTTTTCAATTTATCTCCTATTAATTCATTTAAAGGCCACCTTTGGTAGTGACAGGTATTATGATCAACCCATAATACCTACATACACCTGGAAGAGTGGATGGGTTTCACCATCTTTGAGTAGTAACTTTTGAATCAGGAGCTATAATTATAAATCGCTTAAATATTCAAGGTGGAGTATTTTAACAGGTGCCTTGCTTATGTGAATGTGATTTAAACCCAGCAAGTATAACTAGTCTTATTTCAACCCATTAAATAGTATGACAGGGAAACTAGAGGCAGTCGTTTACCGATGGACCAGCAAATTAAAATTACTTTGTTGCTTGTGTTCTTGCTTAAGACAATCAGAGCAATTGACGTTACAGAAAAGCCCCAGTTGGATGGTGAAATTATCATAAACTACCCTGCAATGATGCAACAGGAGAATCATTTTGAGCATCTCTCGTATTTCAGCCACCACAGTATTAAACTGAAAGCCGGGAAGACTAGCCTCTCTCACCATCACGGTGATCTCGCCTCTCTCACCATCCCGGTGATCTCGCCTCTCTCACCATCCCGGTGATCTCGCCTCTCTCACCATCACGGTGATCTTGCCTCTCTCACCATCCCGGTGATCTCGCTTCTCTCACCATCACGGTGATCTCGCCTCTCTCACCATCCCGGTGATCTCGCCTCTCTCACCATCACAGTGATCTCACCTCTCTCACCATCACGATGATCTCGCCTCTCACCATCCTGGTGATCTCGCCTCTCTCACCATCACGGTGATCTCGCCTCTCACCATCACGGTGATCTCGCCTCTCACCATCACAGTGACCTCACCTCTCTCACCATCACAATGATCTCTCCTCTCACCATCACGGTGATCTGGAGTGATAATCAATCAGGTGGTAAATTGCGATTTCGACACTTCAAACCGGAAAACTCTCTGAAACTTGAATAACTTTTCGATTATCACTGGGATACATATTGAGACTCTCCTCAACACATCGGTATGATTATCTCTTCTGTAGGACCAAAAATAAAATTGTATGGTCAATTTAAAGATACCATGTATTCAGCTTATTTTCCCTGAGAAACCTCCCCACGCCATAGCTTCTGTGCCATGGTAACGAACCGCATCCTTGGTAGATTTCATATTGCAACTTTGTCAAAGGTAGGCGAGTCTGAGTAGGACACGTATTTTGAAGTTTGTCTATATGGGATTTAACCGATTTACAAAGTCAATTGGACTGTTGCAGTCATTTGCATGATTCACGGCCATTTGGCGTGTGTGGGTGAAACTGATGACATGCTTAAAATACTTTTTAAAAAATTTTGCCCTCCCGTTGAACCTATCAACCCTGCTTATTGGAACATTCCAATGAACTGTTTGACCTGCATTGGTTAGGAAACTCATCTGTTCTCTCCATCCCATATGTTTTCAGAAATACAGTAGAATTCTGTCATGATACTCAGAATGCTACAAAGCGGGTGTTATTCGAGGAGATTACTCCTCACGGAATTTGTGTGGGCAAAGTTTCTCACTCCATTCTGGTTCACCTGCATGTGAGGATGTTGTACACGTAAGTCTGACAAAACCCCAACAAAATATGCATCATGTGCTTTTCCCCAGATAGATTCCTATCGTTTACGCAGGAATCTATCACATCATCATCATCATCTCGATCAGCCGTGTGGTTAGGCGGTGTCGCCTGTCGGCTGGTCTTCAACTCTTGGAGCATCCATTTCTGTAGCTGGTATGCGCATACGTCGAGATAATCCCAAGTCCAGATCAGTAGCGTATCGCTTGCTTTCCCACAAGTCGTCGAGTCTAGATTTGAAGCTGTTCATTGATGGTGCAGAAACCACAGAGTTAGGTAGGCGATTCCAGATGTTCACCACACGGAAGGAGAAGAAGTTTCCCCGCAAGGCTAGACGATGTCTCCTTTTGCTCAGTTTCAGGGAATGGCCACGAGTGACCCTCGTGGTTCTGTCATCTATCGGCAGTATGGAGACATACCTTCATGGAGTGTACAGTGTGGATTATATGTACACCTCGATCATATCCCCCCGACAGCGGCGATATGTGAGGGAAGGAAGGTCCAAAACCTTTAGACGGTCCTCATATGCTAAGTCTCTCAAGTCCGACATTTATGGTACTGTCTGACCCACAAGGATTCGTATCAGAAGGTAGGTTGAAGAAAGAAAGATATATATTTATCGACCGATGACCCCGACAGATGGTAGAACAAAGAAAACACATTTCTCTTTCGTTCATTTTTGCAGGATAACCACACATACGCTGGCCAATGGGAGCACGGGACCTGTGGTTCAACAGGGGCTATGCCTGGGTACGAAAAGCGATTGTCAATTATAACTGAACCTATGTCTTGATAGGCAAAGAAACTCTGCCTCTACAGCGTCCGCGATATTTACTACTTTCGATCTCTCACATCCGAGCTGTAGATGGCATCAGATCATAAATACACCAGGGGCGGGTGCCTTGCATAATGCCTTGAGTGCAGACACCCAAAAAAAATTGATCGGTAAATGTACCTGGTGTTGGTTCAAGTAGAGCTGTCGGTGTGGGCGCGGGAGTTGACTCGGAACTTGCCAGAGCGTCTGCAACAACTGTCTCCCGCTCCAATTTCCGTCTCTTCAGTTTCTCTCTGAGACTGCTCTGTTTGGTTCGGAGGGCCTGAATGTCCCCCCATGTGTCTTGTGAATCCGCCATTGTCGGCGGTTGAAAGTTGAATAATTTAACGCTTGTATTATATGTGATAATAAGCTGATGGCCAATCAGGATGACAATTCGACAATCAATTCAAGCATTATTATCACCGGTTTAGAAGAACCAAGCATACGGCAACGATTTCCGGCAGATACGAGCCTCCAGATACCAGATACAACACAAACGATCCTTTTCAAACTAGCCCATACACGGAAAAACTCGGTCGTCCACTGATGTACAAAATATCCAAATTATTGTCAGATTCTATGTTATTTTATATTTTTTGAGAATTATAAACAGCAGAAAGACCATAAATGTAATAAGAAGTACGCTGTGTACATATAGCAGGTTAACTGGCACATGTGGTCAAAGTTCAAGGTCTCACTTTTCATCCGGTACTCACAAGTAAAACATCGGGCGGTTGGCTGGTTGGTATCAGTGTATAAATGTTGGCGGTGTGTATACGGTCCAGAGTCTGGGATCGTTGGTTGGAGCTCAGTGACAGTACTGATTCAGTTCTCTGACGGACTCTCACGACAAACAGAGGTAGAACTAAGTTTAGCCTGTTTTTATTTTAATATCTCAGATTCATGCTTAATAATTTGACAGACGTTCGCTCTCACTCCAAACAAGCAGACAAGTGGCATTGAATATTTACCTGTTTACGTTCATGGTAAATACCACCGTCGTCGTTACATGGTGGTTGGTCTGCTCCATCAGATTATAAGCACTAGACAATGACTCGGCATATTGCTATTAAGTTACTGTATGCAACAAACAGTATCTGTTTGGGTCATAAATGGCTTCAATCAAATTAAACTGTTAAATTGTGTCATGTAATGTTTCTTACTTCCAGATAAACAATGACATCCTACGCCCTGGCGAAAGGTTAGTACTCCCATAGCATAGTCTAGTGATAAATATTTATTATAACACATGACATTGTATTTATGTATGTATGTATGTATGTATGTATGTATGTATGTATGTATGTATGTATGTATGTGTGTATGTGTGTGTGTGTGTGTGTGTGTGTGTGTGTGTGTGTGTGTGTGTGTGTGTGTGTGTGTGTGTGTGTGTGTGTGTGTGTGTGTGTGAGTGAGTGAGTGTGTTTGTGTATGTGTGTATGAGTGTATTGATGGATGGATAGCTGTAAACAATGTATTTTAAAATACAGTGTCAAACATATATTTCTAATTTTCATATAGGGTCTGCACTGCCTGTGGTGAAAGCAGACATGATGCGTATTTACAGCATGAGGTTTTGTCCATATGCTCAAAGAACACAAATGATCCTAAATTACAAAAACATTCCGTAAGTATTACAATGCTACATTCATGCAAGGAGTTACAAAACTAAAGATTGGTTATAGTTCCTTCATTCATGTAACTGATTATGCATTACCTTTTAAAACCAACTAATTTGGTATTTGAACAATTTGTTTATTTAACAGACATGAAACGATCAACGTGAACTTACGTCGCAAGCCTAAGTGGTTGTGGGAAAGAAATCCTATTGGTTTGGTTCCTGTTTTGGAGTATAAAGGGCATACTGTGTACGAGTCGAGCATCTGCAATGACTTTCTTGATGATATGTTCCCAGAACCGCAACTGAAGCCTCAAGGCAAAATTGAGAAAATTCAGCATCGTTTGCTCATGGCCGATTTTGACAATGTGAGTCATTCAGCCCCTGTTTCGACCCAGTTTGTTGTGGAGCAGTATTATAATCAATGTGTACACTGCATGGAATTATTGATACTAGATTAGTTAAGGTTTCATTTGAAAGTATTTTATACTTCGTTTACTAGACGGTACCTTCCTTTTACAAAGTCAACAATGAAGATTCAAAAGTTCAAACTAAGGCACGTGACTTGATCAAAAGAACATTGACTAAACTGGAACAGACGCTTGGGGACAAGAAGTACTTTGGAGGTAATTTCAAATCTAACATACTGATGAATTTATAAATTAAGTTTTGATAAACTAGTGCTTTGGATATTTTATAACCACTCATTGACAACTGCTAATGAACAAGACCTATTGCAATTTGTTCATTGCTCTCTCTAGGTTCAGATCCATGCATGCTCGACTTCCACTTCTTCCCATGGTTCGAGAGGATACCAGTTATAAAAAAGCTTTCACAGTATGGCTGCCTCCCAGAGGAAACATTCCCATGTCTGAGTCTTTGGTCAAACCTTATGGCTGAATTACCTGCTGTCAAAAAGACTTTGCTACCTGTGGATTGGCACATGAAGTTTATGGTGGCCCTTGCCATGAAGGAACCAGTCTATGACATAGGACTTCCTGATGTTCTGTTGACCAAGGGGAAACTTTGAAAAGTTATTTTGAAAATTAGTCGCAGTTGCTAATTTATAGAAAACCTCAAATCATTAAGTATATTGTTTTCTGGATTATTCTTGTATTGAAAATAAAACACAATTTCTCGCATCAATCTACTATTGAACATTCCGTCCATCGAGCAAAATATTTGGTGGTGGGGTGAAAGTTCCCCTTGCTTGTCTTCAGAAATGTGCATGTAGATGAATTCAATTTATGCGGCAAATAAATGTAAATGGAATTCAAGCATATTGGTCTCATTTTAAGACTTTCAATGGGTAAAGTTATTTTTTTTTGTGGGGGGGTTACTCTCACCAAGAACACAAATATATATCCCATCCAAGACTCATTTAGATTTGATTTTAGTGTGACATTTATAACATGATCTGTTATTTAGAAATATATACCGGTATGAACTGGACTAGGGCATAGTCTGTTTGACAACTATTATTTTCGTACGATATTTCAAGACCAGGATAAGCAAACAAGTAAATGCTGCTCTCAAGAAAACAATTCATCTCCAAACGCTGAGTATACTCAACCAATGCAATTACAGCATTTACAATTTATAAAATCTAAATTTATATCCAACAGAGTGTCTATTTAGGTAGCTATTGTTTCTACCATGGCCCAATGCAACTATGAGCCAAAATAAGCACTGAAGAAAACAGGTGAACATTCAATGTTTATTGACGATACACAAAGAGTCATTCAGATCAAATCATGATTCTTGTGTACGACTTGGCAGTGAACAATGACAGTAGTCGAATGTAGACATGAGCACAGGGGTAAGGTATGTTAAATACGAACACACAGAACAATCCACGCACAACACACACGGGCCACACACACTCGTATATACCTCGACATTGCTTGGCAGTTGATGTGGATCCAACATCAATGATAAAGGTATCGGCGAGTTATCACATTGTAAATTGCAGTTTTTTGTGGCATCTGTTTTTTCCAACATTGATGGAGATTGATGATAATTGCAGAAAAAAAAGTTATAAGTTAACCCAATTATGGAGATCCTCAAAGTGTAGCTGAGAGCCTGAGTAATGACATACAACCATAGGACCCAATGCACCCCATGGTGGAAACACCCATCCACTTTGAAAGCACATATTCATTTGTGACAAGATACACTTCCAGCAGTCTATAATGTTACATTACTGTTAACTTCTTTCTTGTACTTTTCCAATAAAACCTGTTTGTACATGGTTTGGTTTTCCCATAATTCTGCTGCATAAACATTGAGCGGACTGTCATTATTGGGTTCTGAAAACAAAAAATAACCAGCTCAAATTCAATAATCCATCATTGAAACCAAGTTAAACCAATAGATTCTCACAATAATTCAATGCAACATTATATATATATATATATATATATATATATAGATATACATGTGTATATATAGATATATGTGTGTGTGTGTGTGTATATATATATATATATATATATATATATATATATATATTATATACAGCATACAATTTCATTAAACATATCACAATCCCGTATCCCATCGAGTTCTCGTTATAACTTACCCCCAAGCAGGCTCTGTATGGAGAGGAGAATGCTCCGGACATCGTACAGTGCAGACCATTTCTCTTTGAGTATGTCGAGACAGATGTTTCCATGGTGATCCACATTTGGATGGAAGATTGGCGTCTCAAATTTGACTGTGGGTGCTGTATAGGGGTAACTGCTGGGAAACTCTAGCGACAACTTGTAACTCAACTTGTCGTACACCTTCCAAACAAACAATACATTACTCATGATAGGAAGGCAGCCATTTACCTTTGCTGGGTTAATAACACAATATCATTGGCTTTCATCGTGCTTATTGGATGTCATCATATAGATGTAGTATCAATCCTCAACAACTCACTACACATTCACATGCTAATATACACCAAGGATAGGAATAACTATTTCATCAACAAATTAAAATAATTAAATACACCTAATATGTCGTGTGCAGTTGATTTGAATTTATACACAACATAACACAGCATCAAAGTGTGTATATCTGGTGGCAGCGAAAGAAAAATATAGTTAACGTACTGTGCCTTGTGCTCCGTGAATAGTTCCGACCCATTTAAACAGGTTGTCTCCATCAGGGAAGGCTGAAATTCCCTTATCTGATGACATCTGTAACATGGTAAAGATAATATATTAATATAGATGAGAGGCAACGTATAATTTAAAAATGTTGCCCTCTAAGGTTAAATATGATATGCTTAGTGTGGTACACACCATTAGACCCATGAGTTCCTTCTGCAACCTGAAACCA
Organism: Urechis unicinctus; assembly: GCA_034190875.2. Classification (NCBI taxonomy): domain Eukaryota; kingdom Metazoa; phylum Annelida; class Polychaeta; order Xenopneusta; family Urechidae; genus Urechis; species Urechis unicinctus. The sequence continues at coordinate 12,762,614 of CM067342.1, read as the reverse complement.
CAATAAATATGCATTAATCACAATGGCAGTCTGATAAAAGGCAAAGATGGGAACATGATCGGTGAAGAAGGTCAAACAAATGGACAGATTGGTGAAAAAAGTCTATCAAATGGACAAATTGGTGAAGAAGGTGAATCAATTGGACAAATTGTGATACAGGGGTAAGATACTAAACTTTCTTGGCTTCAATAAGCAGCATCAGATACACACAGCAAGTTAACAGCCTCTACTTTTCATCGTATCCACCAACACGCCAGGTATTTCACCAGTGATTTTTTTATTTTGTAAATCAACAAACCCATGTGCACTTGCCTGACCCCAACAGTACATCACATGGCAGATCAAATATAATCCATCAAATTATCTTCATATTCATTTCAAATAAACCAGTCAATTGGGAAAAATTCCTTTAAATAAAAATCCTGGGCAACATTTGCTTGCAAAATCAACATTTAGACAAAAATATATCTATAATTTTTCTAAATTTCAACCATGGTTGCCAGATAACTGCCATGACAGTTTTTTTCAGATCGACACAGCCAGCGTTATCAGTTCCCCAGAAAGCATGCTTTCGAAGGTATAAGCATTCTTAGAGTTGAGAAACTCTCAAAAAGTTATAGGAGTTACCTTCAAGATCTAGTTTAAGGAGCAGCTTCAAAGGCTTGCTGATCAATGTACTTATCAATAAGGAACACATCAAGTACCAAGCTGAGATGAAATGCAAGGTACAAGGGTACCTGGCCACCAAACAGATGCTGCCACAGGTGTAGCATGGGAGAACCAACATTAAATCAGGGTTTGGCTGAGTCGCCACATTGTTCTGGGTTTATCCTTTACACATATAGAAGCACAGATTTGTTCATCAACGCGCTTGGAAAAGGTCCACAGGCAATGCGTATGTGGAAATGGTAAAGTCGGAATGAATGTGACATTATGAACAAAACATAAATAACTTGTTTATAGGTGCACAATAATTTTTGCTTGCCAAGGTTTCGCCAATTTTTGGGACATGGGAACGAATGTTACAGGGGCTAGGGCCATCAGTATACCAGCTGGGGTATGGATAGGCAAGGCACTCGCCCCTGGTGTTTTGATGATCTGATGCCACCTTAGGGGCGAGGGTCCGTATGGCAGGATCTTGAGCGTTATAAGCAAATTTGCTCTTTCTTGCAATGCAGACAAGGGACAGTTTAAAAAACATAGATTTTCATATCCATAAATGTCTCACCATCAATCTTGCCTAGAGTGCAACAAGTCATACTCTTTAATCAAAAGAATCAACAAAATCCAACACAATTTTAAAATTGTTGTCCAACATGGCTACCGCGCGAATCGAAAACATGAGCAATATCACCGCGTATTAATGAGAATTAACTCAATTATGTTGCATTGTGGGAGTCGGCCATGTTGAGTTTTTGAACAGTTTCATGATGTGCCGTATTTTAGTGCTCAAACAGAACAATTAGACAAAACTGTAGTAATAGAAACAGTCCTCGTGTCATTTAATCTTTCATTTTGTCACAAAATTTTTGGCATGGAGGGCTTTTGTAAGTTTTTAGCGAGTTCATCTGTCATTTTGACTTCGGAAGCTCAGAAATTTTGCAGGCGGCTCTTCGCCTCTACAGTTGTAAATAGCTCTTTCGAACTAAGTACGGGAGTGATGCATGCACTCCCTCTTAGTTCTGGCGTCCAACGGTATATTCTCAGCATAAGTCAACGGAATCATCAAGAGTTCCGCTGCTTTACCTAGTTTTAACTAATAAAATCAACTCACCAAACATTTATAGGACCAGAAGCTGAATTTCAGCAACAACAGTATCTTGTGAATAAGTATTTTGGCCTAAAACACACCAAACGGTAATATCTGAGCCCGACTTGGCAACATGGCGGCGGAAACTGACCAGCGGGAGGATTCACCAATTGGAACATAGGCGAGACTACTCACAAGAAGCGGGTTCACATGGACTATCTGTGGCACGAAGCTAAAAGGACCTTGTCTAACATGTAGAAAAGGCCACTAACATTCACTGTCGCACAAATATCACACAGAATCACGAAGAAAGCAACAAAAACTTGGGGAAAAGGCGACAGGAATTATCAGCTATAGTTTTTGCCGATGTTCTCACCGCCTTATTTACATCGGAAGTTTCTGGGGCTGTCTGGGATATCGTCCTCTGCGCTTGTATTTCGGAAGAAAATATCACCGGTAAACTTGGAAAGTTATGGAAATCTAGTTTTCCGCAGACGATAGGAATATGGAACATTATCTCCAACCGAATTAAATAATAACTTTCGACACTGATCGCCTGAAACTCGTCAGAACATGCATATTTCGTGAAAAAAAGTGGTGAGTTCTGGGTTGATCGAATGCATCAACCAAAAAATTTTGCTTAAACTGTTGGACCGACTAGGTGATAAATAGAACCTGACGTTGGTCTTTTGGGCTAATTGTAAATAGTGTGGCGCTGTCAGAGGCGGAGTTTCTTTGTCTAGGGCATGGGGAGCAAAACCCATGGTTTAAACTGAGTAACTGCCGTGAACGAAAGTTGCGATTCACAAAGTTTATGCGACAATTACTCAATAATGACGAATCTCGGTCCCTATACATGAGGTAAACCACATCGATCTGTACATGTGAAGTGCCGAACGCTCGAAATATGCGGTTTCAGTGGCGTGTCTATGATCGCTGCAGGACGGTTTATACAATTATATTTGTATATCACCGTCCGACCGCGGCTAACGTCTATGTGCGATAATCGCAGGGGAAGTATTTGTTGGTGTGTGGGGTACTTTGTACTGTTGTTGGGAGATTTATGGATACTCAGACTGGGCGCCCGCAAGAGGTCGATGGATGAGGTGAACTCAACTTCCAAGTGACTGGTGACAAGTCACTCAGAAATTAAATTTCAGCAGGCGCAGTAGGTTCCGAATCCCACCTTTTGCTGACAGAATGCTTATCTTTAGACGCTGTTCCGGAGCCTTCGGTTGCTTTTGTGGTAGTTCTTGCATTAGGAATAGTCGGGTCAATATTTTGAGATGCCATAACTGAGTAAATTGGTAAAAATGTTCAGGCAATACACTCCCAACTTCGACGCTATCTTCCAAACCTACTGACAAACAACCGATTTTGAAGTGTGAACAAGTGACCAATCAGAGAGTGGGTCTTATGCCTGAAACCAATCAGAATGGGTACATTTTATCGGAAGGAAGTTGTGAATAATTTCAAGATGGCGGCGCCCTTACGAAAATCTGGGCTGAGCCTGTCAAACAGTTTGTTGGCCAGATGTGTTCGTTATCACATACCCCACACAACAGGTGATTTATTTTTATTTTACTTCATAAAGAGGTTATTTTGATTCCAACGAGATCTGTGTATGTTGTTCAACAAGCAAGGTGATTGACTTTATCACCGATATGCACAATTTATCGCCCAAGACTAGGGCGATAAATTGTGCATATCGGTGATATAATCAAGGTTTGACCTGCTTTTCCTCCATGCCTTTGGAATGTAGCACCTTAATTTTCACCCTCAGTGATTGAAGGGTGCTAATTGAAGAGACAACGAAATGAAACAGCCGCGCAGGGCTACGATCGCCAATGGTTGTCGAGTGGGTTTACAGTAGCTCCTACGAACCCAGTACGGGATATGCTGCTGCACTTCCCCCAACAAGTTAATAAAACTTGACGTTGGGCTAGTTTAGACGAGTGATCGGTTACTAGTGACAGTGGAAGTGTGGATTGGCCCCTTGGGGGTGGGGGGGCACTTGGCCTTATCCCGGGTAGGGGTGTGCCGCGAAACCTCGAAAACCCGTACCCGTCGTACAAGGTGAAAATGGCAAAAAGCATACCCCGTCCTACTAGGTATTATGCGAAAAGTAAAACTTGTCGTAGAAGGTGAAAATGGCAAAAAAAGTGTACCCCGACGTACAAGGTATTATGCAATAATCGAGGTGCCATACCACACCTTAGTGTTGTTGTGCTGTTAAACCCTATACTTACTTGCTAACAATGAGATAAGCTCCAAATGATTGAGTCTGACAAGTACTGATCTTTTTCATTTACTGTCAATTGTCCAATATAAGATTCTGGGTGCTAGTCGAGTACATCTGATCCTTGTTGTCTTCTGTAGGTTTTAGACAAGCACGGAGGTTATGTTACGAAGCTCGGCAAGTGGACCTTAAAGCCTCTCAGCAAGGCTTGCTGTTTGATACCCACAGCATGGTGAAACAACTAGAGGAAGCAGGTGATATCATAATATAAGCTGCTCATATCACCGTCATAACTTCTTTTTCAGCATACTACTCATTTTATATGCTAATAATGTGTTTGACAGAAACTAGTTGCTTGTGCTATTGATGTGAGTGGCAGTTGCTTAGATGTGGTTTAGTGTTATTATGTATTCAACCCTTTGTCTTTAATCTTTTTCTACTTCTGTGGCTGCTTAGGGATGGACCTTCTGCAAGCAGAAGCTGCCGTTAGTGCCCTGGTGACAATATCCAAGTTCCAGATGGAATTTATTCACAAGAACACAGTCACTAAAGCACAGCAGGTCTGTTGTGATCTCATGCATCAGCTATGTACAAATGATGCTGTCCTCATCCCTGCACAGTAAAATCGACGTTAATGACCTTTTCGCTGATGTTCATGATGTTTGTGTGGTATTTTCAGGAGATCATGCTTCAACAGATTATGGCCCATATAGGATCTGTCAAGAAAGACATGATTATTCTTGAGAAGAGTGAATTCTCTCAACTCAAGCATGAATATGAGGTATGCAGGAATGATCATTAATTTGCTGGTGTTATCATTTACTGTGTTATCCATCTCCACCGGAGCAGTGCTGGGCTCAACTAGACAAGACTAAGGATATATTGCTTGGCATTAACTGAGAATCTAGTAACAATAGAGACAACAATTTTGGTTTAACAATACTTTGTGATAAGAGGCAGTTCAGCTGGTCTAGTGTACAATGTAACACCACTCGCTGACAACAGATGCAATAACATGTGCCTCTTTCTTGTAGGTTTATTACAGATGTATTGCTTAAGCTGCTTCCCAGCGACATTTAAGTTAAAATCGGGATATTGAAATCTGCCCACAAAAACCGCTCCTTTTTCCTTTTCAACTTGTGAGCAAGACCCTCTATTTTTATAAATTATCATCATACTGTCTGCAGAAGCAGCAACTGGAACTCAAACAACTGAAGGCCCAGTTTCAGGATGATATAATCAAGCTACTGGCAGGTGTGAAGCTGGACCTCAACTTAGAGAAGTCACGCTCCATGGAGGCAGTGAGTAACTTCAGGGAACTCTCTTGATAAGAAGAGTGGCCAAGTACTTTTCAGAGCAGAGCTCAGATTAAAGGAACTTGTTATGTTTCATTTGTTAGATCACTAGGTACTGAATGGTGTTTTTTTACAGCACAGTGCCAATCTGAGGGAGTTGCAGAAATTACAAAATAAACTTGAAGTTCAGGATGCTGAAACCAACTCTACCGTGTCTTCACTCGACAATAAAATTGACAAAGAGATCGCTAATCTTCTCGCAACCTACGAACGTTATCGTAATGACATCATCAAATATGCCGGAGGTAAGGGAAAGTTTTTGACCACGAGTATCAAGGAGAATCACTCAGTACTTCACAGGTGTAGTCTAATAGTTAATATAAATTTAATGGGATTTTTTGTTCCAGGTACTATTTTCACTAGTTTGACTATCTGCCTGGGCTTCTACAGACTCTGGTCCTAACAGCAAACACGTCCTGCCCATGTGGAACTTGCATGATCTAGTTACCTCACTGTGACCGTTTGTTTCTGGATGATCAAAACGATCACATCGTCAAACACCTCCAGGTTACACAACGTAGTCTTCATAGGGACCCCAACACTTCATGTGTTTCTAGTTACAATAGCTATAGGTATGCAGGCCATGCCTTATGCTCGTTGTTGATGGTAATCTTTTTATAATTCAATAAACTAAGTCAAGAGCGGACTGAAGTTTGATATATTTTTCAACAACTTCAAAGAATGTCCTCTACAATCCTGACCGGGTTAATTTCCATCAACTGTGACAGGACGCACAGAGACAAGTCTTATACAGGCACAGTTCCATCAACCCCGGGATATACAGCGTTTGATCAACAAATATTTTTTAATATATGAACCATTATTAATGACTAGATCACAGCAAGTATAGAAAACATACACAAGTTGATTAGTGTAATACGTCGGAGAGGATATGTATGGAGCTTCTGTGCCATGTGACATGACGACTGCCATTGATGGGACCTTCCATTCCAGTATGTTTTTCCTGAACAGTAATGAAGCGACTTTCGATTTAAAAGCAATAATTTGACAAGCATAAATTAATATATCGTAGCAAGTCTGTCATACATTGATGTGGTGAGCTCAAAGCTGAATACAAGTGGCATGTGGTATTCAACATACAGGAGTCCAGATTAACATTTGGTGGCAGAAAACTGCACTGGTCACACTTTGGTTGTGTTTTATCAAAACAATCAAAAGAGGTGTCCATTACAGTGTTTTACCATAGCATACATAGCAGTGTAAATGACAAATCCAGTCTTATGCCACCTTGGGTGGTTACGGTCATTGGTTGAGCAATGTACACGCTGGAACACCAGATCAATCTGACATTTAACCAACAGGTGCAAAAAACTATCATTCCAGGTGGTCACTTTGGATGCTATCCTCACATAACACAAGAACCAATGTGGGGCTGTAAGGGTCTAGAGCTTGGAGGGCAGATCAGAAGGTCCAGTGGCTTGTAAGTTTGGAAATCCTCCTTCAAATGCTTCCTCCAATACATCCTCCAGACAGGAGGCAAAGGAGAATGACATCTCTCTCTGCTCACAAATCACACACAGCAAATACAGACATGACAAACTGTTGTCTTACAATTATCTATGATATGAAATACTGACCGCTAGTAAAGTTTTTATTATAGTGATAGCAAGCTAAAATTATAATGCATAAAATGTGATGATAAGACTGTATATTGAGATGTAGCTTTCCTGCACCACAGCTGTGATGTAGATACAGTGTGTATGTGCATTGGATACCTTGATGTTATCAGGAACTTCATGGAGGTCTTTCTGGTTTCTCTTGGGCAGGATGATCCGAGTGATACCAGCTCGGTGGGCTGCTAACACTTTCTCTTTTATACCCCCCACCTTCACATCACATCACACGTAAACATTGACAGAGCGTGGATATATATGTCCGAAGACAAAAACAAATGCCTAAATAATCAATTAGATTTAATACAAGGTTGGTTTTGGGTATATATATAACCTATTTTAGACGATTGATGTTGAAATCTCAAAGTAATCAATGCCAAAAATATTTTGTAGAACATAGCAGCGTTGGGTTTGATATCGAGCTGACGATGTACATACTGGCAGGACAAGTCCCCGGAGCGTTATTTCTCCTGTCATGGCCGTGTCTGATCGAACGCATCGCTCCGCCAACAAGGATACTATCACAGTCACCATGGTTACCCCAGCTGATGGGCCGTCTTTAGAGATGGCGCCTGCGGGGAAGTGAATGTGGAGGCGGGACTTTTCAAGCAGCTGAGCGTCAATTTCAAGCTGCAATCCAGAAATGACAGCGAAAACTTGATAGTAAATCACAGTGGATGATGAAATAAAGTGGATACTCTTGAAGGCAATCGTAGAAATTCAAGCAAGACAAGCCATGATGACAGACAAACTACAATCTATTCCATGTCAGTTCAATGCATCTTTTAAGAAAACTCCAAATACTGAACCATACCTATTTCTCCAAATCTTGTCATACAAAGCAAATCATCCCATTTATTTATTAAATCAAAAATATTCCTGACAAAGATTAATGCATATATAGGGAGTCCAGCAGACAAAATAACATTTCCCAAATAGATACAACTTCATATCCAATCACCACAGATATACAAATGTTAATTCATTGGCAGACAGGTGGCGCTACTGACCAGGTGGGCATGACTTCGGACCCAGGAGACGGCCAGGGAGGCGGACTCCTTCATGACATCACCCAGCAGCCCAGTGAGCGTGACTCCGCTTTTTCCTTCCATAATGCTCGTCTCAACGTACATGATCTCGCCCCCCATCGGGGTCCACGCCAGTCCGATAGCCACCCCAGGCTGTGACAGACGCTCCGACATCTCACTCTCGTACATGGGGGGCTGCAAATACAGAGATTAAAACATCATAAAATGAGAGTCGGTCATGGGTTAAGTGGGGCAAGGAGTATGGTGGGGCTACCCAAATAGGCTAACACACTAATGTGTTGAAGACAATTTGGAAGTGTTGAAGGGTAAGAGGAAAAATACAACAAAGATATAGTGCTGGGGATTGGCATTGTTCAAAACCACAGGAGTATACTTCAATAACGATTCACAAATGAATATGAGGGGTTACCCATGTATGTTCACACAAGATGTTAGACAGAATGAGTGGACACAAGCCCAACTTACCCCAAGGATGTCCTCCACAGCGTTCTCATCAATGACAATGGGCATTTCAGGAGGTAAGTCGATGACATCTGTCAACTCTGAAGCAATCCCCTTCTGAAACCAGCAATACCATTCATAAAACTAACACGTGCGACTGTAAGCTCAACTGACATATCTATGACTAGGGTTCAAAAAAGCCAGCTCCCAGTCCTGCTACCGCCGCAACATGTCCCCAACTGACTAATTCTGTACTTTTCCAAAGCAATTGAAAGGTAATATTATTAAGCTAGCAGAACAGCACTACCTCACAATTTGTCGTTGGCTTGAAGAATTAACTGGTGAAGAGGAGAAGATTGCATAAATGTAATGTTCATAAAATTACTTCAAGCCCTGCTACCTTCCATCATGGCAGTCATATGACATTGCCATGCAGCTCATCAGCTGTTAAGACCAAAATGCAATTAATGCCACCAGGCAAACCATGCAGGAGGCAGGATGAACAGGAGGGGCAAGCTTCTATTTTGCCTTGGATGCCTCCTCCTTTAAATCTAGACATGCAGTGGATGAAAACAATCTAATTGTGCCAACAAATGTGTCTCAGTGAAGTTGAGCATCAGTTCCCAGGAAGTTGTGAAAGTTTACAGGAATTGTGGAAATTTGTGCAGGCAAATGGAAGTGTGCATGAATATAATACACATTCCCTGAAATGTATTTCATTATTCGTAGACAAGCAAATGTGCAATGCACGATCCCATAGTGGCCCTGTCACTGTGTCATTTGAAGCACTGATCCCATAGTGGCCCTGTCACTGAGTAAGAACCCCAATCTCTACAATGTATTCCAAAATATCTATTAAGATTGGCTGAGGAAACAAATGTGAGTGGGTGTTAGTTATGGGCTGACCTTATCAGCATCTGTCACGTCACTCTGACCCTTCATGTTGTGTTCCGCGACCTTGACAGCTACAGCCCGGCACACAGCAGCAATACGGCGCTCCAACGTTCTTACCCCCGCCTCTCTTGTGTATTTACACACTGCAGCAAACATGTTCCAGGGGTTAGCTATTTGACAAGTTAAAAGTTAAAGAGATTATTATTTGAAATCCGTCAAATTGATTCCGCTAGGGTAATCTTATTGTAAGACATTAAATACTACATTTTCCATATCAACCATAATGACCTCTTCATGTACCCTCATGACCTCTTCATGAACCCTTGACCTCTACATGAACTCCTTTAACTTCTTCATGAACCCCATGACCTCTTCATTTAGCAATAGCTGACCTAATGTCTTTAAGGCATCCTCTGAGATCTGCAGTTGCTCCACAGAGAGTCCATGTTGGCTGTACTGTTTGGGCAGGAGGTGCCGAGAAGCAATATGGTGTTTCTCCTCGTGTGTGTAACCAGGGATGGTGATGAGCTCCATGCGGTCTAGCAGGGCCCCGGGGATCGTAGACATACTGTTAGCTGTCGCGATGAACAGAACTTGCGACAGGTCAAAAGGCACATTGAGGTAACTGAGGGATGGCTAAGGATGTACTAAAAACTTTGGCAAGAATAAGAAAAGTTGTGTAATTGACTCTGTATTGTTTTGTTCCAGTAAAAGGATACTGGTCAACAAAAGCATGGTTTTGTTCTGGGTCCAGCACTTCCAAGAGGGCTGCGGCAGGGTCGCCATGGAGACTTTGGCCCTGATCAAAACAGAAAGGCCATTGTAATAGATAAGACAAACTTAGTAAGACTATATGTCATCTGTCATGGGAATGTCCTTGGTACTCACCAGTTTATCAATCTCATCCAGCAGAAAGACTGGGTTTTTGACACCCACTTGCTTAAGGCCCTGTATGATACGCCCTGGCATAGAACCTATATAAGTCCTGCGATGACCTCGAATGTCCGACTGATCACAAATACCTCCCAATGCTATTCTGCAATCCACATTCTCCACTGATGAATACCACAGAAAGTCACATTACAGACAATTACTTTTCTGTATTATGATAATATCAAATCAGGCTTTAAGAGATGTATTGGAGCGGTCTGTTACCTGTGGAACTCGCGCCCCAGCGTCTGAGCAATGGAGCGGCCTATACTGGTCTTGCCGACCCCAGGGGGCCCAACAAAACACAGGATTGGCCCTTTGAGGCTATTTTTGAGCTGGCGGACAGCAAGGTACTCAATGACCCTCTTCTTGAGCTTGTCCAAGCCATAATGGTCCTCATCTAGATCTCTCCTGCACACATGTAAAGCGCTCTGCACACATGTAAAGCGCTCTAAATCAACACCTGCCACAGACAGCGCTCTAAATCAACACCTGCCACATACAGCGCTCTAAATCAACTCCTGTCACATACAGCGCTCTAAATCAACTCCTGTCACATGTAGCGCTCTAAATCAACTCCTGTCACATGTAGCGCTCTAGATCAACTCCTGTCACATGTAGCGCTCTAAATCAACTCCTGTCACATGTAGCGCTCTAAATCAACTCCTGTCACATGTAGCGCTCTAAATCAACTCCTGTCACATACAGTGCTCTAAATCAACTCCTGTCACATGTAGCGCTCTAAATCAACACCTGTCACATATAGCGCTCTAAATCAACTCCTGTCACATACAGTGCTCTAAATCAACTCCTGTCACATACAGTGCTCTAAATCAACTCCTGTCACATACAGCACTCTTAATCAACTCCTGCCAAATACAAGACTCTAAATCAACGCCTGCCACATGATGCACTCTTAATTATTTTTTTGCCATCACCAGAGGTGTCACACCTCAAAAACCTCAATCAGCTGATTAGCCATCATGTGTACTCATTTGAACAAGAACAGACTCAGATCAATACTACTGGTTCCCAACGTGTGAGGCTGTTCAATAGCATCACACAGAAACACAACGTACTTTGCCAGGCTGATGTCCAGTGTGTCTGTGCTAGTCTTGGACCAGGGTAACTCCACCATCAACTCCAGGTAGTTCCTGCAGCAACAATCACAAAATATACGTATATAAACACACACACTTATAAATATACACATATATTTGCTATATATAGATAGCGGCTCGGCGCTCGGAAGCTTGGCATCGAAAACCGAGCGCCTGTGTGTATGCATATATATATGTGTGCGTGCCTGTGCGTCTGTGTATATATACCTGCTTTGATTGCACGGGGACATCCAATCCACACTGTCGCTGAGACAAAAAGACTATTATAAGCTGCCGCTTAGATGTTTTGACATGACCCCTTTGACAAGTCAATATTGAGCCGACGAAAGTGATAAATGCCGCTGGTCGATTACATAAGGTTTGGCCTGTTTTGACATGACCCCCTACCAAAGTCAATGCAAACCCAGCCAAGGCAAGCGATGAATGCCTCTGGTCGATTACGTAAGGTTTGGCCTACTTAAACAGCACCTGCTGTTAGCATGCGCGCTAAGCTGCTGCAGTAGAAAACCTATAAACTAATCGTCCTTTTAACTGTTTTTTGTTACTGTGAATGCTAAAAATACTGTTACAATCATTATCACGAGGCCAAGTTCTAAATACTGACAAAATTTCATGTGCGTAAATACAGCCGTTTCAGAGATATCAGCGAGTAGAGAACTCGTAGCAAAAATCGTGATAGGTACTCTAAAATACATGTCATATTACAAAGTACAAAAGGTGAAAACAAGTATTTTTTTCGCCTATTCCATGCTACGATAATTGCTTGTTACAACCATATAATTCATATGTTCGTAACTGCAGTAGTTATGGAGGAGATAGTTACAGAAAATGGGGGAAAAAAATCGAAGAAAAATCGATCCCATAAGCCTCCAACACTGCGCATGCGCGTCAAACTGGATCGGCAGTTGTATCCCAACTTGATCTATCATTCCCCAAAATTGCATGTTGATATGTTTAACCGTTCCGGAGAAAAGCCCGAAAAACCTTGACTGGAGAAGAAAAAAACAAAAAAACTATCGTTGGAAGACATAATAACAACAAGACCAGAACAGTCAATCTGTTGTAATCAATGTCTTGCTAAGGACCGAACAGTGTCTGTGTATTTAAATGACAAAGGCTTTACCTGGCAGGTAATAATTAAATGGTATTGTGTTGTAACATACTTTATAGATTAACCCTTTGTTGCATAACAGGGAAACTATGTACCAAACGGCCTCTTTGTCTTGACCACCCATCCTCAAATGGTGATTTGTAGCCATATTGGCATATATAAGGTTTGTCAAGTGATCCAAATTACATTAATTGTGTTGTTTTGCAATACAATCACGATTAAACGAATTCCCAATCCCAGCAAACCTCACTAACCTGATCATGGCGTGCTCGGGCATTTGCTGCGGCATCTTCTTCAGGCGCCTCAGTTCTTTGGAGGCTGCTTTCAAAGCATCTGGTGGCAAGCCTGCCTCTCTGTCAAATGCAAAGCTTTTAGTCAAATGCTTGGTTTTACGTCGTTATAACATTGTAGACAATGAGGGATGAATGACGGTGGCAGGAAGGAGGTGTGTCGCACACCTCATCTGATCAACCATCAGATTAATCACCAGATCAATCATCAGATCAATCATCAGTTCAACCATCATATTAATCACCAGATTAATCATCAGATCAATCACCATATCAATTATCAGATCAATTATTAGAACAATCATCAGTTCAATTATCAGTTCAATCATCATATCAATCATCAGTCCAATCATCATATCAATCATCAGTTCAATAATCATATCAATCATCAGATCAATCACCAGATCAATCATTGATTGATCGAACTGGGATGGTCACTTACGGCATTGACACTAACAGTCATGACATGAACTGTCATCTATACACCAGTTACCAAACTTATCCAGACGTACTTGATTTTGTGCTCAAGTTCCTCGATATCATCAGCATCCTCCACGTCCTCCTCCGCATCCTCCCCCAGCTTCTTCAACACCTTCTTCACATTCATAGGCCGACCACTCGACCTCTTCTCCACCAAACTTGAGTTACTCTTACGTGCTTTCTGTAGCAACTTCAATCCCTAACCACACAAAAGACAAATGACATGTATTATTGCACAATATGTCATTATTGAGGGTATTAGTCTATTAATGATAACAGAGACTTGCAGACAGTGACCTCAATCTGTCTCATCAGGAGAGGTAAGGTTTTGCGGAATCGCTCTTCAAGTCCTACAGCATCCAGCACTTGTATTTTCTCAGCATATGATGCCTTCACGATCGATGCAGTGATATCAGGTAAATGCTGACTTGGCAAATTGTCAAGCATTCGCTGCACACATTCAAGAAAGTCCCTGCTGGATAACAATTGTAAATATAAGTGGCCTTCAAAACATGAATGTGTTTATTGACAAATTATATCACTGTATCCAGACTTCCAAATTGATGACATATTTCGACAACAAATTTTGACAACCTTTAAAATGAATTGCAAAAAAAAATCTGCCGAAAAATAAAACTTCAGAGACCTATTCATCACTGCTTTTAAAAATTACATATGTATAATCAGATTCAATATGTGACGACTGCTATTACAAAGGTCTTTGATGAGACCGATCGCATATTTTTTATGGGACATGAATTATAAACCAAATATGGCATGTGGTAAGCCAACTATAAATCCAAAACTGGAAACTGGTCAAGTTTGAATGATAATACCAGAACAAGATCGAATTTAAATTGCATAGCTACTTGACCGCTATCTATTCATTTTCACTTTGTGGGCATCAAACAATAAATTGATAAATTATCAATGAGTTCATGTTCCCAATAATGAGAAAAGATGACAGAAATAACAATGCATCTTTTTGGGTCACCTTGAGTTTGCCAACAACTGGGATGGAGATATCCAGCATGTCAACGAGCATGGATGCTTGTTCTCGGAAGTTCTCGGCCAGGCTGGTCAGCTCACCTTTCGAATTAATGGCATCATCTGCAACCCACAAAAGTGTCATTTACGAAGCCACATATTACTGACCAACACCACACTTCAGCGTTTATCTGTGTTTGAACCTGGTTCTCCTGGCAGTTTGTCTAGTTGGGTGACTCTTGCCACAGGGTATGGGGTTTCTTGGAGCAATGTCTCCACTTTGAAGCGACAGAGTCCAGTGGCCAGCAGGGTGTAGGCAGGTTTCGGCCAGTTGGTGCCAGTGACCTGTACAATCACAGCTGCCGTACCGATGGGATGCAGGGCTGACAGACCATCTCCCTGCTCAAAGATGAAAACAAAAAATGTACAGAAATCTTTAACTGTTTTTAAATGTTAAACCATGAATAATACCAGATCATTGTGTCATATGTTATTGCCCAATGCACCAGCCTATTGCAAGCCCAGACCTCAGGAAATAAGTCATTGAGCTATTAAATTGGGGCGACATTATCAATTCAAACTGAGGGAATAAATTATAAAATCCATCTGGTCAAACAAGTTGAATTGAGCAGCTGGAGGTCACCTCATCACCAGCTTCCTTTGGCACGACCCCGATGATGGTGCTGCTGAGAGTGCTGCGTCCCATCAAGCGACTCTTCACCATGTTCATGCTGCACCACACAGAGACCCACTCATCTCATCTCTTAGTCACATCATATTCGTTCATAATTCTGGGGGAGGCAGTCAATCAGCTGGTAAAAGACTGTCTTGCCAGTGTAAAATTGACATTGATAATGTTCTCAAGCAAGCTTAAACAATATTTCGGTATGGACAGCAGACTTTGTCCTCCCATCCACAGGTCAATTATCTTATTCTTGAACTATTACTGTTGTACTATTTTGAAAGAAAAAGAATAACTGTTTGAATGTAAAAATCACATATCATTGTGGCATTTAAATGCGGAACACTATATCTGCAGACTGACGAAGTTTGGAATCACTGGTTTATAGTCAGACTTGTTCCCCAGCCATCTAAAGGGCACCAGTCTGTATGTACATATGAGGAGTCTCAGACAAACTCTTGAAGTTGAAACAAAACAACCCCACCCCAGTTAGCAGCCGGACCAATATGATTAGTGGGATCATTGATAAACAAACCAGGCTTTATTGGTAAGTTGATATGTCATTTACTGGTATTTAGAGTCTGCTAATAGGAATCTAAACATGAGGTTATCCTGGTTTGGACAGGCCAGTTTTGTTGGCTTGCACCTCGGTGTACATGTCAACATCTAGGCCACAGTACCATGGAGGGACGCGATGTCCGACAAGCTACTACAGTACTAGCTAGTGCCATTGGGTTTGAATGCAGAGTAACTTATTTGTGCAGGGCAATAAACAACTTAACCAAATTCAATAACCTCAATGGGAGTCAGAGAAGGCGGAACACTCTGACAAACGTTTGATTTACATATCCATATTTCAGGGCTACAACTTAGTTTGTCCAATGACTTGGCCAATCCTTGGCTTGTGCTCTATCTGCAGACGAAGCATTAATTAGTGTTTAGTCACCAGTTTACAATCCTTGAACTAATCATGGAACACCTTGCATGCTGTGCTCTCATTTGGGATAACAAAATGCAGAATTGTAGTCTAAAAGCAACATTATCTGCACGTATGTTGGTCAACAGCGATACGACCATGACAGCACTCGGTGCTTATTAGCCGCGCACGACGGTAATATAAATATATAGTTAATAAACGTCGTGCACGGCTAGGTGCTTATGACGTTATGTCAACCCATGCCATAACATAAGGATAACCATTTCAAGATAACTCACTTTCTGACACTATGTACTGGAATACGCATTGAAGAACCTGGAAGCAAGACATTGTCGGCGACCAAGAGGAGTGGTAGACGCCTCGGAATTTCAATAGTAGTCGACATCTTCGCAACAATCTGACCACGGACGAATGTGCATCATAACAAACGCACTTTGCTCCTGGGGCTCAAGGATCATAACGGCGGTCATAATGGGCACAGGATATAGTAGCAATTTAAGAACAGGAATGGTAACGACTCCAAGTAAGAGACTTGGAGCTCGTGAAGCGGAAGTCTTTCAGAATTAGTTCCATAAATTACTTATGCATCACAATATTATCGTAACACAATGTTAACACTGAATCAGATAAATATATTAAACGCAAATGATTATATTGGGGTGTATAATTATATTGCTTAGTAACATTTATTCATACTTTTATGGAAGGCATAGGAAAGAGGCTGAACCAATTGCCAATTGGGGAAAGTTCCGCTCGGGGAGAGTGCCTTAGTCTCTCTGCCACAACCCGTTACTTGGTGGAGTGTCTTAAAACATTCAGTTCCTTTTCGTTATTCTAAATCGATGCAGTATTATCAATAACATTATTACAGACCACATGACAATCATACAAATGGCCTTGACCTTTTAGTAAGCATAACATAACAAATCCCGCATGTACAACTTAGATGTGCTGTGGGTCGGTTGATAACGAAGAAAATATTGAGTGATGATTGATCCTAGGTGTGTCATATGACCGGTTATACGAAGTGAACTGGACGATGGCGGACAATTTGCCGGTTGAGGTGGGAATAGATTGCTTGACATATCGCCGTCACTGCATTAGTTGTTCTAGCTGTCATTACGACATTAGAATGATTAGCCGCTTAAGTTAGCCGTCCAGGACGTCTTATTGACATTAACGTCGTGCGCGGCAACGCTAAAGTGAACGCTGATGTTGTAATGAAAAGTTCGTTCCCCTATATCAGTATATCTGTATATACCATCCACCTGAATAGGAGGCATCCATGTTACTGTTTTCTTTGCGTGTCCAGGTGGTCACCCACATCATGGGGTTTCTAAGGGTGTCTGACCGCAAGGAAGCGGGCCTGGTCAACCGTACGTGGTATGATGCATCTCTAGATCCGTTGCTGCAAAGACAGACCAAATTTACTATACATCCTCACCCTATGTCATCAGAATGGCTACAGCAACTGCTCAAACGCCGATCTCTTCATCTTATAATGGATGGCATAGATGGTTCAAATATTCCTCGGATTCTGAAATCAAAAGATGATATATCAAGTAATATATTAAGTTTATCTCTTAAGGGTAGTGATATAACTGAGAGAACCTTCACTGAGTTGCTAGGTTACTGTCACAGCCTCCAAAGCCTTGATGTCAGTTGTTGTAACAGTTTATTTATGACTGGTATGCTGCTTTACAAGCCTGGTGATGTTGAAACCCTGAAAGCCGCTCTTGTTAATGTGAAAGAGCTCAACTTGTCGACAATACGTTACCTTTCTGATGCCACCCTCAACAGGTTGCTCACAGTTTGCCCAAATACAGAGAGGCTTTACTTGGCCGGGAACCAGATAATTTTTCATTCAGATGGCCTTTATAAAGAAGGAAGTCAGCGCCCCTCTGGCAATACAGCTGTCCTTACCTTTGCTAATATCATCAGCCAGGTAAAAACCATGGCAGACACACTGAACATGCTGGACTTCAGTCGCACAACCATCTATGATGAAGCCTTACATGAGCTGGCCTCAGTGGAAGGCCTGCATCTTAAAGAACTACGTCTGGTGTGCTGCAGAGATCTGGCCTTCTCTGACCGCTTTGAAAGTTTCTGTAAAAAGCAGAGTTCACTGTTGAAGTTAGACCTCAGCCATTGCGAGGATTTCACAGATTCTGACTTGGCCCGCGTCTGCCAGCATCTCGTTCGGCTTCAGCAGCTGCTGGTCGGCCACTGCAGACGGTTGACGGATATTTCCATATCCAAACTTCGACTGATGCCGTCCTTGCAGACACTAGACCTGTCATCATGCTATGTTCTGACTTCCATGGGTCTGATCCTGGGCTTATGTAAGAATGTCCGACTGCACTTGACGGAGCTGAATTTGTCGTGTTGTAGCTCTGTTCGTGACGGCTTTGTGGCTGAAGCAGCGGTTAATCTTCCTCACCTGACCAGACTTAACCTGTCATCAACCTCGATCACAGATAAGAGCATCCATTATATATCAACACACCTGACTCGCTTGCAGATTCTCATGCTCTCCTGGTGCAAAAATGTTAGCGATAATGGCCTGCTAGGAATCGTTGACGACAGCGATCCCCGCCTGATTCAGGAGGAGAATGAGGGTCTCTGTAGGTGTACAAGAAAGAGGCACGTGCCAGCAATTCTGGACCTCCGTAAGACAGCCTCCAAAGAGGAGGCAGAGGAGGCTGGTAAAGAATATCAATGTTCATCCAAGCTCCATATTGCTATCCATAAGCAACAAAGCTGGTTGCCCATATCTAACCTGACTTGTCTTCAGGTCCTGGATCTTTCGTCTTGTCACCGAGTCACTGATACCTCTGTCATGAAAGTCATGACCTTTCCTGATCTCAAATCTCTCCATTTGAGCCTCTGTCCTTCTATCACTGATCAGAGTCTTCACGCGATTGCCAGCCACATGCCCAGCCTGGAAGCTCTTTTTCTCGCCCAGTGTCCCAAGGTCACCGATACTGGCCTCGACATCAGCATCAAACAACTCTGGCGGCTCACAACACTTGATATCTCCAACTGTGACGGTTTGACCAACAAGACCCTGGATGCCATCGGGATGCACGGAAAAAGACTACAGCACCTTGATACGTCTCTCTGTGGTCGCATGACTGGCGAGGGGGTGGAGCGACTCGAGGACAAAATGAAACAGCTCCGCTCCTTCCAGAAAAAGCTTGTTCTAGATTCACCATTTGACTTTCTCTAGAAATTGCGTGGTGTTGGTTGGTAATATATTTATTTGCACATTTGAAGTGAAGTCTTCCTCATTTTATTAATGTGATTAGAATATGTCAATGTGTTATTTTCCATGACACATCAACAGTTATTCCATACTAATTAATGAACCTGTTGTAACTTATGAGTCAATTTTACATTCCAAACATAACAGACGGTTTGGAATTTTGATTTTATGTTGAACAAATTTTAATTAATATAATCTATCTTCAGTATATAGGCATAGCATATATTCAAAGGTAAGAGTTTCTGTTGTAATTATCAGGTTTATTTCAGTAAAAACAGTAGCACATAGCAACATTTGAATGCTTGCTCTGATATGAGCTGCTGTGTGTCACCAGGATGGGTGTGTTCATGCCTTCCACATCGACTGGTCTATTCATTTATATTTGTGGTTTAACGATGAGTGACTCTCTTCAGTGCTCTTGTGTCTTCGCAACCCTGATGCACAAATTTCATCTTCTTATGTGACCTGTGTGCACAGCAAAGGGACTTCTACCATTATCCTCGATTTTACACACTCGGTGACTGTAAATAACAAAGCCAGTGGTTTGCTTCTATTCTTGCAATTCATCCAAATCTACAGTGTCTTGTATCACCATTGTAAGGATGAATGAGTCTGCATGCCTATTTCTCATGTGGATGTTATTATATGAATTGTTATTCCTGATTCCAGGCGTGTCAGTCATATTCAAGGTGTATTATTCTAACAACCAGTGTCATACTAGCTGCGATCATTGATGCTTTTAGGCTGCATAATAAACTGTTCCTGTTCGGATGCTTGTAAATTTCCACTGTAAGAACATGAAGTGCAAACGTGCTCTTGAGGTGTGTAAGGATCTTTATTTTGCTGTAACTCTCACATGAAGTCCTTGTGATATCTGCATTAAATTTTTATGAATGCAGCATTATTTCTTATGCATAACTTCACAATTTAATGGGCGATTACAGAAATATATCCCCACTAATCCTGTCATTTTACTCCCGAGACTTGGAATTAAGAGTTCATTTAAGGTGAAGTAACTCACCTTTTCAAGTTCGATGGAATACGTTTCACTTGATGATATGGTGCTCCATAATACAGATTGCATACATTGGCGTTTTTCTCTCATTTAGATAAACACTTGTTTTAACACAGTAGGGTTTTTAACACTAGGTTGCTGACATTGCAGCATCAGTAATGTAACTGTAGCTATAAAATTTGTATGCTAATCTCTCTTTTCTGAGGGAATAGACATTATTTATCAGCCAGGGGAAGCCAGGCAACTTGAAGGCGTAGGGCAGGGAATATATATATATATATATATATATATATATATATATATATATATATATATATATATATATATATATATATATATATATATATATATATATATATATATATATATGTATATATATATATGTGTGTATATTTGTATATATATATGTATATATGTATATATATATGTCTGTATGTATATATATATCTCTATATATATATCCATATATATATATGTCTCTATATGTATCTCTCATATCTATATGTATCTATATATGTATATCTATATATATATCTCTCTATATATATATATATATCTATATATATATATATATATATCTCTATATATATATATATATCATATCATTCAATTGGGAAAACATCAATAAAGTATCAAAATATGAGCATGTCTTTAAATCAACTTCTTATATTTCACCTCAAAGATGACACACACTAATGACAAAAGCAATAGCATTCAGATTAATCTTTTAAAATTAAATAGGGGTAGACTAGACGTCCGACCGGGGCTAAAACAGGGGTATAACTAGTCAAGGCACTCGCTCCTGGTGTTTTGATGATCTGACGCCGCCTTAGGCTAGAGCGCGGATGTGAGAGATCGTAAATAGTAAATAACGCGGCGCTGTCAGAGAGCGCCGTGTCGAACGGTAATATAAATGTCTACTCAGACGTCTTCTAGGCAGCCCAATAGACCAACGTCAGGTTCTATTTATCACCTTGCATGCAGCACTACCCGTACTTAGTTCGAAAGAGATACTTGTAGGGCTAGGGTATACATAGCCCTACAACTAGTACAAGACGTCTGAGTATATTGTAGCGAATAAATCGCCACACAAATCGCTTAGAAGGTGTCAATAGTAAATGGCTTTTGATCTTTGTATTGGCTTTAAATCTTAGAAATACAACGGTATTAAATTTTAGAAATACAACGGTATTTTTGTGAACATACCATCGTCGGTCGATCTTTTAGTTTTAGCATTGAGCCACGCGGTTTTCTTTGCATTTTAGCTTCCACGAAAACAGGTGGCGCGCTGTTCGCGAGTTTCACAACGAAAACGTCGGGTATCTTATATAACAAGATATGTAAGCGACGCTCCCTTCCAACCCAAGACAGCTGATAGGGCCTAATGATGTCGTCATAATCCCGCTCGACCCCACGCCGGGAACCGAGCGCCTGTCGTGTCATCACCTACTCTATTTGTTACGGCATACAACTTAATTGCATTTATGAAGAATGTAAGCATTAATTTTCAGTAAACATAGAAAAAACATACAATGTTTTCCCTTAACTTCTGCCTCTATAATTATCCTGGATTAGGCTAATTTGATCTGTATGCAAACGCACCATAATCCCATTGTTAAACATATCGGGATTAATCCCGAATGGTCGCTGCTCCAGAGCCAAACATAACTAGCATTGAGTCAGGGTTCTAAAAAGATACATTTTCAGCATTTGATCAGACTAATGTGTTCTATGGACATCTGCTGTATAAAGTCCACGCGAAACTTACATTTAGTCAATTCGATATATTCAATATAAAGTCAATTTAATCCCTACTATATTTTTATTGGAGAGCTGCCGGTTACTGCGTAGCCCACTGACATAAATGGTTGTGCTTGAATTTGTCGTAGACGTCAAATAGTTGGTCTCTATCTTCAAACAACAGCGATGCATTCCATCATATCAAGACGTCATGCCGATCACGTGTAGCCATTCATTACAGCCATATGTCTTGGTCTACGAGATTATCATTTTTTAAATACTCCTTATTGCGCCACTGTGGAAAAGAGTTGATTTTCACAAAGTCGTAATTAAAATCTGTGTATACTGGATCGAAATTGACCTCACCAATGAAAAAAAAATGTCTATGGACAGCGCTTTCAATTAGAGCGTCGAAGTGTTCTCACGTAAATCTCACAGATGGTCAGCCTGTCATGTGACTTCTGTCGTGCTCCGTCCGGAGTGGTCTAATTGGTAATTAATCAAACGTGGTAACATGCATGCATAGTGATAACAGAGTCGCCCAGGGCGCTTGCCTCTTGCTGTGCTGTCCCCTGCAAGGAGGAACAACGTGGTATTCTAGTATATATCCTCAAGGGCCTTTACCTTTGCGAAAGGTTGGTGCTTAAAGCCCAATTAAACTTTTGAAGTAACAATTTCATGAACATGTGTTGAACAGTGGCAGGAATTTGTCCGGCAACTTTTCATAAAAAAACAGATCATTAACGGGAGTAAGTAATGGGTATGTCTGGACTCGTAACATCCGTCTAGTTGCATTTCAGACATAGTATCATGCGCACTGGTGAGGGATAGGTGGACTGAGAAAGGCCTCTGCGACCTCAACCAGAATACGACGCCAAATATTAATGTCAGCTTGTCACGAGAGTAGCTGTGATAGGATTCGATAAAGGCTGCTGTCGATAGCAGTGTGCTTATCAGAGTGATACTTTGTTATCAAGAGATGGCGACAATGATCTGGTGTGTGGGCGTGAGTCTCATACTGTTTAAGTGTGCCATGTGTTCTCCAGTGCAGTTGGAGAACATAGCAGTTACCACGGAAACCCCTGTTTCGAAAAGCACCGTGTCATCTAACGCTGTTCTGTATACAGGGTCCTCTATGAATGTTGCTGCAAGAGAAGTCTCGCATTCAGATGGTGTCACCAATGATTGGCCGTCCAATAGTGACTCTGGACTCCTCAATGACGAACCGTACTGGGAACCAACTGGCCTCGAATCACCTCATGTTGCTAAATCGCTGCCAGATGATGATGCCGAGGGCAGGTCGATGATTCGTCGATATCGCCACCCTCTCGACATGGATACATCTCGATACGCAATGAGAATAAAGGATCTGAAGGGACGGCCTATGAGGGTGGATCTTAAGCTGCGCAGACCCTCAAGGGATGAAAATAGGTATGAGCACCACCTGTTTGACAGAGAACCTGATCATAGCAAAATGAACCACCAAGAGCTCCAGAGGAGACCGAAATATGACGAACCCCCGAGCAGACCGGACTATGACGAGCCCTCGAGGAGACTGGATTATGACGAGCCCCAAAGGAGACCAGACTATGACGAGCCCCAAAGGAGACTGAACTATGACGAGCCCCAAAGGAGACCGGACTATGACGAGCCCCAAAGGAGACCGGACCATGACGAGCCCCCGAGGAGACCGGACTATGATGAGCCCCAGAGGAGACCAGACTATGACGAGCCCCAGATGAGACCGGACTATGATGAGCCACCGAGGAGACCAGACTATGACGAGCCCCCAAGAAGACCGGACTATGACGAGCCCCAGATGAGACCGGACTATGACCCACCCCCGAGGAGACCGGACTATGACGAGCCCCAGAGGAGACCGAACTATGACGAGCGCCAAAGGAGACTAGACTATGACGAGCCCCCAAGGAGACTAGACTATGACGAGCCCCCGAGGAGACCTGACTATGACGAGCCCCAGAGAAGACAGGACTATGACGAGCCCCAAAGGAGACCAGACTATGACGAGCCCCAGAGGAGACCCGACTATGACGAGCCCCAGAGGACAACGGACTTTGACAATCAGAGGAGACCAGATCCTCACAGTGCCAAGGGAGCAGAACACCTAAGAAGGCCTAGTTATGAGTTCATGCCCCCAAAGAAGCTCTACCCTGTTTTGCACGAAGTACCCGATAAGAGAAGGGGGACAAATGGGATGGGCATACGCCAAAGTCCTAATGGCATCGCGAGTCGCGATTCAAATAGACACAGAGAAAATGCTGGACAGCCTGGTACTGACAGATCAGTGCATGGACTTCTACTTGATATAATGAAAGACATACAAACTCATATTGCTGGAAAGGATCTCGAGGACGCTCCGCTGAAACCAATCATTGAAAGACCACAATATGAACCACCCAATCGTGATAGAACAGCATATGAATCAACAAATCGTGGTAGACCAGAATATGAATCATCCAATCGTGGCAGACCAGAATATGAATTATCCAATCGTGGTAGACCAGAATATGAATTATCCAATCGTGGTAGACCAGAATATGAATCATCCAATCGTGGCAGACCGAATCATAAACCATCCTATAACGAGAAGTCAGATAATGATGCACCCCACCACCCCCGACCAGGATATGAATCAAAAAGAACAGCGTACGAAACACGTATCAAAGGTAGACCGGAGTCGGACACTCATAAGATCGTCCACCCCGCACCTGGTCGCCAACAGAGGCCTGGGGAAATTGAACAACCGCGCAGCTACGGGAGCAGGCCTGGAAATCGATTTCCTGAGGAAATTATTTACGCGTCTTCGCATAATAACCGTAAACACCTGAAAGAAGGGAAGAAAACCAAGGCATGTCCAAAGATAAAAGGTAAATTGAGAAAGTCAAATGTTCGTATGTGGTTTGATTAAGATGTTGCCAATGATTTCAAAGCGCTCATCACACGTCAACTGAAATTCTGTTATAGATAATTTCTGCGAGGGTCGTTACGCGGGTCACTACGCCCATCCCGACACTGACAAATGCTTCGTACAGTGCGCTAGTACTGGTCAGTCATTCAGCATGCAGTGCGCACGAGGCACCAAGTGGAAGGCATACCCCTCGGACAAACCTGCCACATTCAACATGTGTATGTGATTTGGGGATCCCATCGACCGAGATGTGTTTGGGTAAATACTGTGTAAAGAGCAATATGATCTTAAGTAAAGCTTCCCCATGTATCCACGGAACCACATCTACCAGCACACAATATTAAGTATCTCCTCTGATTCAATGTCTCAAAGTTAATCTTTACAGAGGGTGTGACGAAATAAAGAAAAGATTTCGATCGAAATTTGTGACACAAATCAAAGATATCCATTTCCACTTAGCAAGTGTCAAGCAGCCATATTGAAGCAAATACTACTGCAGTCAGTGAATCCAGTGCGAATACTGATGTCCAACGGACACATACTTAAGCACCAACTGCTCAGTTTATCCCAACGAAGTTCAATTTCACAAATGACATTACTTGAGGCATTAAAAGCTTAGATCATTTTACATGGAAACAAAGGTAACACTCACTTATACTATATTTTTTAGAAGTCTGCTGAAATTCTCAAAGGAGCTGGCAATTATAAGAGACTATTGAACCAAATCACTATTTCCCCAAACAACGTGACAATTTAACTAAAATTCTCAATCGTAATACAGTATCACTTATGTATTGCACGTATCAACCTGAAGTGATATATATATCTATATATATATATATATATATAAATATACATATAAGTTTAAATATATATATATATACATATAAATGAATATATAAATACATATATATATATATATATATATATCATATAGAGATATACGTGTGTATATATGAACATATATATGTAAATACATATATATATGTAAAATATATATATATATATATATATATATATATATATATATATTCATACATAGATAAATATATTTGAATAGATATATATATATAGGAACATAAATATATATGCTTATTTAGATATATATTTACATATCTATACATATATACACATACATTTACATATATATAATATATATATATAATATATATATATATAAATATATAGATACATAGATATATATGTATATGCATATATAATATATATATATAAATATATATATATATATGTAAATATATATATATAAACATGTATATATATAAATATATATATATATATATATATATATATATATGCACATTTATGTGTATTTTTATATTTGCATAAACATATATATATATAAATGAATAAACAGCGTCATTTACAATCTATACATAAGCATATTTAATGTATGTATATGCACACATGAATATAAATCCATAAATGAATGTTAATGTGTACTGACTAACGTTTTAAAAATGTTTAATTGCTACACATGCGCACATTGTTTTGCATGATGTAAGCTATGTAAATAGTTAATAATTAAATAAAACAGCCACATAGATAAAAAATATTTCCTTTTTATTTTCCTTTACAGATGGTATATACATATATGCACGGATATGCTTGATGCATTTTACATTGATTTAATTAAGGTCAAAACTAAGATAAGTTGTTTTAGTAATGCGTTCTTTATCACAATTCATTTTCTAATCAATGATAACATGGTTTTTAAACAATAATGAACAATTACCTAATCAATAATAGTAATTCCATACGATAGAAGATAATAGATAAGCTAGGGGAAAAAACGGTTTCTGAAATGACAGATGCATTCGTTACACTGATCAATAAATATTTGTCTTATTCAGTGACTACATTATTGTACAAAACTTGGTTTCCAAACAACAATAAACTATATTAACCTAATCAAAAATAACACATTCAAATAAAAAATTGTTTCATTGTAATAATTGATAAGCTAAAGGCACATTCTTAAATACAAGATCAATATATAATTATATATGTATCGTTTTCAGTGATTATTTTTTTTACAAGGAATGCATCATTAAAACAATTCATATTCTAAACTAGGATAACAAGGTTTCCAAATAACAATCAGCCACATTTATCTAATCAATAATAATACATTCGTTTAATATTATATTTCGTTGAATTAATTGATAAGCTAAAAGAACACATGTACGTTAAATACAAGATGCAATCCTTTCACTGATCAATATATAATTGTCTTACTCAGTGCTTTTTTTTTAAAGGAATGCATCATTAAAACAATTCATATTCTAAACTGGAATAACAAGGTTTCCAAATAACAATAAGCTACATTTACATAATCAATAATAATACATTCGTTTAATATTATATTTTGTTGAATTAATTGATAAGCTAAAAGAACATGTACGTTAAATACAAGATGCAATCCTTTCACTGATAACTATATAATTGTCTTACTCAGTGATTTTTTTTTAAAGGAATGCATCATTAAAACAATTCATATTCTTAACTAGGAAAAGATTGTTTCCAAAAAGCAATAAACTACTTTTACCTAATCACTAATAATAAAACATTCACATAATAAAAATATTTCATAAACTTAATTGACAAGCTAAGGCAATATTAGTTTCTTTAGATGATAGATGCATTCGTATCACTGAACAACATTGCTTGTTGTTATTCAGGGATTATTTTTTACAAGGAATGCATCACTCAAATCAATTCATATTCTAAAGTAGGATAACATGGTTTCAGAAATATCAATAAGCTACTTTTTACCTTATCAATAATTATACATTCGTTTAATGATATATTTTTGTTGAATTAATTGATAAGCTAAAAGAACACAGGTACGTTAAATACAAGATGCAATCCTTTCACTGATCAATATATAATTGTCTTACTCAGTGATTTTTTTTAAAGGAATTTAAAAAACAATTCATATTCTAAAAGCAATAACAAGATTTACAAATAACAATCAGCCACATTTACCTAATCAATAATAATACGTTTGTTTAATAATATATTTTGTTGAATTAATGATAAGCTAAAAGAACACAGATACATTAAAACAACATGTATCCTTAAATGATCAATATATAATTGTCTTACTCAGTGATTTTTTTTAAAGGAATGATCATTAAAAAACAATTCATATTGTCTTAATAACAAGATTTTTTTTAAAGGAATTTGCATCAATAATTAAATGACAATTGTTGAATTAATTAAGCTAAAAAAACTGGTACGTTAAATACAAGATGTTTCACTGATCAAAATAATTGTCTTACTCAGTGAATAAAGGAATGCACATTAAAACAATTCATACCTAAATGGAATAACAAGGTTTCCAAATAACAATCAGCTACATTTAAATAAACAATAATAATATATTCGTTTAATAATATATTTTGTTGAATTAATTGATAAGCTAAAAGAACACAGGTACGTTAAATACAAGATGCAATCCATTCACTGATAAATATATAATTGTCTTACTCAGTGATTTTTTTTAAAGGAATGCACCATTAAAACAATTCATATTCTAAACTGGAATAACAAGGTTTCCAAATAACAATCAGCTACATTTACCTAATCAAATAATACATTGTTTTAATAATATATATATTTTGTTGAATTAATTGATAAGCTAAAAGAACACAGGTACGTTAAATACAAGATGCAATCCTTTCACTGATCAATATATAATTGTCTTACTCAGTGATTTTTTTTTAAAGGAATGCATCATTAAAACAATTCATATTCTAAACTAGGATAAGATGGTTTCCAAAAGCAATAATCTACTTTTACCTAATCAATAATAAAACATTCACATAATAAAATATTTCATAAACTTAATTGACAAGCTAAGGCAATATTAGTTTCTTAGATGATAGATGCATTCGTATCACTGAACAAATTTGCTTGTTGTTATTCAGGGATTTTTTTTTACAAGGAATGCATCATTCAAATCAATTCATATTCTAAAGCAGGATAACATGGTTTCCGAAATATCAATAAGCTACTTTTACCTAATCAATAATTATACATTCGTTTAATAATATATTTTGCTGAATTAATTGATAAGCTAAAAGAACACAGGTACGTTAAATACAAGATGCAATCCTTTCACTGATCAATATATAATTGTCTTACTCAGTGATTTTTTTTTAAAGGAATGCACCATTAAAACAATTCATATTCTAAACTGGAATAACAAGGTTTCCAAATAAAAATCAGCTACATTTACCTAATCAATAAATAATACATTCGTTTAATAATATATTTTGTTGAATTAATTGATAAGCTAAAAGAACACAGGTACGTTAAATACAAGATGCAATCCTTTCACTGATAAATATATAATTGTCTTACTCAGTGATTTTTTTTTAAAGGAATGCATTATTAAAACAATTCATATTCTAAACTGGAATAACAAGGTTTCCAAATAAACAATCAGCCACATTTACCTTAATCAATAATAATACATTCGTTTAATAATATATGTCGTTGAATTAATTGATAAGCCAAAGAACACAGGTACATTAAATACAAGATGCAATCTTTTCACTGATCAATATAAATTGTCTTACTCAAGATGCAATTCCTATTCTAAACTGAATAATAAGGTTTCCAAAATACATCAGCCACATGTACCTAATCAATAATAATCATTCGTTTGATAATATTTTTGAATTAATTGAAGTCAAAGGAACATACATAAATATGAGATGCAATCTTTTCACTGATCAATATATAAACTCAGTGATTTTTTTAAAGGAATGCATCATTAAAAAACAAATTCATATTCTAAACTAGGATAAGATGGTTTCCAAAAAGCAATAATCTACTTTTACCTAACCACTAATAAAACATTCACATAATAAAATATTTCATAAACTTAATTGACAAGCTAAGCTAAGGCAATTAGTTTCTTAGATGATAGATGCATTCGTATCACTGAACAAATTTGCTTGTTGTTATTCAGGGATTTTTTTTTTTTTTACAAGGAATGCATCATTCAAATCAATTCATATTCTAAAGCAGGATAACATGGTTTCAGAAATATCAATAAGCTACTTTTACCTAATCAATAATATACATTCGTTTAGTAATATATTTTGCTGAATTATTTGATAAGCTAAAAGAACACAGGTACTTTAAATACAAGATGCAATCCTTTCACTGATCAATATATAATTGTCTTACTCAGTGATTTTTTTTAAAGGAATGCATCATTAAAACAATTCATATTCTAAACTGGAATAACAAGGTTTCCAAA
This sequence comes from Urechis unicinctus, assembly GCA_034190875.2. Classification (NCBI taxonomy): domain Eukaryota; kingdom Metazoa; phylum Annelida; class Polychaeta; order Xenopneusta; family Urechidae; genus Urechis; species Urechis unicinctus. The sequence goes on along the minus strand of CM067342.1, from coordinate 12,732,472 downwards.
TAAAAATCAGCCACATTTACCTAATCAATAATAATACATTCGTTTAATAATATATGTCGTTGAATTAATTGATAAGCCAAAGGAACACAGGTACGTTAAATACAAGATGCAATCTTTTCACTGATCAATATATAATTGTCTTACTCAGTGATTTTTTTTAAAGGAATGCATCATTAAAACAATTCATATTCTTAACTAGGATAAGATGGTTTCCAAAAAGCAATAATCTACTTTTACCTAACCACTAATAAAACATTCACATAATAAAATATTTCATAAACTTAATTGACAAGCTAAGGCAATATTAGTTTCTTAGATGATAGATGCATTCGTATCACTGAACAACAACACTTGTTGTTATTCAAGGATTGCTTTTTTTACAAGGAATGCATCATAGAAAACAATTCATATTCTAAGCTGGAATAACAAGGTTTCCAAATAACAATCAGCCACATTTACCTAATCAATAATAAAATATTCACATAATAAAATATTTCATAGACTTAATTAACAAGCTAAGCAAATATAAGTTTCTTAGATGATAGATGCATTCGTATCACTGAACAACAACACTTGTTGTTATTCAAGGATTTCTTTTTTACAAGGAATGCATCATAGAAAACAATTCATATTCTAAGCTGGAATAACAAGGTTTCCAAATAAGAATCAGCCACATTTGCCTAATCAATAATAATACATTCGTTTAATAACATATGTCGTTGAATTAATTGATAAGCCAAACAGAACACAGCTACGTTAAATACGAGATGCAATCTTTTCACTGATCAATATATAATTGTCTTACTCAGTGATTTTTTTTAAAGGAATGCATCATTAAAACAATTCATATTCTAAACTGGAATAACAAGGTTTCCAAATAAAAATCAGCCACATTTACCTAATCAATAATAATACATTCGTTTAATAATATATTTCGTTGAATTAATTGATAAGCTAAAAGAACACAGGTACGTTAAATACAATATGCAATCCTTTCACTGATCAATATATAATTCTCTTACTCAGTGATTTTGTTTTTAAAGGAATGCACCATTAAAACAATTCATATTCTAAACTGGAATAATAAGGTTTCCAAATAAAAATCAGCCACATTTACCTAATCAATAATAATACATTCGTTTAATAATATATGTCGTTGAATTAATTGAAAAGCCAAAGGAAACACAGGTACGTTAAATACAAGATGCAATCTTTTCACTGATCAATATATAATTGTCTTAGTGATTTTTTTTAAAAGGAATGCATCATTAAAACAATTCCTATTCTAAACTAGGATAAGATGGTTTCCAAAAAGCAATAATCTACTTTGACCTAATCACTAATAAAACATTCACATAATAAAATATTTCATAAACTTAATTGACAAGCTAAGGCAATATTAGTTTCTTAGATGATAGATGCATTCGTATCACTGAACAAAATTGCTTGTTGTTATTCAGGATTTTTTTTTTTCACAAGGAATGCATCATTCAAATCAATTCATATTCTAAAGCCGGATAACATGGTTTCCGAAATATCAATAAGCTACTTTTACCTAATCAATAATTATACATTCGTTTAATGATATATTTTGTTGAATTAATTGATAAGCTAAAAGAACACAGGTACGTTAAATACAAGATGCAATCCTTTCACTGATCAATATATAATTGTCTTACTCAGTGATTATTTTTAAAGGAATGCATCATTAAAACAATTCATATTCTAAACTGGAATAACAAGGTTTCCAAATAACAATCAGCTACATTTACCTAATCAATAATAATACATTTGTTTAATAATATATTTTGTTGAATTAATTGATAAGCTAAAAGAACACAGGTACGTTAAATACAATATGCAATCCTTTCACTGATCAATATATAATTGTCTTAATGATGCATTCATTTAAAAAAATCACTGATTAAAACAATTCATATTCTAAAGCAGGATAAGATGGTTTCCAAATAGCAATAATCTACTTTTACCTAATCAATAATAAAATATTCACATAATAACATATTTCATAAACTTAATTGACAAGCTAAGGCGATATTAGTTTCTTAGATAATAGATGCATTCGTATCACTGAACAAATTTGCTTGTTGTTATTCAGGGATTTTTTTTTTGTTTACAAGGAATGCATCATTCAAATCAATTCATATTCTAAAGCAGGATAACATGGTTTCAGAAATATCAATAAGCTACTTTTACCTAATCAATAATTATACATTCGTTTAGTAATATATTTTGCTGAATTATTTGATAAGCTAAAAGAACACACGTACATTAAATACAAGATGCAATCCTTTCACTGATCAATATATAATTGTCTTACTCAGTGATTTTTTTTAAAGGAATGCATCATTAAAACAATTCATATTCTAAACTAGGATAAGATGGTTTCCAAAAAGCAATAATCTACTTTTACCTAATCACTAATAAAACATTCACATAATAAAATATTTCATAAACTTAATTGACAAGCTAAGGCAATATTAGTTTCTTAGATGATAGATGCATTCGTATCACTTAACAACAACACTTGTTGTTATTCAAGGATTTCTTTTTTACAAGGAATGCATCATAGAAAACAATTCATATTCTAAGCTGGAATAACATGGTTTCTAAATAACAATCAGCCACATTTACCTAATCAATAATAATACATTCGTTTAATATTATATTTCGTTGAATTAATTGATAAGCCAAAGGAACACAGGTACGTTAAATACAAGATGCAATCCTTTCACTGATCAATATATAATTGTCTTACTCAGTGCTTTTTTTTTAAAGGAATGCATCATTAAAACAATTCATATTCTAAACTGGAATAACAAGGTTTCCAAATAACAATAAGCTACATTTACATAATCAATAATAATACATTCGTTTAATATTATATTTTGTTGAATTAATTGATAAGCTAAAAGAACATGTACGTTAAATACAAGATGCAATCCTTTCACTGATAACTATATAATTGTCTTACTCAGTGATTTTTTTTAAAGGAATGCATCATTAAAACAATTCATATTCTTAACTAGGAAAAGATTGTTTCCAAAAAGCAATAAACTACTTTTACCTAATCACTAATAAACATTCACATAATAAAATATTTCATAGACTTAATTGACAAGCTAAGCAAATATAAGTTTCTTAGATGATGGATGCATTCGTATCACTGAACAACATTGCTTGTTGTTATTCAGGGATTATTTTTTTACAAGGAATGCATCACTCAAATCAATTCATATTCTAAAGTAGGATAACATGGTTTCAGAAATATCAATAAGCTACTTTTACCTTATCAATAATTATACATTCGTTTAATGATATATTTTGTTGAATTAATTGATAAGCTAAAAGAACACAGGTACGTTAAATACAAGATGCAATCCTTTCACTGATCAATATATAATTGTCTTACTCAGTGATTTTTTTTTAAAGGAATGCATCATTAAAACAATTCATATTCTAAACTGGAATAACAAGATTTACAAATAACAATCAGCCACATTTACCTAATCAATAATAATACGTTTGTTTAATAATATATTTTGTTGAATTAATTGATAAGCTAAAAGAACACAGATACATTAAATACAAGATGCAATCCTTTCACTGATCAATATATAATTGTCTTACTCAGTGATTTTTTTTTAAAGGAATGCATCATTAAAACAATTCATATTCTAAACTGGAATAACAAGATTTACAAATAACAATCAGCCACATTTACCTAATCAATAATAATACGTTTGTTTAATGATATATTTTGTTGAATTAATTGATAAGCTAAAAGAACACAGGTACGTTAAATACAAGATGCTATCCTTTCACTGATCAATATATAATTGTCTTACTCAGTGATTTTTTTAAAGGAATGCATCATTAAAACAATTCATATTCTAAACTGGAATAACAAGGTTTCCAAATAACAATCAGCTACATTTAAATAAACAATAATAATACATTCGTTTAATAATATATTTTGTTGAATTAATTGATAAGCTAAAAGAACACAGGTACGTTAAATACAAGATGCAATCCATTCACTGATAAATATATAATTGTCTTACTCAGTGATTTTTTTTAAAGGAATGCACCATTAAAACAATTCATGTTCTAAACTGGAATAACAAGGTTTCCAAATAACAATCAGCTACATTTACCTAATCAATAATAATACATTTGTTTAATAATATATTTTGTTGAATTAATTGATAAGCTAAAAGAACACAGGTACGTTAAATACAAGATGCAATCCTTTCACTGATCAATATATAATTGTCTTACTCAGTGATTTTTTTTAAAGGAATGCATCATTAAAACAATTCATATTCTAAACTAGGATAAGATGGTTTCCAAAAAGCAATAATCTACTTTTACCTAACCAATAATAAAACATTCACATAATAAAATATTTCATAAACTTAATTGACAAGCTAAGGCAATATTAGTTTCTTAGATGATAGATGCATTCGTATCACTGAACAAATTTGCTTGTTGTTATTCAGGGATTTTTTTTTCACAAGGAATGCATCATTCAAATCAATTCATATTCTACAGCAGGATAACATGGTTTCCGAAATATCAATAAGCTACTTTTACCTAATCAATAATTATACATTCGTTTAATAATATATTTTGCTGAATTAATTGATAAGCTAAAAGAACACAGGTACGTTAAATACAAGATGCAATCCTTTCACTGATCAATATATAATTGTCTTACTCAGTGATTTTTTTAAAGGAATGCACCATTAAAACAATTCATATTCTAAACTGGAATAACAAGGTTTCCAAATAAAAATCAGCCACATTTACCTAATCAATAATAATACATTCGTTTAATAATATATTTTGTTGAATTAATCGATAAGCTAAAAGAACACAGGTACGTTAAATACAAGATGCAATCCTTTCACTGATAAATATATAATTGTCTTACTCAGTGATTTTTTTTTAAAGGAATGCATTATTAAAACAATTCATATTCTAAACTGGAATAACAAGGTTTCCAAATAAAAATCAGCCACATTTACCTTATCAATAATAATACATTCGTTTAATAATATATGTCGTTGAATTAATTGATAAGCCAAAGGAACACAGGTACATTAAATACAAGATGCAATCTTTTCACTGATCAATATATAATTGTCTTACTCAGTGATTTTTTTTAAAGGAATGCATCATTAAAACAATTCCTATTCTAAACTGGAATAATAAGGTTTCCAAATAACAATCAGCCACATTTACCTAATCAATAATAATACATTCGTTTAATAATATATTTCGTTGAATTAATTGATAAGTCAAAGGAACACAGGTACGTTAAATATGAGATGCAATCTTTTCACTGATCAATATATAATTGTCTTACTCAGTGATTTTTTTAAAGGAATGCATCATTAAAACAATTCATATTCTAAACTAGGATAAGATGGTTTCCAAAAAGCAATAATCTACTTTTACCTAACCACTAATAAAACATTCACATAATAAAATATTTCATAAACTTAATTGACAAGCTAAGGCAATATTAGTTTCTTAGATGATAGATGCATTCGTATCACTGAACAAATTTGCTTGTTGTTATTCAGGGATTTTTTTTTTTTTACAAGGAATGCATCATTCAAATCAATTCATATTCTAAAGCAGGATAACATGGTTTCAGAAATATCAATAAGCTACTTTTACCTAATCAATAATTATACATTCGTTTAGTAATATATTTTGCTGAATTATTTGATAAGCTAAAAGAACACAGGTACGTTAAATACAAGATGCAATCCTTTCACTGATCAATATATAATTGTCTTACTCAGTGATTTTTTTTAAAGGAATGCATCATTAAAACAATTCATATTCTAAACTGGAATAACAAGGTTTCCAAATAAAAATCAGCCACATTTACCTAATCAATAATAATACATTCGTTTAATAATATATGTCGTTGAATTAATTGATAAGCCAAAGGAACACAGGTACGTTAAATACAAGATGCAATCTTTTCACTGATCAATATATAATTGTCTTACTCAGTGATTTTTTTAAAGGAATGCATCATTAAAACAATTCATATTCTTAACTAGGATAAGATGGTTTCCAAAAAGCAATAATCTACTTTTACCTAACCACTAATAAAACATTCACATAATAAAATATTTCATAAACTTAATTGACAAGCTAAGGCAATATTAGTTTCTTAGATGATAGATGCATTCGTATCACTGAACAACAACACTTGTTGTTATTCAAGGATTGCTTTTTTACAAGGAATGCATCATAGAAAACAATTCATATTCTAAGCTGGAATAACAAGGTTTCCAAATAACAATCAGCCACATTTACCTAATCAATAATAAAATATTCACATAATAAAATATTTCATAGACTTAATTAACAAGCTAAGCAAATATAAGTTTCTTAGATGATAGATGCATTCGTATCACTGAACAACAACACTTGTTGTTATTCAAGGATTTCTTTTTTACAAGGAATGCATCATAGAAAACAATTCATATTCTAAGCTGGAATAACAAGGTTTCCAAATAAGAATCAGCCACATTTGCCTAATCAATAATAATACATTCGTTTAATAACATATGTCGTTGAATTAATTGATAAGCTAACAGAACACAGCTACGTTAAATACGAGATGCAATCTTTTCACTGATCAATATATAATTGTCTTACTCAGTGATTTTTTTAAAGGAATGCATCATTAAAACAATTCATATTCTAAACTGGAATAACAAGGTTTCCAAATAAAAATCAGCCACATTTACCTAATCAATAATAATACATTCGTTTAATAATATATTTCGTTGAATTAATTGATAAGCTAAAAGAACACAGGTACGTTAAATACAATATGCAATCCTTTCACTGATCAATATATAATTCTCTTACTCAGTGATTTTGTTTTTAAAGGAATGCACCATTAAAACAATTCATATTCTAAACTGGAATAATAAGGTTTCCAAATAAAAATCAGCCACATTTACCTAATCAATAATAATACATTCGTTTAATAATATATGTCGTTGAATTAATTGAAAAGCCAAAGGAACACAGGTACGTTAAATACAAGATGCAATCTTTTCACTGATCAATATATAATTGTCTTAGTGATTTTTTTTAAAAGGAATGCATCATTAAAACAATTCCTATTCTAAACTAGGATAAGATGGTTTCCAAAAAGCAATAATCTACTTTGACCTAATCACTAATAAAACATTCACATAATAAAATATTTCATAAACTTAATTGACAAGCTAAGGCAATATTAGTTTCTTAGATGATAGATGCATTCGTATCACTGAACAAATTTGCTTGTTGTTATTCAGGGATTTTTTTTTTCACAAGGAATGCATCATTCAAATCAATTCATATTCTAAAGCCGGATAACATGGTTTCCGAAATATCAATAAGCTACTTTTACCTAATCAATAATTATACATTCGCTTAATAATATATTTTGCTGAATTATTTGATAAGCTAAAAGAACACAGGTACGTTAAATACAAGATGCAATCCTTTCACTGATCAATATATAATTGTCTTACTCAGTGATTTTTTTTTTAAAGGAATGCATCATTAAAACAATTCATATTCTAAACTGGAATAACAAGGTTTCCATATAACAATCAGCTACATTTACCTAATCAATAATAATACATTTGTTTAATAATATATTTTGTTGAATTAATTGATAAGCTAAAAGAACACAGGTACGTTAAATACAATATGCAATCCTTTCACTGATCAATATATAATTGTCTTAATGATGCATTCATTTAAAAAAATCACTGATTAAAACAATTCATATTCTAAAGCAGGATAAGATGGTTTCCAAATAGCAATAATCTACTTTTACCTAATCAATAATAAAATATTCACATAATAACATATTTCATAAACTTAATTGACAAGCTAAGGCGATATTAGTTTCTTAGATAATAGATGCATTCGTATCACTGAACAAATTTGCTTGTTGTTATTCAGGGATTTTTTTTTGTTTACAAGGAATGCATCATTCAAATCAATTCATATTCTAAAGCAGGATAACATGGTTTCAGAAATATCAATAAGCTACTTTTACCTAATCAATAATTATACATTCGTTTAGTAATATATTTTTGCTGAATTATTTGATAAGCTAAAAGAACACACGTACATTAAATACAAGATGCAATCCTTTCACTGATCAATATATAATTGTCTTACTCAGTGATTTTTTTTTTAAAGGAATGCATCATTAAAACAATTCATATTCTAAACTAGGATAAGATGGTTTCCAAAAAGCAATAATCTACTTTTACCTAATCACTAATAAAACATTCACATAATAAAATATTTCATAAACTTAATTGACAAGCTAAGGCAATATTAGTTTCTTAGATGATAGATGCATTCGTATCACTTAACAACAACACTTGTTGTTATTCAAGGATTTCTTTTTTACAAGGAATGCATCATAGAAAACAATTCATATTCTAAGCTGGGAATAACATGGTTTCTAAATAACAATCAGCCACATTTACCTAATCAATAATAATACATTCGTTTAATATTATATTTCGTTGAATTAATTGATAAGCCAAAGGAACACAGGTACGTTAAATACAAGATGCAATCTTTTCACTGATCAATATATAATTGTCTTACTCAGTGATTTTTTTAAAGGAATGCATCATTAAAACAATTCATATTCTAAACTAGGATAAGATGGTTTCCAAAAAGCAATAATCTACTTTTACCTAATCAATAATAAAACATTTACATAATAAAATATTTCATAAACTTAATTGACAAGCTAAGCAAATTTAAGTTTCTTAGATGATAGATGCATTCGTATCACTGAACAACAACACTTGTTGTTATTCAAGGATTGCTTTTTTTACAAGGAATGCATCATAGAAAACAATTCATATTCTAAGCTGGAATAACAAGGTTTCCAAATAACAATCAGCCACATTTACCTAATCAATAATAAAATATTCACATAATAAAATATTTCATAGACTTAATTGACAAGCTAAGCAAATATAAGTTTCTTAGATGATAGATGCATTCGTATCACTGAACAACAACACTTGTTGTTATTCAAGGATTTCTTTTTTACAAGGAATGCATCATAGAAAACAATTCATATTCTAAGCTGGAATAACAAGGTTTCCAAATAAGAATCAGCCACATTTACCTAATCAATAATAATACATTCGTTTAATAACATATGTCGTTGAATTAATTGATAAGCTAACAGAACACAGCTACGTTAAATACGAGATGCAATCTTTTCACTGATCAATATATAATTGTCTTACTCAGTGATTTTTTTAAAGGAATGCATCATTAAAACAATTCATATTCTAAACTGGAATAACAAGGTTTCCAAATAAAAATCAGCCACATTTACCTAATCAATAATAATACATTCGTTTAATAATATATTTCGTTGAATTAATTGATAAGCTAAAAGAACACAGGTACGTTAAATACAATATGCAATCCTTTCACTGATCAATATATAATTCTCTTACTCAGTGATTTTGTTTTTAAAGGAATGCACCATTAAAACAATTCATATTCTAAACTGGAATAATAAGGTTTCCAAATAAAAATCAGCCTCATTTACCTAATCAATAATAATACATTCGTTTAATAATATATGTCGTTGAATTAATTGAAAAGCCAAAGGAACACAGGTACGTTAAATACAAGATGCAATCTTTTCACTGATCAATATATAATTGTCTTAGTGATTTTTTTTTAAAAGGAATGCATCATTAAAACAATTCCTATTCTAAACTAGGATAAGATGGTTTCCAAAAAGCAATAATCTACTTTGACCTAATCACTAATAAAACATTCACATAATAAAATATTTCATAAACTTAATTGACAAGCTAAGGCAATATTAGTTTCTTAAATGATAGATGCATTCGTATCACTGAACAAATTTGCTTGTTGTTATTCAGGGATTTTTTTTTTCACAAGGAATGCATCATTCAAATCAATTCATATTCTAAAGCCGGATAACATGGTTTCCGAAATATCAATAAGCTACTTTTACCTAATCAATAATTATACATTCGCTTAATAATATATTTTGCTGAATTATTTGATAAGCTAAAAGAACACAGGTACGTTAAATACAAGATGCAATCCTTTCACTGATCAATATATAATTGTCTTACTCAGTGATTTTTTTTTAAAGGAATGCATCATTAAAACAATTCATATTCTAAACTGGAATAACAAGGTTTCCATATAACAATCAGCTACATTTACCTAATCAATAATAATACATTTGTTTAATAATATATTTTTTTGAATTAATTGATAAGCTAAAAGAACACAGGTACGTTAAATACAATATGCAATCCTTTCACTGATCAATATATAATTGTCTTAATGATGCATTCATTTTAAAAAAATCACTGATTAAAACAATTCATATTCTAAAGCAGGATAAGATGGTTTCCAAATAGCAATAATCTACTTTTACCTAATCAATAATAAAATATTCACATAATAACATATTTCATAAACTTAATTGACAAGCTAAGGCGATATTAGTTTCTTAGATAATAGATGCATTCGTATCACTGAACAAATTTGCTTGTTGTTATTCAGGGATTTTTTTTGTTTACAAGGAATGCATCATTCAAATCAATTCATATTCTAAAGCAGGATAACATGGTTTCAGAAATATCAATAAGCTACTTTTACCTAATCAATAATTATACATTCGTTTAGTAATATATTTTGCTGAATTATTTGATAAGCTAAAAGAACACACGTACATTAAATACAAGATGCAATCCTTTCACTGATCAATATATAATTGTCTTACTCAGTGATTTTTTTTAAAGGAATGCATCATTAAAACAATTCATATTCTAAACTAGGATAAGATGGTTTCCAAAAAGCAATAATCTACTTTTACCTAATCACTAATAAAACATTCACATAATAAAATATTTCATAAACTTAATTGACAAGCTAAGGCAATATTAGTTTCTTAGATGATAGATGCATTCGTATCACTTAACAACAACACTTGTTGTTATTCAAGGATTTCTTTTTTACAAGGAATGCATCATAGAAAACAATTCATATTCTAAGCTGGAATAACATGGTTTCTAAATAACAATCAGCCACATTTACCTAATCAATAATAATACATTCGTTTAATATTATATTTCGTTGAATTAATTGATAAGCCAAAGGAACACAGGTACGTTAAATACAAGATGCAATCTTTTCACTGATCAATATATAATTGTCTTACTCAGTGATTTTTTTTAAAGGAATGCATCATTAAAACAATTCATATTCTAAACTAGGATAAGATGGTTTCCAAAAAGCAATAATCTACTTTTACCTAATCAATAATAAAACATTTACATAATAAAATATTTCATAAACTTAATTGACAAGCTAAGCAAATTTAAGTTTCTTAGATGATAGATGCATTCGTATCACTGAACAACATATAACGATAAAGTACATTTACTTAACCAATAGCAATACATTCACATAATATAATATTTCATTGTATTAATTCTTAACCTGAGGGAAGAAAGATTAACAAAAATATCAGATGAATTTGTATCGCTGCTCAAAATATTTTTTTATATTCAAGGATATTTTTCTTGACATGAAATAATCGACCTTCAAACAAATTCATATTCTAAACTACCTATACCTAATCAATAATAAAACATTAACATGACAAAATATTCCACTGAATTAATTGATAAGCTAAAGGAACATGCGTGTGTTGAATACAAGATGCATTCATATCACTGATCAATATAATTCAATAGTTATTTTTTTTTTTAACAAGCAATGCATCATTAAAACACTTCTACTTTTACCTGATCAGTTATGGGAACATTGGTTAACATAAGTATAAGATGAATGTGCAGCTCAAAATATGTTTTTCACACAGAAATTATTTCTATGACAAGGAATTGATAGTTAAATAAGTTCATATTCTTAAATTTGATCTTTAACAAAGATTAGTGATTAACAAGGATGATACGTTCATACTTTCAATAGATGCATGCGAAAGATTGATACTCCATACCAGCAATGGTGGTTTGGAAAACAATCGATATTTTTCTTATACAATTGTATATTTTTTTAAACAGGGAGTGCATCTTATAGAGCAGAAAATATTTATGATATTATTAAAATGTACTGCAATAGTTATTTTCAAAACACTGATGATTCTTTTTGCGTAATCAAGGAAAGTATTCAATTTATTGGAGACCTATGGAAAGCTTTTTAACAAAACTGTATGCATTCTGCATTCTGTATTTCATTAAACAAATAATTTCCCTCTTTCAAATCGTTAAAACATATTAAATAGTGTTTTCAGTAAAGATCGCGTTTATCTAAACCTACACGCATCAGTTCTTAAAAACAGATATGTACTGATTTAAGTAGTTAACCATATATCCGTGGTGTAGGTTTAGTGTATCTGGAAACAAAGGTCTAAGAAGAGACGACACAAATAATCAACCCAGACACAAACACGAGGGTCATTCGAAAACACTACCGTCCTTAACTCAGCCTCTCAACCAGGGTCCACTCTACCCTGGGCTACCCCCCTCACTAACCATGTACCCACCTGTCTCTAGCTGGCCCAACCTCTGACCCAACCTATCTGACCCGGACCAGACCCCACAGCAGCCTGGTCCCCCTCACCCCTCAAGCCTCTCTTGCGTTCTCAAAATGATCCTCGTGTTGCGGAATTATATTGCAAACAAAATTCGAAATATAACAATAAATGGCATTTTTTGTAGCATCCTTGTTTCCAGAATCTATAAGCACACCAATGATTTACAAAGAGGTTTAACAGATCCCTGACACCTGTCGTCAATAAATATATTCTAACAATGAACCAATTACGAAGTGTTCAGTTGTTCTTGACTGTGTCTCCAGAAATGTTACAGAGGAGTGCTTTCTTCTCCACGATTGCCGTAGACTTACTGCGTTGTGTTTTTCAACAGCAAAGACTTCATTATACTTCAAGCACCTATCCCGTCATCTGCAACCATGAACGTCAACCGCTCTGGACCTTGCAAAGTCTGCAAAAGACAGAAAAAGCACCACCTACAATCCGGATACCTGTAAGAAACAAAATGGCGGCTGTACCACATTAGGGATCCTATCACGCAGTGTGCCGATCTAAGCAATGGAACGCTGTGTATGAAAGATATATGGGCCGTTAGTACAGGCCTCGTTGGTCGCCGATCCGCCGCGGCTCGTTGATTCTTCCCTAACTCAATCCGGTTTTCGGCATAAACTTAACTGTTCACTTAAACCATGAAGATCATTTATTACACATTGGCATCATAATACACCCAATGGAGCTACTCACAATTGTCACGGCCCTTCTCTTGGTTAAAGTCCGCCTCTAGCAATGAGTTTCTTTCATGTCATCTCAACATCTCCTACGACAGAACCTCTCCAACGACAGAACCTCGCCTCTCCTCTTGACTTCATCTGGTTTTCGGAGTTAAAAACTGGACCACCAACTACATGCATAGCTTCAAGTACCCATCGTCATCAAGAAACACCTAGTTGAGGTACTCACACGTTGGGTTGCAATCCGCCGAAAGTAGGGAGTGTGCTTCATCACATCGGAACCTCTCACAGACAGAACCTCGTTTCGTTTCATCAGGCTTCTGAAAGTTGACGTATTGATGGCTGGGGGTGCCGCTCTGAAGTCTCAGGTAAACTACAGGCAACACAACTGACGCCATAAGTCTCTGGTAAACTACGGGCGACACAACTGACGCCATAAGTCTCTTGTAAACTACAGGCGACACAACTGACGCCATAAGTCTCTGGTAAACTACAGGCGACACAACTGACGCCATAAGTCTCTGGTAAACTACAGGCTACACAACTGATGCCATAAGTCTCTGGTAAACTACAGGCTACACAACTGATGCCATAAGTCTCTGGTAAACTACAGGCGACACAACTGACGCCATAAGTCTCTGGTAAACTACGGGCGACACAACTGACGCCATAAGTCTCTTGTAAACTACAGGCGACACAACTGACGCCATAAGTCTCTGGTAAACTACAGGCGACACAACTGACGCCATAAGTCTCTGGTAAACTACAGGCTACACAACTGATGCCATAAGTCTCTGGTACACTACAGGCGACACAACTGACGCCATAAGTCTCTGGTACACTACAGGCGACACAACTGACGCCATAAGTCTCTTGTACACTACAGGCGACACAAATGACGCCATAAGTCTCAGATAAACTACAGGCTACACAAGTTAAGTTAAGTTAAGCATAGGGTTTAACGGCACACCAACACTCATGTGTTATATGGTGCCAAGAAAGGTTCATATATAGGATTGACCTGATTAAGCAGCCGCCTTCTAGGATAAATGAAAATGGAGATGGAAAATATAAAAATGGAAACGATTATCCTAGGGCAAGTCACCACAAGCCGATTGACTGGACCAGGCCATTCCAGCCTCTCATCTAGGTGAAAGTGAGTGAGTGAGAATAGGGTTTAACGGCACACCAACACGTATGTGTTATATGGTGCCAGGAAAGGTTAATAGATAAGATTGACCTGATTAAGCAGCCGCCTTCTAGGATAAATGAAAATGGAGATGGAAAAGATAAAAATGGAAACGATTATCCTAGGGCCAGTCACCACAAGCCGATTGACTGGACCAGGCCATTCCAGCCTCTCGTCTAGGCGAAATCCGGGCCAGAGTGGTATGTTGCAGATATGGCCCTCAAAAGAACCACTCCACTCAACCACCTGGATCCCATTGTCCACCGACACGAGTCGCAACCCACGGCCAACAGGTTGCCCCCTATTAGTCGCCTCTTACGACATGCAGAAGGATACAGTGGACCTATTCTACCCCCGGACCCACAGGGGGAACCAGGCTACACAGGCGACACAACTGACGCCACAAGTCTCTGGTAAACTACAGGCGACACAACTGACGCCACAAGTCTCTGGTACACTACAGGCGATACAACTGACGCCATAAGTCTCTGGTACACTACAGGCGACACAACTGACGCCAGAAGTCTCTGGTAAACTACAGGCGACACAACTGACGCCATAAGTCTCTGGTAAACTGCTGGCGACGCAACTGACGCCATAAGTCTCTGATAAGCTACAGGCGTCACAACTGACGCCATAAGTCTCTGGTACATTACAGGCGACATAACTGACGCCATAAGTCTCTGGTAAACTGCTGGCGACACAACTGACGCCATAAGTCTCTGATAAGCTACAGGCGACATAACTGACGCCATAAGTCTCTGGTACACTACAGGCGACACAACTGACGCCATAAGTCTCTGGTAAACTACAGGCGACACAACTGACGCCATAAGTCTCTGGTAAACTACAGGCGACACAACTGACGCCATAAGTCTCTGGTGAACTACCGGCGACAAGCTACGAAACTGACGCCATAAGTCTCTTGTAAACTACAGGCGACACAACTGACGCCATAAGTCTCTGGTAAACTACAGGCGACACAACTGACGCCATAAGTCTCTGGTAAACTACAGGCGACACAACTGACGCCATAAGTCTCTGGTAAACTACAGGCGACACAACTGACGCCACAAGTCTCTGGTACACCACAGGCGACACATCTGACGCCACAAGTCTCTGGTAAACTGCTGGCGACACAACTAACGCCATAAGTCTCTGATAAGCTACAGGCTACACAACTGATGCCATAAGTCTCTGGTACACTACAGGCGACACAACTGACGCCATAAGTCTCTGGTAAACTACAGGCGACACAACTGACGCCATAAGTCTCTGGTACACTACAGGCGACACAACTGACGCCACAAGTCTCTGGTACACTACAGGCGACACAACTGACGCCACAAGCCTCTGGTACACTACAGGCGACACAACTGACGCCATAAGTCTCTGGTAAACTACAGGCGACACAACTGACGCCATAAGTCTCTGGTGAACTACCGGCCATAAGCTACAAAACTTACGCCATAACGTTTCTAGTAAACTACAGGCGACACAACTGACGCCATAAGTCTCTGGTAAACTACAGGCGACACAAATGACGCCATAAGTCTCTGGTAAACTACAGGCGACACAACTGACGCCATAAGTCTCTGGTAATCTACAGGCGACACAACTGATGCCATAAGTCTCTGGTAAACTACAGGCGACTCAACTGACGCCATAAGTCTCTGGTAAACTACAGGCGACACAACTGACGCCATAAGTCTCTGGTACACTACAGGCGACACAACTGACGCCACAAGTCTCTGGTAAACGACAGGCGACACAACTGACGCCATAAGTCTTTGGTACACTACAGGCGACACAACTGACGCCATAAGTCTCTGGTAAACTGCTGGCGACGCAACTGACGCCATAAGTCTCTGATAAGCTACAGGCAACACAACTGACGCCATAAGTCTCTGGTACACTACACTACTGGCCATAACACAACTGACGCCATAAGTCTGGTCTCTGCGTAAACTGACGCCATAAGTATCTGGCGACGCAACTGACGCCATAAGTCTCTGGTAAACTACAGGCGACACAACTGACGCCATAAGTCTCTGGTAAACTACAGGCTACACAACTGACGCCATAAGTCTCTGGTAAACTACAGGCGACACAACTGACGCCATAAGTCTCTGGTAAACTAAGGCGACACAACTGACGCCATAAGTCTCTGTAAACTACAGGCGACACAACTGACGCCATAAGTCTCTGGTAAACTACAGGCGACACAACTGACGCCATAAGTCTCTGGTAAACTACAGGCGACACAACTGACGCCATAAGTCTCTTGGTAAACTACAGGCGACACTACACGCCATAAGCGTAAACTACAGGCGACACAACTGACGCCATAAGTCTCTGGTACACTACAGGCGACACAACTGACGCCATAAGTACACTACAGGCGACACAACTGACGCCATACTCTACACTACAGGCGACACAACTGACGCCATAAGTCTCTGGTACACTACACACACATAACGCCATAAGTCTCAGATAAACTACAGGCTACACAAGTTAAGTTAAGTTAAGCATAGGGTTTAACGGCACACCAACACTCATGTGTTATATGGTGCCAAGAAAGGTTCATATATAGGATTGACCTGATTAAGCAGCCGCCTTCTAGGATAAATGAAAATGGAGATGGAAAATATAAAAATGGAAACGATTATCCTAGGGCAAGTCACCACAAGCCGATTGACTGGACCAGGCCATTCCAGCCTCTCATCTAGGTGAAATCCGGGCCAGAGTGGTGTGTTGCAGATATGGCCCTCAAAAGGACCGCTCTACTCAACCACTTGGATCCCATTGTCCATCGACACGAGTCGCAACCCACGGCAACAAGTTGCCCCCTATTAGTCGCCTCTAACGACATGCAGAAGGATACAGTGGACCTATTCTACCCCCGGACCCACATGGGGATACAGGCTACACAGGCGACACAACTGACGCCACAAGTCTCTGGTAAACTACAGGCGACACAACTGACGCCACAAGTCTCTGGTACACTACAGGCGACACAACTGACGCCACAAGTCTCTGGTACACTACAGGCGACACAACTGACGCCATAAGTCTCTGGTAAACTACAGGCGACACAACTGACGCCATAAGTCTCTGTAAACTGCTGGCGACGCAACTGACGCCATAAGTCTCTGATAAGCTACAGGCGTCACAACTGACGCCATAAGTCTCTGGTACATTACAGGCGACATAACTGACGCCATAAGTCTCTGGTAAACTGCTGGCGACACAACTGACGCCATAAGTCTCTGATAAGCTACAGGCGACATAACTGACGCCATAAGTCTCTGGTACACTACAGGCGACACAACTGACGCCATAAGTCTCTGGTAAACTACAGGCGACACAACTGACGCCATAAGTCTCTGGTAAACTACAGGCGACACAACTGACGCCATAAGTCTCTGGTGAACTACCGGCGACAAGCTACGAAACTGACGCCATAAGTCACTGGTAAACTACAGGCGACACAACTGACGCCATAAGTCTCTGGTAAACTACAGGCGACACAACTGACGCCATAAGTCTCTGGTAAACTACAGGCGACACAACTGACGCCATAAGTCTCTGGTAAACTACAGGCGACACAACTGACGCCATAAGTTTCTGGTAACCTGCTGGCGACACAAATGACGCCATAAGTCTCAGATAAACTACAGGCTACACAAGTTAAGTTAAGTTAAGCATAGGGTTTAACGGCACACCAACACTCATGTGTTATATGGTGCCAAGAAAGGTTCATATATAGGATTGACCTGATTAAGCAGCCGCCTTCTAGGATAAATGAAAATGGAGATGGAAAATATAAAAATGGAAACGATTATCCTAGGGCAAGTCACCACAAGCCGATTGACTGGACCAGGCCATTCCAGCCTCTCATCTAGGTGAAATCCGGGCCAGAGTGGTGTGTTGCAGATATGGCCCTCAAAAGGACCGCTCTACTCAACCACTTGGATCCCATTGTCCATCGACACGAGTCGCAACCCACGGCTAACAGGTTGCCCCCTATTAGTCGCCTCTTACGACATGCAGAAGGATACAGTGGACCTATTCTACCCCCGGACCCACATGGGGATACAGGCTACACAGGCGACACAACTGACGCCACAAGTCTCTGGTAAACTACAGGCGACACAACTGACGCCACAAGTCTCTGGTACACCACAGGCGACACAACTGACGCCACAAGTCTCTGGTAAACTGCTGGCGACACAACTAACGCCATAAGTCTCTGATAAGCTACAGGCTACACAACTGATGCCATAAGTCTCTGGTACACTACAGGCGACACAACTGACGCCATAAGTCTCTGGTAAACTACAGGCGACACAACTGACGCCATAAGTCTCTGGTACACTACAGGCGACACAACTGACGCCACAAGTCTCTGGTACACTACAGGCGACACAACTGACGCCACAAGCCTCTGGTACACTGACAGGCGACACAACTGACGCCATAAGTCTCTGGTAACTACAGGCGACACAACTGACGCCATAAGTCTCTGGTAAACTACAGGCGACACAACTGACGCCATAAGTCTCTGGTAAACTACAGGCGACACAACTGACGCCATAAGTCTCTGGTAAACTACAGGCGACACAACTGACGCCATAAGTCTCTGGTAAACTACAGGCGACACAACTGACGCCATAAGTCTCTGGTAAACTACAGGCGACACAACTGACGCCATAAGTCTGGTAAACTACAGGCGACACAACTGACGCCATAAGTCTCTGGTAAACTACAGGCGACACAACTGACGCCATAAGTCTCTGGTAAACTACAGGCGACACAACTGACGCCATAAGTCTCTGGTAAACTACAGGCGACACAACTGACGCCACAAGTCTCTGGTAAACTACAGGCGACACAACTGACGCCATAAGTCTCTGGTAAACTACAGGCGACACAACTGACGCCATAAGTCTCTGGTAAACTACAGGCGACACAACTGACGCCATAAGTCTCTGGTAAGCTACAGGCGACACAACTGACGCCATAAGTCTCTGGTAAACTACAGGCGACACACTGACTGGTAAACTGCAGGCGACACAACTGACGCCATAAGTCTCTGGTAAACTACAGGCGACACAACTGACGCCATAACTCTGGTAAACTACGACACAACTGACGCCATAAGTCTCTGGTAAACTACAGGCGACACAACTGACGCCATAAGTCTCTGGTAAACTACAGGCGACACAACTGACGCCATAAGTCTCTGGTAAACTACAGGCGACACAACTGACGCCATAAGTAAACTACAGGCGACACAACTGACGCCATAAGTATCTGTACACTACAGGTGACACAACTGACGCCATAAGTCTGGTGAGCGAGCGCGCGAGCGAGCGAGTGAGTGAGTGAGTGATTAAAGGGTTTAACGGCACTACAAAACAAATGTTATATGGCGAGGTAAGGTATGCATATGTTTAACGGCACACCAACACTCATGTGTTATATGGTGCCACGAAAGGTCAATAGATAAGATTGACCTGATTAAGTAGCCGCCTTCTAGGATAAATGAAAATGGATATGAAATTGAAACGATTATCCTAGGGCAAGTCACCACAAGCCGATTGACAGAACCAGGTCATTCCAGCCTCTTGTCTAGGTGAAATCCGGGTCAGAGTAGTGTGTTGTAGACATGGCTCCACTCAACCACCTGGATCTCATTGTCCACCGGCACGAGTTGCAACCCACGGCCAACAAGTTGCCCCCTATTAGTCGCCTCTTACGACATGCAGAAGGATACAGTGGGTCTATTTTACCCCCGGACCCACAAGGGGATATAAATGGGATAAAAGGCGGGAAAACACGTGGAAGATGAAAAAGATAAGAAAGCAAATATTATCTTAGGGCAATTCTCCAACATCCAATTGCCTGGACAAGACCATTCAAGCCTCTCGTCTGGGCGAAATCCGTCCCATAGTGGTTTTTGGTAGATATGGCCCTCGCTAAGACATCTCCACTTAACCACCATCAAGTAATCTACAGGCGACACAACTGATGCCATAAGTCTCTGATAAACTATAGGCGACACAACTGACGCCATAAGTCTCTGGTAAACTGCTGGCGACGCAACTGACGCCATAAGTCTCTGGTACACTACAGGCGATACAACTGACGCCATAAGTCTCTGGTACACTACAGGCGACACAACTGACGCCATAAGTCTCTGGTAAACAACAGGCGACACAACTGACGCCATAAGAAGAAAAAGGGACGATCCTGTGGACGCCATAAATCAGGGGTACAAAAATGATGCAGAGTAATATATGAAAAGACAAAATTGACCTGCGGTACACGCAAAAAAAGCTGTCGACATATTGGACACTACCAGTTTACGGTGCAAGCAAACACGAAACAATTGGCGCCATAAGGCTGGTGAGAAATCATAAGATACAGTAGACCGTGTGTGTCATGTTCCAAAAATGACCAATGATAAAGTGGAAAAAAAAAGTATTTGCAAAAAAAATCACGAAGTGAAAACATTCACATACACCGCTGTACAAGAGACGACAAACACGCAGAATGAGGAATTAGTGGTTTCTTAATCGTGTTGATACTATCGATAATAAACTAGTTAAAGGCAACAATTATAACAACATTGCTGTAAGGAAACAATCAGTCCGTTAACTGTCCGGTAGCTCGTAATGCGGAAAAATTTGACGTTCGAAAACAAAAAGGAAATTCTATTGCATCGAAACAAAATTCGCAAAAAATCAGAAGCACAAAAAAAAATGCTGACAAAAATCAGCAGGAGTATGACCAACAGTTTCTGATTATTTGATTCGACTCGTAAAATCAGCCCAGAAGTGGAATTAGGCACAAATCCACTCATAAAGCACACTTGTCAAATGATGATCTGAAGCGACTTGAATGATAGGTATGGTATTGCCAAGGTGTTCCAAGATTAGTTGTCATTAAAATGGAAGTCGCAAGATGCGCTTTGAAATCAGTCATACAAAGCAAATGAAAAGCATTTACTTGGGTGGACAAAAATCTGTCCTATATGCGCTTGATTATCCAAAACTAAAAATGTCCGAAGCGAAGACGCAAAAAAACGTTAGTCTATGGAAACGGTCTGTCCAAACAACACACATGATAATCAAATGTCATACACAGGCCATATATGTACATATATAAAACAATGAATTCGCTCGCGTTCTTTCATAACATTTGCATGCAAAGACAAATGATAAATATTACTTCGGGAATACGATTGTGCCTAAATATGGCAGTAACATAGCGAGGAATAACAATAAAAGTTCAAATCGGTTCAGTCAAAAATCACTCATATTCGTCAAGGAAAACAGGAACACAGACACACAGAAACATTCAACGAAGATCAAACGAGATGATGTCGGTAACCGCATGAAATTCAAGGCGGTAGTGTTAATAAATAATATATTTAATTCGCAGAAGCATCATGGGTAATGCGCCAGTGGTTCTGTTGTCAACCCCGATATGAGCACGCCATGAGAAAGTTCGACGTGAGAATACTGAAACGTAATTCTACGTGTCCGGTATATCAAAATAAAATGCGCACAAAATATAAAACTCAAAAAATGCTTTTGTTGCTAACAATTGCAACATAAATCAGCAGAAGTCGTTTGTCCAACAGTTTCGGGCTATTTGAATACTGTTTAACCATTTTAATCCACACACAAAGCACACTTGTCAAATAAAGATCTGAGGCGACTTGAATGATACGCATTGCGGTAGGTGCTTTATGTCGCAAAATGTGCTTTGAAATCAGAGTCGCGTCAACCAAATGAAAAAGCATTTACTTCGGTAGACAAAAAATCGGAACCGAATACACTTGATTATCCGAAACTAAAAAAGTCTGAAGCCATTTCCAGTAAAAGGATGACGCGAAAGCGTTAGCAGTCGATGGATATGTAAAGAAATTCCGTCCACAACACGCATGATAATCAAATAACATACACAGGCCATATATGTACATATATAAAACACTTAATTCGCGCGCGTTCATTCATAACATTAGCATGTTAAAAGCAAATGACATAAATGTTGCTTCCAAAATATGATTTCGCTTACATGGTAGTAACATAGCGAGGAATAACAATAAAAGTTCAAATCGGTTCAGTTAAAATCACTCATATTCGTCAAGGAAAACAGAAACACAGACACACTGAAGCATTCAACGAAGATCAAACGAGATAATATCGGTAACCGCATGAAATTCAAGGCGATTATATCAACAAATAATTTCATTATCCGCGGATGCTCCATGGGTAATGCGTCCTGTTGTCGAAGCACTGGGTGTTGGTTGCGATAAACAGCCGCTTGTTACGTCAGTGTAAAGTCCGCTTTCCTCCCATCCCATGGCCAGAAACCATCCAAGCTGGTGGCGTTACCAACGATTGTCAGTTCAACTGTCGATTTCATTTCCGTCACTGGTGGGGTCGACCCAGATATGACCCAGGCATCGCCTGGAGTAACACAGCGAACAAAATGAAACATACGAACGATATAAATGCCCCATTTGGGGGCAGGGTATAAGCAGACGGACTAGCAGTGTCATCGCCCAAAGATACCGTCCCACACACCGCGTCGTGAAAAGAGCGCGGCAATGTGGCAAGTGACACAGTTCGTTGTATATTTCAGGAACTCGCAGTCGAGGATTCAAATTATGCCATTTTTAGAAGATAAAAACCAGACAAGGCAGTGGGGTTGAAATGTTAAAACCTAGGGAGTTATTCATGGCGACCAATGTCCTTATGTAACTGTCTAATTTTCAATGCTGAATCATTCGCATAAAGTTTAAATCCACTGTGCTGAAAGCCTCGGCCTTTATTTTTTTGTCAGTGCTAGTTTCTTTTCGTACTGAAGGATATTGTGGAATCGAAATATTTGTGACCAAAGTGGAATGCCTCTTAAGTATGTTACAAGTTAAAACTGATCGAAGATGAGATTGATGACAGAAGTTCTGTGGTTTTGATCATATTATCAAAGTATTCACAAAAGTAAAAAAAAACACCAATGTCTAACAACTTACTCGGCTGGAGAGCATTTAACCATATTGGAAAGTTTGCGGATGTGAAAACACGCCGATGCGTTAATGAAAAAAAAAATCGTCTTGCCTATCAGAGTCAAACTACTTCAATTACGTCAATTGAAAGCTCAGTTAAAACGACAACAAAAATCACGAAACGGTCTAACAAGTAATACTTAATCTTGTGTGAAACAAAGCAGGCAACATTAATCACTTTTTAAATACTTATGTCATAATATTAAGTAATGACAACGAATTTACCTCGGAATGATGAAGTTAGATGTTGTGTCTTCTACGAAGCACAAAATCGGAATGGCGTCTGGAACAGCTGAAAATGCAAATTAAAGTAGATCCATGAATATCAATGCATACTTAAGTAGTTTTTTGTATGCAATAAAATTATATTTACAGAAACTGTTATAATTATGTAACAAAGACTCATATCACATTTTTTTTATCTTTTAAGCACTTTGCTCCGTTATATATACCAAAAGGTTTCGGACTATTTTTTTTTCTAATGCTGTCTCATTAAGGAAAATGAATAATTCAAAATGATATTTTGTAATTCGCTGGATTTGGCGGCAAGTCGGGGTTTAGAGGTCAGGTCGTTTAAGCGTCCTCCGGAATCAACGGTTTGATTGACACGAGGTGAGGTGGACACAGATTGTATATTTCACATATTAAACTGCCTCGAGCCAAAACATGCCCATTTCTGATCCAGAATCCTTTGGAAGGAGTTGAATCTCTCAGTCCAGTCTCTCTGCCTTTATGACTTTGGGCCCCATCGGCTGATGAAACACCGCTAAAGATTGAATAAACTCTGGCGTTCATATCTTCCTTTGAATATACTAGTGCTAAAAACGATGCTCGGAGCTCGATTGTCTATAATATTATACCATAATTTTTTACCCTTCTATGGTAAATGGCACCTTCTATGATAAATGGCAAATGGCAAATAAAGACGGTAAAAACAGGGATGACGATGAGTAGCATATAAACTGGGGGTGGTCCACCCCAGTTATCTTTACTATTCCCGCCTTGTCAGCTTACACAAGATTTTTGCTCGCGCTAAGTAAAGAGAAAGCGAGAGAAAGGCGCCTCGGACCCGACCCCCAAAACGGAGGCGAGGTGGTTCTGGCCCTGCTAGTTTGTAGGTAAACTAGTGTATCCATAGGCCAAGGTGTCTTCACTGAATATGACTATCTAACAGAACCCTTAGCCTTTCTTTGTCTTGAGGGTGGCTTTACACCTGTACAGATATATTTAGCCCCGGGATCTCCTTCAAGGTATTTGCGTTTTGCCTGCCGGATAGACGGACTTTTTCGCACAATTTCTAGATCACTTTCTGATAGCACAGTTTTTGTCCCCATTGTATATATTTTCTACGAGTGCACTACTTCAACAGTGCGCCTTTCACAAGCTCGTGTGACACTTACTACCAAGCTCCTCTAAGCGTTCCACTCGCTCCATAAGATCGTCGTTTTTAACCTCCAGATCTCTCACCATGTCCTTCAGTTCCACACGGTCATTGTAATTAGTCTCCATATCAACCAGAACATCACTCAAATAGTCTTTCAGATAATCTATATCTAACTTCAACTCTTTAACACAACCTTCAAGTTCAGCAGCGGTGTTCCTTTC
Source organism: Urechis unicinctus (assembly GCA_034190875.2). Lineage (NCBI taxonomy): Eukaryota > Metazoa > Annelida > Polychaeta > Xenopneusta > Urechidae > Urechis > Urechis unicinctus. Next base: position 12,707,198 of record CM067342.1, on the reverse strand, counting down.
TATACCTTATACCCTCGTTTATTCAATAGATCGGTATATACAGTGTACAAATGTTCGCACAATTAAAATTATTCTGTGTATTGAGGCGGGTCAATATCAGTCACAGTCCGCTTGATGGTAAAGAAGCACCCAATTTTTGTCTGATATACCAATGCTTCGTCTTTTCCACGTTGGATCAGCGCATTTTTTTTTCATCAATTGAAACAGTCTGGCGCGTTTTAACAGAACTAGCCTTAATTTCGCCCTTCATTTGGGTATATTTTGTGACCTCAGCTAAAACGAGTCTTAACTCATAATCCGAGATATTACCATCTTCAAGTGCTGTCGATACAATGGTTTTCAATTTGCCCTGCGCCAGAATGCGGATCTGATCATGTTTTTTCACCTTGATGGTCAGTCGCCGACTGACGAATTTTCCAGCCATTCCAAGTAGCCCACAAGCGGCTCCAGTAACACCCAACACTGCGGCAATTGGAATGGTAACTACTGCAGACATTATACCTACACCACTTGCGCCAAGACACATACCAACAGTAACTAAAGCAGTGTCTACTGCGTCAACTGAGTTCACTGCACGCCTATATTTCTTGTACTTTTTTCAATTTCTTTCTTTATTTCTTTATTGCTTATTGAGACTGATTTTATTCAACCGATAGGCGCTGGTCCCCCGAATACATGAAATAACACTGAATTAACGATTTTCCATTCCCAAGGGTAGTAAACACAAACTCATTTTGGATTAGGTTTCCAATATATCCAAATGACAATTAATGTCCAGAGTTATTTTTAGACATGCAACACCTTTCACATGGTGATATCATGAGAAAAATATGTTCAAATACTGAATGCCCATTAAAGATTATGTCACTGGGAAGATGATTGAAAAAACAATGCCTTATAGCGACTCCACATCATGCAGGTTTTAACTTTAGCCTTTTATAGTTCAATTTGAACCAGCACAGTGGTTGATAAATACACTTTGGTGTCCACTAGATCATGATCTTCTGCAACTGTATGACAAATTAATGTACTATGATCTAGCATTCTAAACAAATAATGATACCAGGCAGCTTATATGAACAATAAAGAATTGTATACATTTCAATAAGGCAGATAAGTGGAGGGGGTTGGGGAAGGCCATTAAAACGCGAGTACTTTAATGGGACGAGGATTCTTAACCATGCAAGCAATAGTTCCCAGGCAGAACAAATAACCATAGTTTTCTAATGGAAACACATTAATATGTTAACGTTGAAATGGAAACAGAAGCTTCAGTAAAGTGGAAATATGCATCCCAATTTTGAGGTAAATCCGGATGAAAACAAAAGAAAACTGTACACAAGCCTGTTCTAAATGAAGTACTTTATTTCAAGTAACAACCTGCTTGGAAAAGTCAGATTATCAACTCGTTCATATCAACATACAAGTATACATCTACTCCGTCAGCTATTGGCATAGCAGCTTATTACACGGCTGTAGCCAGAATGCATCTGATGACATTACTTTACATGGTCCATGTTATATCAAGAAGGATAGGCCTCTCACAAGATTGAAGTCATAGAGAAAATGCCAAGCCGAGTGTTGGCCATCTTGTGTAAAAGAGAATAAAAGCAGCTAGTTGCCTGTGTATATAATGTCAAGCTCATGAATGTGTGCCTGTGACAGTTGATAAGACTGTTCAGAGATAAACGTTATGTGACGAGCCATCTACAGGAGCAATATCATCCGTGCAAAAATCGTGGAAGAGTGACCGTAGAATGAACACTACGATGGGACCAAGAACCAGACATATGTAACATAGAAACCATATATGTGGCTGTATAAGCCACTTATATACAGCAATTCAAGCAAATATACACTCACTAATGTCATCTATGCACTGCCATAACAAACATATAAACGTACAAACGTGTGTTAACAATATTATACACCAGTTATCAGTATATCTGATCAATCATTTGTTGTGACCTTGAAGGGATCAAGCTATTTTCAGGTACCATTGATATCATATCAATTTGTTATCGCTCGAGGAGAATGAGGTATGCAATTGTAAGGACATCAATCTATGTATACAAGGAGGGTATATATGAGGTCTTGTCTATTTATAGAAGCTGACAAAGGGCACCTCTGACGGCGAGATCCTACAAAACACTCACTAAAATAATTATAACTGAGCCACTGATTTCCATCACAATAACAACACATAGATATGTGTCTGTAAACAATTAAATTTGTCAACAAAACATTGCACCAATCAATCAACAAGAACTCCAATTGCATAACAAAAGAATACACCAGCAATGGGCCGCATTTCCGTGATGCTGAAATGATAAGAGCACTCTATCGTCGGTGGCACTCAGGACCGCGGAAAGGTGTGATATGGTGCAGAGGTTAGAAACATAGCCATAGCAACAACAGGTATACGCAGATACCTAAATTAGGAATGGACTAGAAGTGAACAAATGAATGTGTACAATAAAAGACCCTATGTGTCAGCCATTAGTGTCACAGACAGAACAGCTGACACAGCAGTAGCTTCCACATCACTCCCACAATCACTTCCTATACACGCCAAACGAACCAACAAGCCTGTTTTCTGTCACTGAAACGCGTTAACGGATCTTTATATGAATAGGTAGCTTAATTCTAGACAGAATTGGCAAGTTGCTTACACAGGCAGCATGACTACGTCTACCCTAGCAGTACCTCTCACAGGAATGTGGAGAATGACTGAGGGTGGGGAAGAGAGAGATTCAGCAGTTGGTCGGGGATGGGACCGGATGCGAGGCTCTACGCGAGGAGCTGGCGTTGATCTTACTGGGAGGAGCTCCACCACTCATCAGACTGGCCCGCCTAACGGCTTCAGCGTGCTCATGTACGATCCTCGTCTGACTCAGGGCTGGCACTGTCAATACAACCACACCTCATCAAGTCTACATCTTGTCTTAATATGTCAATACAACCACACCTCATCAAGTCCAGATGATTTTGGGAATGCCAATACAAAGCAACTTGACAAAAACTCACAATACACATGTTTATTTAACCAAAAGAGGGATTAAAAATGCCACGAAAACTGAAGAATAAAGCTGGTTCTGTACGAATAAGCTCCTGAACTTACCGTGTCCCAAGCCCTGCAGGAAGAGTCTGAAAGCCTCGACCATCTTGTCAGGCGCCTCTTCCAGCACCATGCCACCACACTCAAACTGAAACGAAAACGTCCCGTGGCATAACCACTCATACTGAGAAAATCAACATTCATTCAACTGTCTGCCAATGTCTAACAACTCTCCTTGGTGTACCTAGTTTTTGAATGTGTGATCCCTTTTCAAAGTGAAACCCCTAGAGATCCCATGGTTTTGCAAAAAGATGAGACCATAGTCTTCAGATGTGCCTACACACCCTGACATTATGACACCCACCTTCATCCAGGTCGACTCAGCAGGGTCCAGTCTTGCATTCATCTGTACAACTTGATCGAGATGAGGGGAATTCTCACCAGCAACCAGCATCACTGGACACCTGCATAACAGTCAACCACAACTCAAACATGCTCACTACCACGGCAGGAATTCCACAAGACGGAAGAGTTATAAGACAAGCACCTGAAGTTTCTGGCTTGCGACTTCTTGAGGGGGTCCGTTTCTCTGACAATATTCAGATCAGTTCTCCTGAAAACATGAACACATCAGACAACAGGACCTTCACAGATTTCATGCAGCAAGTTTCACATGGGCAGCATGGGGGGGGGATGACCTACTTGATGTAAGCCTCGATGAAGTGGGCCAGATTCTGGGGGTTGATGGCACGGATGTACTCGGAGAAGACGACCATGAGATCATGGTTCTCTGACATTGTCTTCTGTAACACACACACCAACGGAACATCAAATGGTGGCAGGTCGATAAGATAGCAACAACTATACTATCTACGAAGACCCGCTAATGGCGAGCGGGATGGAAGGCAGAGTGAGATACAGGAGGAGACTTACACTGCCAAACCAATGCCAGAGAAGATACTCCTCCACCTGGGCAGACAGCGAGCCACTCTTCAGGTACCACGAGTTCACCTGCAACCAAACAACAACATGGCTCGTTACTGGTGTGAGAGATGGTAGAGAAGCGTTGCGGCCATGAGAGACTGGACGAAACCCACCTTCTGGTATCCCCACTCACTCCAGCTGGCCTTGCCTGAAGCGCAGTTCACCAGGACTAACGCTTCCACTTTATCAGGGTGCTTCAACTGCAACAGCAATCACACGTGTTCACAATGAAGATCTCTACACAATGGTTAAGAGTTGCTGTGGACTGACTATCTCTGAGGGAGTGGTAACCTCGCCACTGATGGTGTAAGCTTACAGCAAATCGCGAGAGGATGTTGGCTCCAGCTCCCAGACCGAATCCAATGAACTGCTTCATGCTACACAATCACACAAGCCAAACACCCCAGGATAACAACGCGTCTCCATCCAGTGCTTCAACACCAAGTCATCGACAACTCCTGTAAAGACCACTTAGAGGGAACAAATGATAACAAAGGCCCAATGTTTTGAAGTCTGTTAGTCTTATCACTCTTCTACTATGCTACAAACTGAGCAGGTAGGTCTCTTCAGATCTATGTTATAAATGCAGCTCCTTCCTTAGTATGAATGTGGGGACAAATTCAACCATAAATATCACGTTTACAAAAAGGAATTACTCGCGTGGAAAAAATGACTTATTGAACATTCTCTGTCAGTGATATGGTAAAGTAAGGGGTTGGTGAAGAGGGCATTACCTGTAGAACTGCATGACAGGCAGGAGCATCTCAGCCAGGTTGTCCATGGAAGGATATTGGTAGCTGTCAAACACCATGGCAATAGTAGAGGTATAACATGTGGCAGGCATACAGGGATCATCTCAGCATACAGCAAACACAACTACACTGACTCAACTCACTCATACACCTCAGCTACGGGACTATACGTCTACAACAAAAGGCACGCTGGGAAGGCTGTACAAGCCGAGCCTCACACAAATAATACAGGCTGCTCGTGGGCTGGGGCAACGCTAACATGTTAAATCATATATATGTAACCACAGCTATTTTTTCATTGGCATATGTCATGATATATATTTTTTGTGAGCACTAGGCAGGTTAGAGTTTACCTCCGTTTATAATTCTTGAGTACAATGGATAAAGGCATTGAGGCTAAGCCACAAATACTCATATAAAATATGATGCATGTAAATGCATGTTACCACTTAACCTAAGCTGAGTAATATCAGAATAAATTATATATGTTAATGAGTTTTATGGGTTAGTTTGACGGAGAGTAGTATATAAAACAACTTACTTAGCTACTATGCTGGGGTCACCAGTAAAACCAAGGCTGCGGAAGGAAATACAACACAAAAGCTTATCACGACATTCACACACAGACGAGTGTTAGGAGAACTAGAGCAGCAGGGCAGGAGACATGCAGTCGGGGGTGTGAGCTGACGGGGTCACGATGCAGCAACGCTGGCCTCCATCTGACACGGAGGGTTCTAGCTGGCACCTAGCTTGATTGTGTTCACGGTGGAACATGCTGTGGAGGAAAGCAGTGGTTAACGGGTGCCAGCTCGTCTCGTTGGTCAGTCGCACAACACTGCTGTGTCTATGTTCAGCTTCAACGTGACTAGAAGAGGAGAGGAAGTGCAGCAAGATACATCGTACGACTGCAAGGTCATGTTCTTTAAACCCGTACACTCGTACAGTGATAAAGCACAGGCAGATTTATAAAGCTACATTCACAATTCTCTGTTATAATCTTATACGATCCTATTATTACCATGCGATGAATTTGATCACACCTCAATTCTGCATGGAATTAGAATGAATGCCTGAAATATTGGATTATTCACTTAAGGAGTACTGGTAAAACACATAACCCAGAACAGCAAGAAGAAGAAGTCATCCAAATAGTTATTTGAGCAGAAATGGTCTTGGTTGTGAGATTAACGATGCATCATACTGATCCTGTCTACGACTAAGTCCATCAACTGAATCAGTCAATATACAGTCACAAATGGCATCTGTTTGCTGGTTACTGTGGCTACGTCAGGGCCGAGATGTTCATCTCTCATGCTGATACTGCTGCAGCTGGTAGGTAAGGAGTTCGGCTGACAAAACCCACGGACCATCACACAACAGCAGACTAACCTGGTTCGCTTCTTCAAGTGGGAGCCCTTGGTGCTGGTGACCATGGCTGCTTTCTCATCGGAGCCCATATTGAGCAGGTTGTCCGACTCAGAATGCTTCATCCCGCTGGCACAAGCAGCGTGTAACATCGGCATATGACTGTTATTTAGCACTCTCTACCCCTGCTAGGCCAGTTCTCATCAACAAGAACAACCAGCTACGACAGTAACTGAGTAACTCAGTCAAACACAATAGCCCCTCTATCTGCAGGCACTGTGGTAGCTTAGATGAACTAGCTACAAAAACGAGCATCAAACTAGCCTAGCTTTTTTCGGCTGATTGAGCGTTAAGACAAATATAGAAGAAGAATACACAAGTGAATGTGGAAGAAAATGGTGTAGTCGTATTAAAATGATCAAAGTCATTTATAATGTTTGAAAGTAATGCAAAACAGAATCAAGATACAGATTACATATTCAAACAGGCCATGCTGACTAAACAAGGACATCCATGCATTCCACATGTGGATTCATTATGACGTAATCATAACGCATCAGATCACTTCATCATACACAATAACACACATGCTCAGTCAGCATGGGTGGTACGAGGGTTTCAGTGAACAGTTACAACCTAGCAGATGTATTAAAACCCTGTAGTATACAATTAGGATCGTGGATAAATATTAGGATCGTGGATAAATATGACTATAGTATTCTTAGTGTTTTATTCTTATGTCTCTTGAATGTAATCATGAAAAGGGCAAAGGGTTTATACTAATTTTAGTGTTTTAGTTGAATGTAGGTGTTTATTGACTGTTGAATGTAGGTGTTTATTGACTGTTGAATGTAGGTGTTTATTGACTGTTGAGTGTAGGTGTTTATTGACTGTTGAGTGTAGGTGTTTATTGACTGTTGAATGTAGGTGTTTATTGACTGTTGAGTGTAGGTGTTTATTGACTGTTGAATGTAGGTGTTTATTGACTGTTGAATGTAGGTGTTTATTGACTGTTGAATGTAGGTGTTTATTGACTGTTGAATGTAGGTGTTTATTGACTGTTGAGTGTAGGTGTTTATTGACTGTTTGAATGTAGGTGTTTTTGACTGTTGACTGTTGTTTATTGAGTGTAGGTTTTTGACTGTTGAATGTAGGTGACTGTTGACTGTTGAATGTAGGTGTTTATTGACTGTTGAATGTAGGTGTTTTTATTGACTGTTGAATGTAGGTGTTATTGACTGTTGAGTGTTTATTCTGTTGAGTGTAGGTGGTGTACATTGACTGCTAGGTGACTGTTGAGTGTAGGTGTCTATTTACTGTTGAGTGTAGGTGTTTATTGACTGTTGAATGTAGGTGTTTATTCAAGGTGTACAGCTAGATACCAATTGCCACACCTTTTGCCTGACAACAACACTAGCATGGTGATAGGATTGTTCAGCATGATAATTCATGAACAAACATATCTGCAATTCACATTACTAGCTATCACAAGTCACAGGACAGAATTCAAACCAAATGAATCATACTAAAATAAAAACATCATCAGATTGAGAAATATACATGAAATCTACAAACACATCCATAACAAGTGAAACGACAGCTAGGTGCAATAAAGCTGCCCTTACAGCAACCTATAATATGTATCAACTAAGTTGGAATAAAAGTTGCCAGCCTACATATAGTTTCAAAATAACATAACATACAGGAGCTTGATAGACAACACAGGTACACCACAGAGACGCATAACAAACAGAGAAGCCAAATAGAGACATGATTATATCCAGGCATCGTGCTAAACGACTAGGAGAACACAGACAGAGAATGGAGCATCAAGCTCTGCAAGCCAGCTACATCACATATAGTTACCTGCTATCTGAAAATAAGCTGTGTGCAGAAATGAAAGCATACAGATGAGTAGCTGACTTATAAAAATTGGCAGGACAGCCTCGCTACTGGGGCCTATACCACCAAGGTCAATCATACAATATTCATGGAAAACGTGATTGGCAAATGGATGGTTGAAACAGTGATGGTGATGTGTTAAGTGACCTGGGATGGCATCCACGTGAGTAGCGAGGCATAATGCCACATCATATCAAGGTAGAGATGAGAAAATATGCCAAGCTACTACAACATCACTTGACATGGCACAAGGATACCGTGTAAATAATACAAAAAACATGTCTCAATAGTGAAACCAATTTTAAGCACTAGATTCCAGGGTTTAAATGCTTACACTAGCAAATTAATCAGCTGATATGAGCACACTGGTCGACTGATCGTCTAGATTATGAAACTTGGCCTATGTGCTCGATTTGGACAGCACCAAAGGGACCAAAAAGCATCCCTAGATGAACATGCATTAGTAGAGCTCATTGCAAACAAACAAGTTAGAAAACAGTGAGCATGCTTTTATCATGGCAAGTGTGGGAGGAGATTTGTTTACACGGTCGAGCTGGGTCATAAGTAAACTGCTATGAAAGGCAGCCCGTGACCTTCTCTTACTCAACATATCTTTTAAAACAAAAAGCCATCACTAAATTACATTTAGTGATGGCAAATAATGGCTCTGTCCCGGAGTTTGTTTCTATATGATGTGTATGCAGTGTGTGCGGCGAGTGTCAGTTATAGACGTACCCTTGCGGGAGAGGTAGGGCACCCTCTTGTTGGCCAGGCGCCGTCACATGGTAGACACAGAAGTGACGTAGGATTGGCTGCATGTCCTCATGGGCAAAAAAGCTGTGGAAGGCCAACAAAGCTGTAACACAGAAGGTCAGTACCGTCACCACACAACACAGCCATGTTACCAGGCAGATAGATCCAGAAAACCAAGACGACTTGATGATTCACTTGGCTACATCATCAGGTGTAGTATAGCTCTCGGGCCCAAGTTCTAAAAATCTAGGGGTGATTAACCAAATGTAAGGCCACCAAGTCAGAATATTTAGAGGCCCAGAGCTATTTCCAAGGGCCAAAGGCACCAGCCTATGATTATGTACAGTGAAAATCATCAACTTATGATCCCTTTGTGAAGGGATGGATGGATTGATGCTGACAGCATCCACCATGAATGGGACTGCTAGGAAGAACTGCTTGAGGTACTCAACATCCCAATGAAGGTCAGTGGACAATGTAAGGAGGGCAGTAAGAGCCAGAAACATAGGATGTTAGGTGATGTAGACCGATTCAGTATGGGAAATAAAGAAAGGAGAAATCGTCCTGACAAAACCACTCACAAACAGTACAAGGTACAATCTCTGTTACAGTACCAGTTTACTAGGGCAATGTTTTTGTTAATGCCCTTGGTTGAGGTGACACGTCTTGTACTAAAAGAGAAGTAAAAGGTCAAATTCAACTCTCATGTGCGACATCCACGTGTATGGCCAAATAGGGAGACTCTTGAGCAAGTGGAGCACTTGCTGTTGACAGTGATAACCATGTCTGATAAGCTGATAAGATGAGTCATTGGGCAGGTTAGGTTAGGTCTGGAGTGCTTCATTAGGTATGGAATGGCAGTTATTCATTAGGCTAGCCACACACCAGGCACTTTACCGGCTACGTATCTATTACAACAACTGATTCACGTGGCTACACCGTCATGAGCAACAAGCTGCAATCAATCACATGCTCACCTATGCAAACTAACCTCACTTTTCCTTTATTTACAGATGGTAACTCAAGAAGTTGAGGTTTAAATTTGAGCAGAATGCTATAGTGAAGAGCACGACCAATGACAGGGGCATAATGCCAACAGTCACCAGTCTAGAATCATCTACCACCACACTACTGTCAACCTTAGCCAACCTCACATTCTGTTTACATGACCACTATACCAGGACACTAATAAGTGCCAATGACCTGAAGCTGACCAGTAAGACTCACTTAGTATTCAATTACAGGAGCCATGAAACGTTGAACGAGTACATGTTTTTACAAACAGCCAAGTTTAATTGTGTCCCGAAACCCCCAGCCCTCTGATACATTTATTCGTTTGTATAATTCAAGTAGCTTTCTTGTCAGGATGTAGGTGACATCAGCACAAGAATGAGCAGTCAGGCCATAGTGAATTTTAGTCAGTGTCCCTTCGTCAATCTTGTCCAATCAAAGCAGAGGCTTTGACCCTAATTGACCTCTGTCGCACACGGCCAAGACAACTGGTTATGAGGCGGACTTGATTTATGCACCTTGGGTTTTAAATGTATAGTTAATATGAATGGATCAGCTGATTAGGTTTGTTTGGGAGACGGCCATCAAGATTTGGATCATCGTACATATTTGTTTTTGCCCAATGATTCCCTGCCCAGTGGGAACATTCACAAAGCAGTCACAACCCATCAAGCAGCAGAGTGCACTATTCCTTCAAAAGTCTTTCAATATCACATCATGAGACTGTCGCAGTGATTGTGTTCTTTGAAAGTCATTCCTCTGGTTAAGGTAGCAGCATATACTTCAGTTCTAGTGTAAAGATAGCAAAATCAAAACGGCCAAAAGTCTTCAGGAAATGTGACATTGGCCAATCAGAGAAGGCGACTGAAAGTAAAATAAGAAACACCATCTGATTGGGGTATTCCAAAGAGTGGATGATGCATCAGATTAGGACACTTGAGTCCCAAAGCCTGGCGCAAAATTGAATATTGGAAACATGGATGTGTCCCACAGCCAGCGGCTGGAGGACCTTGACAAGACAAATGAAGGAATTCAAGGAACTGGCATGAGCTTTTGTGACATGGCACAGTGTAAATGAAATGATTTTCATGTACCATAGTGTCAAAATTTTAGGAAACAGACAGCACATGCAACCTGGAAAACCCCCAAAAATAGACAACAAAAGCTCACCATTGAGGCCAATATCATGGTAGGTTACAATGGGAGGGCGGGACCTGTTGCCCTGAACTGATATCTTGACGATCCCCAGAGCTGTCTCCACCTCGTCTTCCTGTTACACAGCGGCAGAAACATTACGATTCATTCATATGACACGGGGAGAAATGTCTGAGACGTGGGATGGTTGAGGGAGACTGACCTGGCTGATGATATCGTGGTCCAGGGATGAGGTGCGTGGCTTAGCATCATGCAACTGTATGCTGCTAAGCTCCACATCAGTAAGTTTCTCAGCCATCTCTGTCAATATCTAACCTGCATGATTGGAATATTGTTGACTGAACATCAAATACATGATAGCAGATGAGGTATGCCCCATAGACTCACATTGCTCCCAACCCCAGCCCCGGACAACACATATACTGATAAGCCCTACAGGACATCAACGTGGGCGTACCATGATGACCGGATAAATCCACCAATCAAATATGTCTGCTGCGATCAAACTTTATCAAAATCTTGCATACATCGAAACATTCACCACAAAAGCTCTGTCGCTGCGTTTTTTTCAAAATGAATTAACGTAAGCAGGATGTTGATTATAGCTGTCTTTATAGAATTGTTTGTAAGCAGAATTCTAACCGCCCACAGGGCTGATCTACTTCGAATCCAGAAACTGAAATATATGCGCTGCTACACTGCTCTTGCGTGATGGCACCTGGAGAAGACGAGTAGAACCCACAGCATGAGCACCTAGCGAACGGAGAGCAAACAAATACCATGTGACCTCATATCTCCCAAAATGGTGGTCAATGCATCACGATTTTTTCAGAAATTGATATAAAGATGGCATTTTTTAAATATCCGCATCTATCGGGGGTAAACATTTGTAGCGGTAAAAGGTATTTGTTCACAGTCTCTTGAAATATGTTGTTTTCTTCGTGCTAAATCCAGCAGTGCATTCAAAACTGTTATAGAAAATTTGCCAATGATCTTTCTAAGTGATGACCCAGGACATTATAATGAAATGAAACATGTGCAGGGGTAATACAATATGACATGCGCTTTGATCTAAAATGGTGTAGGCATCTAGCTTCTCATGGCTTTTTAAGAGCATATGGGGAACTATTAAAGATCAACAATAGATTTAATGGATGCTTGAGTCCCAAATTCTTTGATATTTTATCCAGACTAACTCGCTAAAAACTCCATGCCAAAAAATTTGTGACAAAATGAAAGATTATATGACAAAACGACACGAGGACTGTTTCTATTACTACAGTTTTGTCTAATTGTTCTGTTTGAGCACTAAAATACGGCACATCATGAAACTTTGTTTAAAAACTCAACATGGCCGACTCCCACAATGCAACATAATTTGATGGAGCGCGTGATTTCTAACAGAAAGCTGAACCAATACCGGTCATTGTTATATTCAAACCTGCAGTATGAAACAGTATTATATCATCTCTGACCCATTTTTCTTTGTACATCACCCGTAGACGTGCGTCCAATTGGAAAACGCGAGTTGCTTGCTGGCGCCTCCACTCGACCTCGCCCCGCAGACACAACATTCTGCTACCTCTGTGATATCTGTCTCGTTTTTGATTCTCAGGGTAGCCATGTTGGACAACAATTTTAAAATTGTGTTGGATTTCGTTGATTCTGTTGATTAAGGAGTATGACTGTTGTTGCACTCTAGGCAAGATTGATGTTTTTTATACTGTCCCTTGTCTGCATTGCAAGAAGGAGAAAATTTGCTTGTAACGCTCAAAATTCTGCCATACGGACCCTCGCCACTAAGGTGGCATCAGATCATAAAAACACCAGGGGCGAGTGCCTTGCCTAGACTAACTTGGCCCTGGGAGTTCAATAGAGTCTACTGACAGCTTGTGCGCGAGAATTCCCCAAGACTCGTATCAAAGTCGAGAATGCATCTCAATTCAACGAAAATGAGAAGCACCTCCGAGAATCTCTACAGTATTAAACGGCAACCATACCAAGATACACAACTGCACAAGCAGCGGTCATCCTCGGACCAGTGACAGCGGACCCCATCTTCTCGCCAAAACATTGATCAGTTGTCATCTCCAAACCAGAGATTTTCATCAACTTGGAGAACACAACCTTGCTGCGACCAAGACATGTTGAATATCAAAGGTTAAGTAGTTGTTCTAAACAATTACTCTAAGAATTCTTTCATTACCTTAGACAAGCTATTACTCGATGTCTTCTTTTCCGAGGCGCAGATACACGAGTATTTTTCGTCCTTGCAGTGCGTGAACTTCTGTTGATTGGACAGACGCTTCTTTCCTGTGGCGCCCTCTGGTGACTTAAAAATGTGCTTTCCGTTATGATCGAAAGACAGATGCATTCGTTGGGGGCTACTGGAGATAAATATTTATGAAATTTAATTTTACAATAATGGCTGACATGAGCGTTTTCTAATTGTTATGTGAGACTAAAAAAACTCTCATTTTTACGGTTCATTCACTTTGCAAACATTTGTCCTTCGATATCATCACGTTCATGTTTCTGACTTGAGTGTGTAACTTTCACTGTTGTCTATCTTAAGTAATACAACATCTGGATGCTATTACCGTACTTTAATCAATTTTCATAGTTAGAGAAAAGCTAAAAATATTTTATGAAAATACAAATTCACGGGTTTTTAGCCAAAAGTGGAGGTTGGTCAGTGAATTAGTTGAAAGCAAGAATAATATTTACTCACATGTGTGTCAAAACAGCATCAATATATGTGTATTGCAGAAAATCAGGAAAAGACTCCATCAAGCTAGGGGACTTTTTGTGTAGTATCAATGGATTATGTTGTCTGTTAAAAAATAACAGCTTACGCATGAATGTAAAGGTGCAAAATATCTTTTCGAAAGAAGAGTTACCCCATCCACACTCCTCCACTGCGCCATCTGACGAATGGAAGAAACAAAATTGTCTGCATATTGTTTACAGTCGAAAATGGCGGAAGATGAGGAGGAAACAGTGCCTGTGGAATTTTATTCATCAAAGGTGCAGTGGTTAAACGCTAACATTTCGGTCGTTCAATTACTGATCATATCTTCCAATAAAGGAAGAAACTGAAATAAAGGAATTGGTGACTGGTATCTGTAAACTTATTAATGTCTTCAGTCAATTAGTAATATTATGAGTTCACGTTGGCGGATGGGCCTGCAAACCTGTCAACTATACTAAGCCTCTAACTCTTAGACTATGTCTGCGGAGAGACAACTGTTTTTAGGTCTTGTCCCGGGCTCGTAAGCGGGTGGTTGGTGGCCGAAAGTGTGCCAGTGCAGGTACACCAATCCCACAGGTTACGTGCGGGAGGGGCGGGGGTGAAAAGCGATGTGTATGAGAAGTTCGGAAAGTTACCTCGCCTCTATTCTGATCATGCGCTTGACGATCTGATATCTCTGGGCCTCGAAGATCGAAAGTGGTTGACGGCGAGCACGCTGTCAGAGTAGCAGTTGTTGTTCATAAGTCATGCAATAAGTGGCTGAATGATGTATTCATTTCTTACGTATCACGTAATTTGTATATTCATTTTTATTTCAATTATGATTGACAGATGAGGTTTCAATTTTAGCGTGTGTTGATTCGCCTACTATGACTGAACTGCAATGTCTCCTTGCTCTTCCTGTAGATGCTGAAGCCTTTCTTTTCTTCACTCTCTAGTGACTCACTTCTACTTAACATAATTCATATTGCATCATCCAGTTCACTGGCACTTGGTTTTGAAAGCCAAGCATCCAAGTGCCGATCATATAGGTCAATTGGAGGTAAAAATAGGTTGTGGGGCTATTGACCCCAAGAAATTGCTCTGGACCCCTAAATATTCCAACTTAGGGGCCCGTAGCGGCCCCTGTGTTTTCAGGCTTTCTAATGTAGCGGTTTCCACATAGAATCTTCCCATATGACTGGCGACTGGATTTGAAACTGAAAGATTGGCCAAATACACTAAAGTGTCTCCAAGGCAAGGAGCTTGGGCGCCACCATGTAACACTTGAATGGTAACTCCATGGCCTAATTACTTCAGCCTAGGGCCCAGATGTGCATCTTTGTTTATAATAAAGATAGTAGCTCGCTGGTTATTGTGGACCACAGCACCGTCAGAGGGTTCAGGTTACACGGCTACACCTCAGCACCACCAGTGACGAACTATAATGACACTCATATGTCTGCAGACAATAGGTCTTCAGATCAAACCAAGCCATTAACAAAATGTATTTTATAATGAGTTATTGTTTGTATGATTTGTAGTTGGTTTGGGGTCGTCAAGTGGGTGGGTGGGGTTAGTGGGTGAATAAAAGGCCTGGACTAGTTAAATCTATCTTGGGTTAGTAGATATACTAGCCTCTTTGGCAAGTGAGATAAAAAGTCAGGGCAGACCCTGTTCATAGAGGGTCGGCAATATTGATTGTTTGACAACACTCCTTCCCGTTATCAAAACATAACACTCATTTGTTACCTGTGTTTATGCAGGAAGAGGTCAATAACTTTGATTGTAGGGTGCCCTATCAGTAAATGTCATACAAATACTGACCCCTAACTTTAGTTGGTGGCCCCTAGACTCAGCTGGCCCCTAGACCCAGCTGCCCCCTACACCAAACTGGCCCCTAGACCCAGCTGGCCCCTACACCAAACTGGCCCCTAGACACAACTGCCCCTACACCAAACTGGCCTTTAGACCCAGCTGGTCCCTAGACATAACTGCTCCCCTAGACCCAGCTGCCCCCTACACCAAACTGGCCCCTAGACCCAGCTGGCCCCTAGACACAACTGCCCTCTACACCAAACTGGCCTTTAGACCCAGCTGGTCCCTAGACACAACTGCTCCCCTAGACCCAGCTGCCCCCTACACCAAACTGGCCCCTAGACCCAGCTGGCCCCTAGACACAACTGCTCCCCTAGACCCAGCTGCCCCCTATTCCAAACTGGCCCCTAGACACAACTGCTCCCCTAGACCCAGCTGCCCCTACACCAAACTGGCCCCTAGACCCAGCTGGGTCCTGGAACAAAATGCTTATTTCTACATCTATGTATTGATGTAGATCCGACATCACATCTGTTCATCTTGTGGGAATAGTTTGTCTGTTGTTTTTCAGTTGAAGCAGTGTTGCATGTGTGACGGTTTCTATGGACCTAACTTTGGATGGCCGGTGTGCGGCAGCTGCCACCTTTTCATCTTTCCGCATGATATCAATAGACTTGTTGACGATGGCCAATATGCAGAGGTATGAAGTAACATTAGTTATGTGTCAGGAAAATGGAACTGGGGAATTGATGGATTGTAATTGTTGTAGAAAGTCTGCAAGATAAGTTTGATTAGTGGATATGTTAATACTGATCAACTGCGTAACCATTGTTCAATCAGAAAGCAGATTCCGACGACTCAGGAAATGAGGAACCCAACGCAGAGAGTGACTTCTACATGAAACCGCCGGGGACAGCTCATAACGTGCTACTGCCTGACCGAGTACTTGTACCCTCCCCGTCCGCTAGCAAACTAGATCGCTTGGCTGAGCGCATCAATTCCTTGTCATGTCCCAGGGATTATCAGACGGAAAAAGTACCTGATGGACTCGTCGATTCTCTGCCTCCAGAAGGTCAGGCATTAACTAAGCAAGCAATTGTACCGACTTCATAAAGAGTGTTAATTGATGCTATATACATTGTTCATATTCCTCTCCATGTATTACTTTTGGGGAATGAAGCCCCAAGACTAACATCATTACCATGACTGTGATGGCCGAAGTCCATGCCAGACTTAGCAGAAAGTCAGGTAAAATATTCATTAACGTGTGGCACTGGTGTTTGCAGTATTGCTTGGTGTTTTCCGTTACCTTGACGACATATCCCTGGTGACTGCTGGCAATGTGTGTCACCGTTGGCAACAGCTATTGGAGGCTGAGATGTTTGACGAGGAATGGAAACAGTTCATTTGGCGTCGCTGGCCCCTGTTTACACCTCAATATCGCGTCAAGTGCTGGAAAACATTGTTCACCAAGCTGTACGTATGCATTAGTGTCTGGCAATACTTTCAATCCCTTACCTAAGTATTATTGACCAATACATTCATGCAGTAAACAACGGTAACAAACATTGGTCTTGCAGTTAATGACTGTAAAATTCAGTTATTGATTGATTTTCCATTTCAAATTAATGTGAACTTAATGATAGTACCAGGTGTTGGCCCTGGACTGGTCTATTCCTGCTCTGTTGTGCTGGCTGTCAAACAGGTTTATGTTTGAAAATTAGATATCAAGTTGTGTTTGTGTGCAGATTAGAGAGTGCTCCGTGTCGGGTCTGCTTGGAGAACATGATGGTACAGGTGCGATGGCCATTTCTCATGGGAATGTTATACTGCCTTCTGTAGGATAGGTTGTCATTCTTGAAGTGATGCTTATGTAGAAGTTATTAGCAGAGAGAGAGAGAGAGAGAGAGAGAGAGAGAGAGAGAGAGAGAGAGAGGAAAAACTGCAATGAAGATAGACCACTAATGACACAGTGCTATTTTGTTTCAGAGCTCGCCTCCAATTGAGGAGAATTCATGGCGTCACCGCCGCCTGCGCAGTGAATTGAAAACATTACGCGCGGACCCACCCGAGGGAATTCAGGCCACACCGTTGGACCGACACTGCTGTCATTGGCAGGCCAGCATCACGGGACCCCAGGGCAGCCCGTATCAAGGCGGCCTTTTCTTCCTCTACCTCCAGATACCACACAAGTAAGCCTTACACATCACACATTGCTTATTCTATTCTACCTCCAGATCTCACAATATCTCACCAAAGTATATTTTTTAATTTTTCCTATGAAAACCGACCAGGTTTTCAGCCTTTGTCCGTCTCTGCGGTGGATACTTTATGTATGCACGATCCGATTAAATTATTTTCTGTCATGCAGCTACCCGATGCGGCCACCTGTAGTGCGTTTCATCACCAAGATCTTCCATCCCAACGTAAGCTGGCACGGCGATGTGGGCCTCGATTCTATTCACCACAACTGGTCACTGGCCCTCACCATCTCCAAGGTCCTCATCTCCATCCAATCTCTCCTCACAGATCCCTTCTGTTACGTCTCCATGCGACCTCAGGTTGCCCTACTTTACCTCAATAACAGACGTTTATTCGAACGGATCGCCCAGCACTGGACGTGGAAATACGCCATGCACGATTATGTCATTCCACGCTCCACATCACACGATGCACTTGTCAGCGGCAAGTTCGGTTTTGGATGAAGTTAGCCTGAGCGCTGGTTTATCAGTTATATATGACAAGTTGCTGTGTAACAGCCGAGTTGCTTATAGATGTGCTGATACACAGCCCAGAGAAGTTGCCATGTATGTTGCTAAGGGGGTAGGGATCCTGTCTGTGTGCTCGTGTATGACGACATGTTATTAATAGGAACAAGTCCGGTGTCCACCTAGTCATGTCCATACACTTCCGTTTCAGAGAGTGACCTGCCCTGGTATGTGCTGTAATTCCCCAGCTTGCCATATATAAATACCCTCCCTACCCTGGAGGACAGAAGCCTTGTGCTCTCGTAAAGTGTGATGTGTTTAGTCCAATGCTAAACTTCCTATTTATCATAAAATATGCATTACTATGGTCATATTTTTTACTCCACCTGTATTAATGTCCAATGCTACCTGTTCCAGGAATAAACTTGGTACATTTGAAATGCACTCATCTTTTATATAGGACCAATCAACACCAACTGGTATTTGACACACAAATAACTTTATATATCAGAGTTTTATTGCTTTGTTACTAAATACAATTTTCTATAAATATAGGCTATTTTGTATAAATATTTAAAATGTCAATAATCAAATCTTAAACTAGACGTGCAACAACAGCCCCCTGCTGCCCTTATGGGGCAACAGGAAACCTGCAAAGAGATTCACATCATTGTTCTAATCAAACTTGGCACCGCTTGTTCCTGTCAGCAACCGATGTATTCATTGCCTCGTTGATAAACTCATCCCATGATAACATGCACATAAGCCCTTCTGACTAGAGCAATTCACTAATGTATAACAAATATATATTTTGATATAAATGTCCACTTTCTTGATTATTTGTATTTCACTGGATCAAAAACCAAATTCAAAGAATTATTTAGCAACAATTATTCAATTAGAAATTCAAATGATGTCTCCAAAACAATAATGCTTGTTGAGGAATGTGTGGTATCATAGTATCACACTATCAAGGAGGCACGTATGAAATGTCCACAGCAGTCAAACAATATCAATAGCCGACCGTGTGATGAGGGAATCTCAGGTAGGAGAATACAAACAACAAATAGCATCATTAGCAATCACCGAGTGAGCGACGAGACACGGCCAATCTGGCCATCAGTTACACGAAGGCGCCAGCGTATGTGATACGAGCAAACTGAATGTTAAGACACCCGAACAGGACAACCAGAGCTCGGCGGATACTGCTTACAGTATAGGACCCATCATCTGCGGGCGACCGAGTAGATCTCCCTAATAGCACCGACAAGAGATATGGAACATGTTGATGAAATAGCTTCTTGTTTGTAACAAGGAGCTTGGTCAAGTAGCGCAGTAGAATAGTGAAGGTAGATGGTTGTCCGAGACCGCGATTATGCAGGAAATATGGCACCTGCCACATGGCTTAGGTCATACCTGCAAACAGGCATCAGGGCATTGTATACAACCACAGTTCAAATGAAAACAAGAAGCCAATAGGTCTCAAAGCTCTACTGCTTTTAACATGATTTATTCGAAAGTTTTCAATAATAACTAATTAAGGGCCTGAGAATGTAGGGGTGATTAGTTGTTAGCAAGTGGACGTCAGTTTACAAGGTTAAATCAACATGAGAGAGGTACATTAGAAGCTGGTAGCTTTCTTCATAAGAAAACCTGCCACCAAAAATTTACAACAGAAGGACGGACCTCGGAGTGAAGGTATACAGTAAGCTTAACATGTTGTGTGTGTGTGTGTGGGGGGGGGGGATGACATGATCAAAGAGACTAACATCAGTGCTGTCCTGGGTGGCAGCCAGTGCCGTGACACTGGGCTCCCCCTCCACGCCCTCTTGCCCCTTCCGTCGTCGTAATGTGGTCTGTGTGAACGCCTCAGTCTTGGATGTTGGCGACTCCTCAGACGAACTCGGCCTGGTTTCTATCACACAGTGGCGCAGGAAATCACCCCCTTTGTATATTACTTCATCAATTTTCACAGCAGCTTATGGACATGAAGACGACAGTAGTGACAAGAACGCCACAGGCCCACCACCCCCGACGCAATATGGACACCAGGACAAAACAAAAGACCCCGACTCAACAAACTCAGCAGCGGCATTCTCTGACTCACCTGGCGGGGATAGCGAGGAAACTGTCAGGTAACTGCCTCCTAACTGGACAGAGATAGGAGCTTCTTGACACGAGGACGGTGTGATGCTGACATTATGAGGTGAACCTCCGCTGTGTTGTGAGTGATAGCCGCTACTGGACGAGGAAGAGCTGCTGGTTACAGAGATCATGGAGTGGGGGCGCCGCTTGAAGGCGTTACCATGGAGACGCTCGCTGCTGGAGCCGGCGGTCGAGTTCCGTGACAAGGGTAGCGTTGCAGCTGAAACAATAGTGCTCATTATTTACTATTTAGCAGGGAGAAAATTACAAATTAAAAGTTCCTATTTGGCTCTTGAGGTAGTTGACATGGATAAAAGGGCTATAAATACTGCTGTAGACCAGGATGACTTACTCTTGCTGGCCAGACTGAGAGAGACGAGGCGGTCTGAGATATTATTCTGACTATTCTGCAGGTCTAACCCGGGTTTGGCTCCCATCCCCATGTGAGCACTCTCAGCCTTGTGCCTCTCTGTCAACAATCATAACATCCAATACTCAGAACAAGTCACTCGTACACGGAATTGATCGATTCAAATTACGAAGCAGGGTAAGGATAGAGTTGAACGACACACCAACACTTGTGTGTTATATGGTGCCTATGTAAATGTACACAGGGAAACAAACGATGTGGGCTAGCTGTGAAGTCATCAACAGACTGTGCTGTCTATAGGGGTGTCATATGTAGTTATACCCCGATGGAGATATGGAAGAGGCCCCACCGATGACTCACCCCTGTTACGGATAGCTTGTTTCCACAGCAACCGCGATATGTCTGTCACCCATGCGTTCTTCACATCGCGGCACGGTGCCTGCAGGATGTACGCGCCACCACTCTGTCGCTTCCGAAACCACACCTCAAACTTACACCCGGTCTCGCCAACGTTCTCTGTCAGGCCTAACTCAGACGTCTGCAAGGCAGAAAGGGGCGTAAAAAGATAACACACTTAATTCTGATGTCAATTGGCATTATAATGCACTTTAAACATGTTGTATGCATCACATTATATAACTGTGTTAACCAAATTCACACGTGAATAGACCAATTTTTTGTTAAAGAAAAAAATCAATAAAACAAATGGATGTTCTACATTCAAGATAATACAGTAAAGGCAGCACTGCCTCGTGCCACCATTATAGTGTTTGATCCAGTGACCCAGGATGCTACTTGAGCTTCACGAGAAATACAGCCCATGGAGGCAGTTGCTAGAGAGATGGAAGTCTGTACCTTGATGCTGGTCTTGTAAGTGTACACCTCCTCTCCATTGCCTGCACGCCGGGTTTTACTGAAGACCATGAGGTCCTCGAAGAGGAACATCCGTCGGTACCTCTTCCTGCGCCCATGCCACACGAGGAACTCCTCCTGTCTCAGTAACATCCCCTGTTCTGACAGGTTCACCTGGACACAACACATGGCTCATATCAGGCAAGTAGTCAGGGAGGGGGATAAAGGTGGTGTAGAGGTCACAGGTCATATCACCTGACTGTCACTGAGTCAAGGTCACTTACATCACATCCACGGAGACTGTCCATCGCCAGCAGGTCGTTGCCATGGCGAAGTTGAAATTTGACCATATCCACCGCAGCCTGGACAAGACAAAGGTATTTTAGATAAGCGTATTCAGTGACTCAGAACGCACCATCGGTTAATTCACAGGATCAGCATCTCCTATCAACGTTTTGGTATCAATAAACACAATAACAAGAGGCCAAAAGGCTTTGAAGCTCAGCTGATTTTGACATGATCTACTATGGTGTAAAATGGTTAAATGACGAGTTTCACAGGCAATGTAACGGTGAGCTGAGCAATATCATGATGCTGTGTTCAGTTGGAAGATTATTTCAGGCAGCTGGCTTGCTTTGTAATCATATAAGACATAATCTTATAATAAATTTATCTGAATCGAAGAACTGATTACAGCCCAGTATATGAAGCACATGGGGTGAGGTATTGATATGTTTGGGAGGACATACTGAAGCACATGGGGTGAGGTATTGATATGTTGGGGAGGACATACTGAAGCACATGGGGTGAGGTATTGATATGTTTGGGAGGACATACTGAAGCACATGGGGTGAGGTATTGATATGTTTGGGAGGACATACTGAAGCACAAGGGGTGAGGTATTGATATGTTGGGGAGGACTTACTGAAGCACATTGGGTGAGGTATTGATATGATGGGGGAGGACTTACTTTGAGGTCACTGTAGTCAGGGTGACCTTCAGGACACTGCTGGAGGACCTGCTTCAGCAGCAGGGCATACTTGCCCATCCTCTGGACGGGTTTCAGTAGGTAGCTGGAGAGGTCAAGGTGGTCCTGTAGCTCAGTCTGCTTCGTCTTAACACACACAGACACACGTCGTTAGTGATGGCCAAGCTGATCAAACCACCGCCGTAAGAGAAGCCGACTAAACCACCGCCGTAGGAGAAGCTGATCAAACCATCGCCGTAGGAGAAGCTGACCAAACCACCGCCGTAGGAGAAGCTGACCAAACCACCGCCGTAGGAGAAGCTGACCTAACCACCGCTGTAAGAGAAGCTGATCAAACCATCGCCGTAGGAGAAGCTGACCAAACCACCGCCGTAGGAGAAGCTGACCTAACCACCGCTGTAAGAGAAGCTGATCAAACCATCGCCGTAGGAGAAGCTGACCAAACCACCGCCGTAGAAGCTGACCTAACCACCGCCGTAAGAGAAGCTGACCTAACCACTGCCGTAAGAGAAGCTGACCAAACCACCGCCGTAGGAGAAGCCGACCAAACCACCGCTGTAAGAGAAGCTGACCTAACCACCGCCGTAAGAGAAGCCGACCAAACCATCGCCGTAAGAGAAGCCGACCAAACCATCGCCGTAAGAGAAGCTGACCAAACCACCGCCGTAGAAGCTGACCTAACCACCGCCGTAAGAGAAGCTGACCTAACCACTGCCGTAAGAGAAGCCGACCAAACCACCGCCGTAGGAGAAGCCGACCAAACCACCGCTGTAAGAGAAGCTGACCTAACCACCGCCGTAAGAGAAGCCGACCAAACCATCGCCGTAAGAGAAGCCGACCAAACCATCGCCGTAAGAGAAGCTAATAAAACCATCGCCGTAAGAGAAGCCGACCAAACCACCGCCGTAAGAGAAGCTCATCAAACCAGTCGAAAGCCTCATTTAAATGACATTTGATAACAATGATAGAAGAGACATGGTCTACAGGTAACCACTGATACTGTCACTCACCTGAAAGAATTCTTTCCCGTATTCAGCAATAATCAAGTCAGATTTGGGTTTATTCTTGTTGTACAAGGCATATAGGTAGAATTCTGGTGCCTGGAAGCATGATTCAAACAGCGTTAACCATTAGGCCGCAACACAACAAAATATCTATATTGCAATTAAGAACTTTAGATAGAAGACCAACGCACATGATTCATAAAGATGTGGCCAATCTGAAACGGATTGTCCATACATTGTGAGAGCTCAGTCTGGAAAGACTGAGTGTGAAACTGGTAGATTTTCTCCAGGTTGCCGAAGATGACGTGGCGTTTGCCCCTGAGGGTCTGAGGCAAAGAGGGTTTGGACATTTCCGGGAGGTAGTTTTCCATGACAAGCTGCAGTGATCTGATGTAGTGGGCTTCCGTTTCAATCATCTCACCCATGACAAGTGACAGAGTCCTGTAAAAGTCACCATCATAAAGATTGTATGTTATACTAAACCTGGACATAGTGTCTATGTTTAGTCCTGACCGTGGAATAATTATCAATGGAAGTTTTAAGTGGTTGCATGATGAGGAAAGTAGAAGTGCCACTTGTCTTCAACTCCTAGTTTGATTATGAATGAAAGCTATATGTACAATATGAGCATGTCCCACCTGCGTCTCTTGATGACATGTTCAGCAACCCTTAGATCTGACATAGACAACGATGCTGGCGCTGTAGGGTCGAGGTTGGCCGGGGGTACGGTGGGTGGGGGTGTCCAGACCGCGCTGCCGCCTCCTCCTGATGAGGGCGGGGTGCTGGACAATGAGGGAGACCTCTCTCCTACACAAACCTCCTCCTCCTCCTCAGGTGTGCTGTAAACACAGATGTGACCAGATACGTTATACCTGTACCTCCTACTGCCAGCAGGATAACTTGCTTGGCATCTTAGCTCGCTAGGAGTCAAGTTTCACTTGCATTGCTGGCTTCATATTGGGTCAGGTGTTAAGATCAGGGGTCAGGATGGTTACCTGAGTTGGGAAATAGGTAGATATTTCTGCAATAATAGCGGGAAAGATTTTGAAAATGAAGTTGATCAAGCAGCATCTAATGTGTTACCAGGACAGCAGGATTAAAAGAGGGTTTCAGCAGAGAGGGTTGACAGACTGACAATGACCTTGGGGTTCATCTGATAGGGTTTACAGACTGACAATGACCTTGGGGTTCATTTGAGAGGGTTGACAGACTGACAATGACCTTGAGGTTCGTCTGAGAGGGTTTACAGACTGACAATGACCTTGGGGTTCATTTGAGAGTGTTGACAGACTGACAATGACCTTGAAGTTCGTCTGAGAGGGTTGACAGACTGACAATGACCTTGAGGTTCGTCTGAGAGGGTTGACAGACTGACAATGACCTTGAGGTATGGAATGGTTCACAGACATATAATGACATACCAGTGTAGACTGGTGTTTCAGCTGAGGCAGTTGATAGACAGACAACGACATAGGAGTATGCACCGGTGTTTCTGCTGGGAGGGTTGACTAACCAACAATGACATTTGGCAGCAGACAAAAAGACTCACCAAGGCAGACTCTCTGTGCTGGTAGTGAGTGCGCCGAGAGCTTTCCAGTTGGGCAGGGTATGCCTGGCTGCGGATCCGAGCACCACACTTTGACACTTCCTCATATTACTACGCCGGTTCTGAGCCAAGCCCAGCCTCAGGGCCACATCAGAATTGTCCAGGAACGATGGATGACTGCTCACCGATGTTTTCCCTGATGGGGTAGATGAAGTGTCGAGGCAATTAGACTTAGATAGAGATCCTATACAGGTGTTTGAGGTAGGAGAGGAAGACTCCTCGTCATCCCCGATCAGACTGTCCATAGATCCCATGTGATCATAGGACACAAGGCTATCATGGGATGCCTTCATGTCCGACAGGCCTTTAGGGAGGAAGGCCACAATGCGATCAGACATATCCTCCGTAATCAAACCCTCGTTGAAGAGATACTCCTCATACTCAGAGAGGTTCATGTCGCGAGCATTCTCCTTGAAGGCAGCTGCCATAGGGCAGTACATAGGAGTGGAGGGTTTTCCTGCGTATGAGCGCCTCCGTAACACAGACAGCAAGGAATCTACGGGGCTCTGTCCGATACGAGAAGAGTGCACGTCCCACTGGGCCGGTTTCTGGCTTTTTTCCCTCTTGGGCGCGACCTCACCCTCCTCGCTTATGACCTGATGACCTCCATCAAGGTCACTGCCATTCTGACCTGAGCAAGCGATGGACCTGCGGAACTTGCCCTTGACCCCGTGAGTACGCTCTAGAAGCAGAGCCTGATCGCGGGCTTTCTTCAGCGTGGCTTGACGTATCTTAAGCAGCTGGTAAGTCTCTGTGCATCGGTCACGCGCAATGATGCACTGCTCGTGCAGCTTGTCGTTACAGAGACGGGATGATAGGTCCATCATATCATCAAAGATGCTGCTCGGCAGAGGGGGGTGTTCTAGAAGGTAGACATTTAGCGCCGACAACAGACCATCAAGATCTGTCACTCTCTTGTTACCAGCAGGGAGTTTGAGTGAGGTGACATGCTGCATGGCTCCCAAGGCCCACTCATATGCCTGGCACAGTCAAGTTCAACCTTTAAAATCATGGTTCTTATAAAGCAACAAAACGAAAAACAAGTTTGACCTGAAATATTCAGACAAATAACTTTAAAAATAACATGAGATACCACTAACTCTCATAGCATTATGATACAACAATGCAGCTATAGAATATACACCATCATAAAGTCCAAGTGGCGATCATAACGTACCTTGTCCAGCAGCTGATAGCATTTTGCAGTGCCGTCGATACGGTCCCGGAGCGTCTCCAGGCGTGTAGTGAACTTGCCCAGGGTCATTTCCAGCTCCTTCGACAAATCCCAGACATCTGTTACCTGCTCGAGGTCCTGGGAGTGGTACAAATGATTCACTTCCCGCAGTGTGCCATTAGCTCGCTCAATGTGAGTCTGCAACATACAATGAACTAATGAACCCAGTGGAGATATTAGCAGGGCAAGATAGCGGATTTATATATATATATATATATATATATATATATATATATATATATATATATATATATATATATATATATATATATATATATATATATATATATATATATATATATATATATATATATATATATATATATATATATATATATATGTATATATATATATATATATATATACACACACACACACACACACACACACACATATCGAGATCAATGATGCCTTTGATTCTCCAGGTTGACAAGTTGATCTGAAAATAGGCATCATCATCATCATTGGAAAGGCTGAATTATTAGCCTAACAGACCAACAGTCGATCGGGTACTGCCTTGCGCAAGCTCCACTTGGTTCAAAAGCGCTATGAATTATTCATGAAAATTTTAGTAGAAACTTCCAGTAGAACGTACACCAACGTTCACAACAACGGACATAAATTATGAGCCTTTGCACGGATTAGCACAGGACACAAGGGTATTTATGGCGCAGACAGACAATCCAACACAACGGAATCATTTGCCCAAGTTGAGTGGAACACGGCTAGTCTGCGAGAACGACGCAATGTGAATGAGGACCCGTCATTCTAATCAGAAGACAACGATAACACAGCCTGACAAATGCACTAATGTCAAAATGGATAGCGCTGTATCAAAGGTCTCGCGGATGATCAGTCCAACGGATCACAGCTGTAGGTGATAAATGGTTCACGCAACGCAACATCGATCTGTTGTCAATATATAGGCGGGGATCAACATGACCGAGCAGCGGATAACCAACAGACCAGGCCCAAGTTCCTGGTGGGTTTTCATTCAACGCAAGCGCAATATATATCGCGTTCACTGTCAGTAGCGAACTTCCCCTGCCTCAACAACCGAGTTTCAATGAATTCAGTCTTGGCATATGTTGTTCGGGTGCCTGGGTCTCAGATCCATCTATGAATTTTGGGTCATGGTGCTGGTGTTACGGGTGTACATTAGTCAGAACAAATCAACTTACTTGTGGCTTCGTGCAACTCACGATCACATCGAATATCTTGAACATAATTCCGCGGAATTCCGGTCACACACTTATACAATTACAACAATAATCTCCAGTCTTTCCATTCCCGGGCGACATCGGCGCTAGTCCCAATCGAGTTCAACAGCGGAGAGTCACTCAATCACTGCTCCAGTGACGAGAAGAGAAGAGAAATTCCAAGTCAACACGTCGAGTGTTGGCGCTCGCGGCGAGTTAAAACAGACGCCCTTCTTCAGCAGTACTGGTAGAAATGTTCAATCGCAGCGCGCTACAGGGGGTCTGTCACGTGACGTACGCAACCAATCAGAGAAGGTGAGATCAGTTGGTGGGACTGATAGGCCGGGGGCTGTATGTTGACTCCAAGAAGTTGGAGCGTACATTTCACGTCTTGTTGAACAGATGACAGCGTGCCAATAACGCGGAGTAGGCCACTGAGAGTACTCTCATCAGGTACACGCTGTAGTGACCGCTGCACGCCGAGTACAATTTGTATAGCTTGATAACAGCAGACGACCATCGACACGAACACCATCAGTTCGACAGTCAACATCCCGACAGTCAACACACCGGCCCAAGCCTTGTGCTCGAATCAGGTCAGGTTTCCGAGCGCCAACCGGGGCTTACATTTTATGTAATATCCACGGGTACTATCACAGGGCGCCAGGAAACCCTACACCAGCAACCGAGCTGTATCTGAGCAGCACAGGCCAACTCAATCAAAGTTAACTACCTTCACCTCTATAAATATTCCCCAAACCATTCAATGACTAACCCGTCTATCATGCCAATCTGTACGAGTTGACGCGCGGCCAGACAGACGCATGGTTTTACCCTTTTACACCCACCTGACAGAATTCGAGCCACAATAGAAAATAAACGAGGAAACTAACCCTAAATATGCCTACAATTTCCTGATCCCATCGCCGAGGGCAAATGTCACCCCTTCATTGACAGCGTTCCAACCCTGGCGAGAATCCACTTATAGACTCGATGAAGAGGAAGAACGGGTTAAGAAGCGACATGAGCCGAGACTTAAATCGGCTCGCGACTCGAAGCCTATGTAAATGATGGCCTATTAACATGCTTAACAATTGGCGGAGTATGTCTGGTCTTAGCTCAGGTCGTACGGAATACAAATATATAACTCGGACGTCTTGTAGGGCAGGTCTGGTCTATGCAGTACGGGTAAGGCGGAACTACGTCACATCCTCATCTGTTTATGATAAGAGGCACGTCTAATCACGCCAGGACGAGTTATCGCGGCTGTCACCAGAGTATTTAGGTGTGGATTAGACGGCCTCAACGTGTTACGTCGCGTAACTGATAACAGCCGTCCCTGACTCTTTGAATTACGAGGAAACGGATGGCTTTAATTGACTTATTTAATTGTATCGAATCCACACGTATTATGATTATCACAGCGTTGTACCATGATAACGTCGAGTAACTGATCATATCATTCTCGCGCCGACACCGGACAAACCTACAGGTGCTAATTCTACAAAGTCTCTGGATTAACGCGTTACACTCCGCGAAACCGGCCCTAACACCACAGTACACAGTCTTTGAACCAATGTTGGTGAAATTTAATTTTCAGATCAGCATTAAAGATGGTTGGTAATCAAGAACTTACATGCGAATTATGAGAAACAGAATGTCCCGATCGCTGTTCATCGTCCCTTATAAATTGCTGTGTAGATTTCAGATCAGTCAATGCACGGCAGAGAATCCCCGAAACAAGACGCGAATAGCGTTCGAGCTGCACGCTCGCTGCTGCCGAATATGCTCTTCCATCCTCCATTTGTAACGAGTTCAAATCCTCGAATGCAACTCTGACAAACGGTCACCTCTTGACAGATATTGTCCTAGCGGGATAAATAAGTCCATTGGAAGATTGTTTTTCTCAAACAGAAGACACACATCTGGGAAGCTGTGTCCAAATATAGAGGTCAATACTCCAAGGTCAAACCAGCCTTAGTTATTGATATTTAAAAATTTGGTTTAAATTCTACTTGACTTGGAGTGACCCATGCGAGCTGTAGATTCAGCAACACGCCTCTGGTGGAATCGCGTTGAAGTGTCAGTTGTCTCTCTGACTCACGATAAGACGCGCAGGGGCGTGGCTTAGAGCAACACGTGGGTGACAGAAAGCGACAACACTGGCTTCGAGACAAAGAAACAACTTTTTGAAAACGGTTACTTGGACGTCGGTGAAGAAGACAGACGTTGCAGAAACTTTAAGAATCTGTTCAGTTGTGTAGGGAGTTAACAGACACTTGCCAACTTTATACGGGCGAGAAATTTCATGATATCATCCCATCGAGTGGAAGAAGCTGAAGAAACCGGTTGTAACTGGAGATGAACTCGAAGAGATAACCAGACGTGCGGTTGCTGAGGTTTTAGGACCAGACGCCATGGAAAATAACAGCAAACATGAGCCATGGTTTCTCCGCATCACGTGAGAGGTGATTCATTCATAAATAAATAACATGACGCGTTTTGGTTACTTGGATGGGTAATAATACCATATAGAGGAATATATATATATATATATATATATATATATATATATATATATATATATATATATATATATATATATATATATATATATATATATATATATATATATATACACACATACACAAGTATTTGATTACTCAACTGCACCAGTACACGCGTACGAATGGCATTAAAATACTTCTTTAGTCTGATGAAGACGCACACACGGAGTAAACGTAATTTATTTTGCTACACACACTGGGTTCAGTAAAACTAGCGATGCAGCCGGAACGAACATAACATCAGTTCCCGCCAAACTAACAGTCTTGCCGCCAATATCAAGGCCGATCACTAACACCAACCCCAACTAGTGCGGGGCACGCGCTCACGGGACATGAATCGCCCTCCTTTCTGGTTCCTAGTATAATACATACTAGAAGCCAGAGAGGAGGGGTAAGATATGATTCGAGTGCCTGAGCTAAGGGCTCAATTTTAACTTTCTTATGATAAAATCAGACTCGAAAGTAAACCCCCGCAGCGTCGAGAATGCCTGGCTTCTGCAGTTTATCTGCGGTTAATGGGTGGATATCCCCCGATGGCAGGACGACCCCAGTTCTCGGTTCGCTCAGTCAAAGAAGCTGAACCCCGCCAGCGGTAATGGAATTACCAAATCTGTCGCAAACACGTGCGACACAAATTATTAACAACAGGAATATCTCTCTTCATGACAGCTCAACTGTGAGGGGGAACAGAGTGGCTAATTGGAGGAGGGTGTTTGGAGGCTACTGGAGGCAGCATCTGGTGTCTCTCCGCTGTCAGCCCGCTACCATACGGGTCAACCATCAGTCGGCCACGCCCTGCTGACCAGCAAAATAATCCCGTTATGGGATGTACATCTGTGCGGCAGTTCTGGTGTCCAGCTGAGAGCCAGACATCGTCGGGTACAGACGCACGGCTCCATCCCCAGTACTATGTATGGAAATATCTGGCCGTCCTGTGGCAATTAAATGCGCTACAGATAGACATGTCTTTCTTCAATCACAAACAGAGCCTTGCAGAACCGACAATCTTCCTTGATGAATTTGGTGACCCAGTACAATATCAATCACATCTCTCAGCAAAACACATACATGGGTCCAAGGAAGTAGCCCTACAGGACGTCTGGGTAGACTTCATCCGATGTTCGATCCCAATGAACAATTTGCACCTATAATCACAAGTGATGCAGCTGACATGGAGTACCAATACGATTGCAGTCGTGGTGGCATCATCGATGAGCACATTCAAAACGAGGTGGTAGTAGCTGCGCGCAGGCGCAGTCTGGACTATTTCAAACATGGTCCGCAACTATCGCAAACAAATACCATGTGACATTATATTTACCAAAATGGTGGATATCGCATCTGGATTTCTCGGAAATCTATATTAAATGCATTTCTTAAAGAAACGCATCGATCGGGGGTAAGCTTTTTGCGCGGTCCCATATATTTGTTCACAGGCTCTTGATATATGTTGTTTTCTAGATTCTAAATCCCACGGTCCTGTTAAAACACATTAACCATTTGCGCGGAAAATGAAGATTCGGGATGGTGTATACAAATATCACCGTCCGACCGGGGCAACCCAGGAGAAGTCCAAAAAAAGGCTTCGCGTGTCAGCGAGATCTATTGATCCCACAGACAATCACCGCCCTATCACCATGACCACTGGCGCATCCAAATGTTAAGCTTCCGAGCGCTTGGGAGCTATATAGATAGCGGCGCGACGCTCGAAGGCTTGGCATCGGCAACCGAGCGCCTGTGACTAATGGCAACCACAGCACAAATCATCTTTATCTGCAGCAATAATCTCCATGACGACCATAACAACCATTACCTGACGACCATAATACCATCATGATGACTCAAATCTCTCACCACCATGACGAGTACTGATCACTATGACGACCATATGGTTACCATGCTGACGGGCAGCTCTTCGCCGTGACGACTTGCATTACTCATTACCACGACGACTCATCAATTATTACCATGGCGACCACAACATGTCATAATTATGACGACTCATATCAATTATTACCATGCCGACCACAACATTTCATCACCATGACGACTCATATCAATTATTACCATGGCGGCCACAATATTTCATCACCATGACGACTCATATCAATTATCACCATGGCGACCACAATATTCATCACCATGACGACTCATATCAATTATCACCATGGCGACCACAACATTCATCACCATGACGACTCATAGAACTCTTCACCATAACAATCATTCCAGTATCCAACACCTGGCGCATTACGCTGATCGTCTCACCATAGCCAGGAAGTAGTAGGAGTCGAATTCCCGCTGCTGACTCTGTATGCCTTTAAGACTGTCGGCTGTGCGCGAGTGTGTCATGAGTCCATCTTCGCCTTGACCACGCAGCCACGCCAGAATCTGTCAAATCAAACACACACAAGGATCAAAACCCTTTCACTTTCCTTTATGCACCAGGTCACCACGAAGAGAGTGGCAGTACAATGTTATTTTTATCGCTGAAGGTGAAACTCACTGGCGCTTGGGCTAGACCATCATGATCCTACCACCAGGCTCGCATGCATTTGTGTTACATAGCATGTGAGCATGGTGGTAAGATCATAATGGTCAAGCCCAAGCGCCCGTGGAGACAGTATAGAGCTGGTGAGAGACATCGTTAGGATGGTACAGCGTCAGGAAAACCAATTCTTCTTTCACTATCCACCGATAACCAGAAACCTATACGCGCGTAAATTGTAGCAATAAAAGAGGAAATTTTTAATCCCACCAAATTAGACTTATTTTAGGATAGAGCCCAGCAAGAGGATCAAAAATCCATTTGAATTTTGCAAATCGGGTAAGCGGTTATGATTTTATTAGTGATTGAATTTTCAATTTTGGTCAGTTTTGTGTGAGGGTCAGCTTATAACAAGTCAAGATCAGAGACAGTTTGTCCGTTGCTGGATCCGTTTGATCTTGACTAGGCAGCTCTGAGTTACTTGGTGCGCCATGGCGCATTGCGCACGACGTGACGAATTGCGCCTTTGATGTTGTCCGCCACGGTAGACGACTATAACGTCCGTAGCTACTGACAAAACGCATCAACGGTCATTTATATTTTGATACGATTGATGTATCATACATGAATAGGAGTAAACTGCAACTATCGTTTTTATCGAGTTGGAAAAATTTTACAATTAACATTGCGGCACAAGCGCGTTCGCTTTTTGCTGACCCCCCCACCCCCCATCATGACGCAATGATGGATGCACATGGGGACGTTCCTACAAGTGTAACTCAAGTTTCCTGTCACCAATAGTGATAAAACTCCACCAGTTATTAGATGAAATGTTGTTTTAAACGTCTATTAACTTTAGGATGATTGTTGCGCTCGGATTAGTACAAAGTTCTTTCGTTTGTAACTGGAATACCCCTTAACATACAGGAATGCCGCTTGCACCATCGTGTTCTGTAACACATCCTATAATTGTCTACCAAATTTCATGCCGCGGTGAATACATTAACCCTTGAGGAATCTCGGGGAAAGCCAAGGTGATTTTCGTGCCGCGGCCATTACTACAGAGGCAACATTTCCGTCCCGTGGATCAACTTTGATCAGTAATATCTCAAAGACTGTGTGGAGTATCAAAGAAAGGAAAGATCCTATATATTCTTTGAAGATTTATTACATCATAATTTAAAATTTCATGTAGATTCTATATTTCATTAAACGCATACACTCGCTAGAAAATTGTACTTCTGCATGTGACCTATTTTCACCCCTTACGGTGGCGGCCATCTTGCATTGGAGACAGTATAGAGCTGGTGAGAGACATCGTTAGGATGGTACAGCGTCAGGACAACCAATTCTACTTTCACTATCAACCGATAACCAGAAACCTACACGCGTATATTGTTCGCTAAAAATATCATTCTCTAAGCAAAAACAACATGTCACGAGGCAGCGGTATGCCTGATGGGGTATTCCCTACAGGATCTGCGCGCCTTTCCATATCCTTGTATGGCGACAACGAAAACAACGTAACATCAGACTGAGTCTCTCTGGACGGGTCATTCTAAGCTCCGTATTCACGATGGACGTCCTAGCGAGGTGTTGTCGGCCTTTCACGGTGGGTGTCCACCTGAGAAGCCGCGGACGAGACCGTGACCACCAGCGACAGCCACAGGATGGCCACATCAGCGCCCTCCTCATACTGACGGTGACCATTCTGTTCGGTCTGGGCGTGTCTCTCTCTGTGGCCCAATGTATGACCACACTCAGCGAACAACTCCCCTCGGAACAGCTACCAGCATCACCCTGACATTCTTAATGCTGTTAGCATGCGCTGTCATGATCATCTTCTGCACATGCGCAATCGGCGAGTCAAGAAAAGATGGCATTGCTTCCGCTTCCGGTAACATGGACCAGCTTTTTGTGAAGCACCTCAGCTTGACAGGCCTGACAGTTTTCTTCGTCTTCGCCTTATTCCGCGACATCTTCGCAGTTATGGCGGTGTTGCAGTGCTTGGCAACTTCAGTCAAGTGCGAGTTCGTATTTCAAAGCCTCAGTTCGGCCGTTCACATCCTCGTAAGCATCATCTTCAAATTCACGCTGCTTGTCTTCACTTTTCATTTTGACGGCAGAATTTTCCGTCAATCAAAGAAAGTGAAATATGGGCTAGTATTCATTTTGTGTAATTGGTGCGATGTCACAACATGGGACCTGTTGCAAATGACACACATGCACTATGCATTGATTGATGTGTGCCCGTCATATATATCACACAATTTTACGCCCACTGACTACTTGTGCAGTACCAGTAATACGAGTCTGTATCACTTGTACGATGATTCAGCGCGCTACCTTTATTGGTAGCTTCACTGGTGTGAAGGTTGTTTAATGGGAGTGAATGTCAATCAACTAGGCCTTCTCCCTTCCCCCGCTTAGACTTAAGACGGACCCGTCAATATACCATCCTGACCCGGGTCCGCTTTATAATGCAAATTTGGGAGAGGTATATAAGGTGACCTCCTCCCTGCTGCAGTACCTCACTTCTGAGCAGCAGAGAGCCCCGATACCTGCGTACTCGGCGTTTTTCGCGTCATGGCTCTCAACGAAGCTATCAGCGCTTCTTACAGTATCCTGTTGGATACGGATGTGCCTCTCCCTTCGGAACCTCCAGGACTTCTTCCCACCTCGGAGGACCCAAATTGGTGTACTACAACTCACCAACCTCCCATAAGCGGCACCACAAAGGGCACACGAGCACCCTCGGCGCACGACCCGGACACACGTGGCCGTAGACATACCACCACGTGGGGATGCACAGCATGTCGGCCCTCATATCAACCAAGTGCCGACAAGCAGGGAGACGACCTCAGGCCACACCGCGGCAAGCCGGAACCCCCCGCTGGATTCCGCAACCTCGCTGGAACGCTGGTGCTTGGAAGCCGTGTGCGTTCCGCGGGATGCCCTCGAGTGCCTGCAGCACCACGGCTTCACGTCAGTCGACGAACTGCGACACCTTTCACCAAAGGACTGGACACGGCTCGGCATGCCAATTGCCGTGGAGGTAAAGCTCAGGACAGCGGTGCGCAACGCCTATCCTCGTCCTCCACCTGACTCAACTCCCTTGTTGCAGGACGTACGGAGTGGAATGCCTCTCCATACTCTGATGGATGGACTCCTAAACCAAGGAGACACAACCGCTGGCACTCGCTGTCAACCCCAGCAGCACCAGCACTGGCCACACCAACACGACCAACAGCATCACCATCGCCAGCATCCCCAGCAGCAGCGACAGCAGCCCCATCAGACGCATCAACACAAGCTCAACCAACATCAACCTCAACAACCCCAGCAGCAACAACAGCAGCAGCAGCCACCTATTACCCTCGACGACCCCCTGATCTACCTAACCCAGGCACAAGGTGAGAAGGTTTCTTATCACGACATAGTTGATTTTGTGCCAGGGTTAATCAATATAAAAGAGAGGTTTGTTCTACCTGGGGGTGATGGAAGGGTTATCTTTGAATCTGGGCCCAGACGCCCAAAATTAGACTCCATCAGTCCCTGTCAGTGGGGTGCGGCGAACGCGCGTATAATGTACAAGCTGATAAGTGAGGGGTCTCTCTCTCAGGAGGGGGTACTGCAGTATTTGGCTTACACTGTTAAAATTCTCCAGCTTGGGGAACGTTTTGTTTGGAGCTCTGTCTTAATATACGACCGGCAATACAGAGAACTCCAAGCCACCCTTATGTTCCCGTGGGGGGTAGACTGTCCCCATCTCCACCGGGTGGCCCTTCGGGAGAAAAAAACAAGAAATTTTCCCCAACATCAAAACCAGTAAGGGAGGGAATACCTCACACTCACCACGCACGCATACTCCCAGACTCAAGGCTCCCATTGACCCCAAAGCAGGCAAGGAGGTGTGCTTGAATTTTAATAACAATGCATGCAAGTTCGGGACCAGATGTAACATGGCCCATTCGTGCCTAACTTGCTTCGGCCCCCCACCCCAAATCCGATCACCCAAACTAATAGGCGCAGCAATTCCTGACCTTCACCCCACACCACATCAAACCCCTCATAATCCTATTTCCATCTCTAACAGCTTGCATATTTGGGAGGCTGAGCTCCCCTTTGATTCCGATAGGTCTTTCCTTTTGTCAGGGATTAAGGAGGGTTTTCACATCATTGATGAACATGCTGAGTTGCATGTAGCAGAACAGGATAATTATCGTTCGGCGACCTCTGATATTAACCGAAATAAGGTCGAGCAGCAGATACTGACAGAGTTCGAGGCTGGCAACTACGAACTTGTACCGGAGAAGCCGTTGCTGATAAGCGCATTGGGAGCTATTCCAAAACCAAACACGGACAGAATTCGGTTGATCCATGACTGTAGTCGGCCTATGGGTAAGGCAGTTAACGATTATGCTACCCCCAAACCTTTTCGGTACCAAACATTAGATTCAGCTGTAGCTATGCTCTCACCAGACTGTTATCTAGCAAAGGTCGACCTGGCATCGGCCTACAGATCCGTCAGAATCCACAGTAACTCTCTTAAAGCCACCGGTCTAAAATGGACCTTCAAAGGCCACACTCGACCAACATACTTCAGGGACACGCGACTTAGTTTTGGTTCCTGTCAGAGTCCGTTTATTTTTCACACATTGACCAGTAAGGTAAGCACAATGATGGCTAAGCGCGGCTTTAACAACGTATGTGTTTACCTCGACGATTTCCTTATTGTAGAAACAAGTAAGGATAGATGCCAGAGGGCTCTGTCGACCCTTATCACGTTTGCTTCGCAGCCTGGGATTTTTGATAAACTGGTCCAAGGTAGAAGGTCCGTCCCAAGCTCTAACTTTTCTTGGGATCGGCATAGACACACGGGCAATGACTTTGCAACTTTCACAGATTAGAATAGCAGAATTTAGGCAATTACTTGACGACTTCGCGCAACGGAAGCGGGCAAGTAAAAGGCAACTACAGTCACTGGCGGGCAAACTGAATTGGGCATGTCAAGTCGTCAGGGGAGGGCGCACGTTTCTCCGACGCATATTTGACCAAATTGACAAATTATCTGACGCGAGGCATAAGATTCTTCTTGACAACGCGTTCAAGCTGGACGTTGGTTGGTGGCAGGCGTTCCTCGCCATATTCAATGGCATATCGGCCTGGCCAGACCCAAGGCCGGTGACTGATATGAAAACCGATGCATGCACAACGGGTTGTGGCGGAACTTTTCTAACGGATTTCTTTTTATTCAGCCTGGCAATCCGACTGGCCAGAAGCGAATGCCTTACATATAAACCACAAAGAAAAACACTCGCGGTAGTATTGGCATGCAAGAGATGGGCCCCTAAATTAGCGAATAAAACAGTCGTCGTCCACACCGACAACATGACTGCGGTGGCAATTTTGAACAAGGGCACGTGCCACAACGGTTTTGTTATGGAGGCCTTGCGGGAGCTGTTCTGGCTCACAATTCAGTTCAACTTTGAAGTGCGGGCGGTGCATATTCCCGGTAAGGATAATACGATGGCCGACACAGCGTCGAGATTACATCAACCGCAGTATCTACATAAGTTGTATGGGGAGTTGTACGGCCTGGCATGCCCGGCCTCTTTATCATTCTTCTTGGCCACCCTGAATCGACACATGTCCTTTTCATCCTATCTGTCTGTCTTCAAACAGATTCAGTCCGGTATAAACTGGAAGGAGAGCTGGATGAAAAGGTATCCGCCTATCGAGCACAATGCTTCTCACAGGCCACCAAACAATGCTATAGGAGCCACAGAAAGTCCTTCCTAACTTTCTGTAACGACTTCCGTTACCAACCAATCCCTGCGTCTACCACCACGCTTTGTAGATATGCGGCACACCTGGCGGATAGGGTCGCATTCAGCTCCGTCAAGCAGTACCTTAGTGTCATTAGAATAATGCACTTAGAATTAGGTTTCCCCAACCCCCTTGAAGATAACTGGTCATTGTCCTCTCTTCTCAAAGGGTATAGCAAAAGGCAAAGGCACCGCTGTTAAGCGTAAGCTCCCAATTACCCCCGACATCCTCCTCGCCGTTAGATTAAAACTTGACCTAACGTCCCCGCATCATAAATGCTTCTGGGCTGCTTGTTTGGTCCTATTCTTCACAATGCTCAGAAAGTCCAACGTGTTCCCCCCTTCTATGGCTGCTTTCAACCCTGCAAGACACCTCAGACGGTGCGATTTTTTTGTCAACCCTGACGACCCGTGCCACGGGGTCGTAGTACACATTCGCTGGTCTAAAACTATTCAGCACTATGAGCGGGTGTTGCAGTGCCCGCTCCCCCGCCTGCCCGAACACCCCCTGTGTCCAGTGAGCGCGGTGATGCACGCCTTCTGCTGTACACCTAGCGCCTCACCTCAGGGCCCCGCTTTCATGACAAGGACCGGTGATAGGGGACGTCCAGCACCTCTGTTGTACAGGGTTTTTTATCTCTGAGCTCCGGGAAATATTGGGCACCATCATCTCCAACCCTCATCTCTACTCTGGTCATAGTTTCCGGCGAGGCGCTGCACCAGGGTCTTCCAGGGGAGGCTATCAAAATTCTAGGTGACTGGAAAAGCTCAGCCTATCTCTCCTACCTCACTCTCCCCCTCTCAGCTAAAACCTCTATCATTAATCAATTTTCCTCTAACCTACCCTACTGACTACCATTGGCTCTTGGGGTTATATTTTATATATTTCCTTGTTATGCCATATCACATAATATTAATTATCATGTAGTACTGCGATCTTATGTGATATTGTTTAATGACGTTATGTAATTTAATAAATATCCCTTGTTGCCCACTTACAATTGACTTGTCGTACATTAATGGTAGCTTCACTGGTGTGAAGGTTGTTTAATGGGAGTGAATGTCAATCAACTAGGCCTTCTCCCTTCCCCCGCTTAGACTTAAGACGGAC
The DNA here is from genome assembly GCA_034190875.2 of Urechis unicinctus. Taxonomy (NCBI): domain Eukaryota; kingdom Metazoa; phylum Annelida; class Polychaeta; order Xenopneusta; family Urechidae; genus Urechis; species Urechis unicinctus. The sequence goes on along the minus strand of CM067342.1, from coordinate 12,667,569 downwards.
CCGTCAATATACCATCCTGACCCGGGTCCGCTTTATAATGCAAATTTGGGAGAGGTATATAAGGTGACCTCCTCCCTGCTGCAGTACCTCACTTCTGAGCAGCAGAGAGCCCCGATACCTGCGTACTCGGCGTTTTTCGCACCCCACCCACCACATCCCATAAGGTCTTGCTGCGTACTCTGGCACATTATTAACTTGTTGTATAAGAACCTTCTCGTTACATGTACGCATGTACCTTGTTTGTTTCTTGGGATATTTGTAGTGATAGTTATATTTTATATATTTCCTTGTTATGCCATATCACATAATATTAATTATCATGTAGTACTGCGATCTTATGTGATATTGTTTAATGACGTTATGTAATTTAATAAATATCCCTTGTTGCCCACTTACAATTGACTTGTCGTACATTAACCGATGGACATAGAATTCAGTTTGCTGGCTGCCAAAATAACGGCTCACATGCTAAGCAGCGCTGGGTCGGAGGCGCCGACGACGAGCGATCCGAGACGAACGTCCGCTATCGACGAAACGACGACTTTACTCCCAGATGGACGTGAGCTTCAGCTGACGACATCGGACGGAAGTGAGCAATCTGAACACTGGTATTCGACAACCGGACAGCTTCAAAATTCCTCATCACACAAACAACGGTGGTGCCATGGCAACATCCACTGCAACATCCCCGTCTCATGCTTGGTTTATGCAGCCGTGTTGTCGAACCCTCTCTACCTGGCGCTCGGAATCTATTCCCTAGTTGCCGGGACCACCAAACACTACCTGCACTTCCGTCATGCCGTATGGGTGTTGCTCTTAATGACGTCAACAGGTGCATTCTATCTCATCAACAAGCGCTTCAAATCGGACTATGGCAGTTACACATGTATGGAGCTGGTGACGCTGGCCTCGACTTTAGGAACGTCTGTACATCTCTGGCTTGTGCTCTTTCCCTCGCTTGCATGCAAGTTCTACCCAATCAACTGCATCCCCGGCAAGGTCGACTCATCAAACCTCGTCATATCCGACGCACTGCTTAATTTGATCCAGGTGTATATGCAGACAGCGTTGATGCTGTACGCCAGTCGCGTGCGCGCTGGGTCCGTGGAGGGCGACGCGCGGCGCGTCTGGTGGTTGCGTCAGTGTCTCCTCTACATGGCCGTCACTAACGTCACACTATGGCTCAGCGACAGCGTCATCGAGACGAAAGGTATCCATGACAGCCAGAGCCAGTATTATGAGGGCCACTTCGCTGTCCTCCTACATATCACCATCCCCTTCTTCCTCTTCTACAGGTTCAATTCATTCCTCATTCTAATGAACACCTACTTGAAACACAAGCGACGTCTGGACTGACCACATCCCCCCACCAGCTGCACGCCACTCTCACTCTATATGTATATACACATATACACACACACACATGTGTGTGTGTGTCCGAATGTTCCGTTATAAATGTGGTTTAATGATTTAAACTGTATTTACAAGATGTGTGGATATGATCAGGTTTTTCATTGTATTAATGCATTTTATTATATCAATATACCTTTCGTCAATAAGCTACTACATTAGACAATGCCAGGTTCGCCCGTTTGACACCCTCCGGGAGGACGTCAGTTACCCAGAGAATTCACCATGTTATCTGCATAGGCTGGTCACAATGTCGCTTTCACCAAAGATAGGAATTATTACTCGGCTCAAGTCCGTTACCCATACAGAGTTGCGAACTCGCGCCGCTGAGCCACCCGGCTGGGGCAATGACGCAAAAGTTTATCATATACAAGAAACAGAGCGCGCTCACAAGTTGCTCAATCCGATATATAGAACCCGATATATATCGTCGTCATTGTAGATCCCAGGGCATCTTAAAGCGACTGTTCAGCCTTAAATCGGGATCATTTTGTTTATACATTAGCACGTTTAACGCAGACATAAATAATGTTTCATTTAGTTGTGTCGTACCATCGATAACGGTGGCTCCCTAAAACCATGAACCACACCTGTAAATCATTACGATGTATATACTGCCGATAAGGTTAAAAAATGTAGATTTCATCAAATATTCACTTATTAAAGTTGTGGTCATCATTGCGCAAAACATTAGACCGACAAGCAGGAAGGGTAATTTCCGACAAAAAAAATGTCGACAGCCGATGTAAGGATCTATTTTCCGAGACCGCAACGCCGCGTAGCGACTGAAAGTCTGAAAACTTTAAAGATTTGGTTTCCAAGGTGCGGCTGCCAAGCAGCTTGCTAGGCAACCTCGTTGCAAATATGGGGCTGAACAGTCTCTTTAAAAACATCGTTTCTCTGATTCGGCCGCTAGGGAAATTCCCAGGTCCGGGTTTTCTCCAGTGACGACAGCTAGGATAAATCGCGACCACCACTGCAGTTGAGCAATGATAGACGATACGGCGCTGACATCAGCTGAATGCGGGGGGCGTAATCTTCAATCACCAATTATCAGCGAGAATAGCGCTTCTATGACCTGACCAACGCGCCGTTAACTTGACACAGACCGGAGAGCTGACCAGCTGGCTGCAGCGCCAAGCACACGTGAAATGAACACAGACACGAACAATGAGGTCACTAAGACGCGTGACGACCCGCGCGCCATTCCCGCTATTCCAGCGTCTCACTCTTACTGTCGTCTGCTCAGAGTTACCATGGACGCCGACCCCCTTCGGGACCCCATCGAGTCTGTTAATAGACTCGAACCACACGGCATGACAGATTGGAAGACCACTGTTGTTAGAAACGCATTCACACGGAATCTCGCATCAAGTGGACACGGATGGCGCCAGTTGGCCACAAGGACATCGCACACAGGTGGATCAACTGATCAAGTGCGTGGCGTGAAATGATGCGTGGAAGATAAGGAGGTCGTGATCGACAGGAAGACTGCGTCAATGCGGGTTTTTCGGATGAGGGGCGGGGGGGGGGGGGGGGGTGGGGAACTAACAGGGTAGAGACAAGTAGCGGGACGTGACACTATATAACAACACCCCAATTGGAGCGGGTGTTGGGGGGGGGGGGGGCGGCGGTCGTAATACCATCAGAGAGGCTGGCGATACACATGGCGAACTATTCTATGTTACGAGTCATGATCATCATCATTGTGTTGCGATGGTTACATTTGGCAAGTATCTGTATCGAAGTGTCTAGAGTACAATGGTATCATCATAATCAGTTATCATGATCGTCGTCGTCATGAGCAACATCATCATCATCTTCATGTTGTCAAGAAGATAAGCTAGATAGACGGTGAAGATCTACATGTGTTAGTTATCGCATGGTCACGTGGGTGATATGGGGAAAGAACACGAGGACGCGTCCAAGTGTCTTTCCCCATATCATCCACGTGACCATGCGATAACATACTTATCGCGATAGCACCTACACGCGATAATCAAGCACGACGCTGTCTCCTAATAATGATAATTAGCGTGAACCTATGTTATGTAAGGTATCTGCCTGGGGCCTGTAAATATGAGAGGCAGTCCCTTGATCCCCCATTCGGCCTCAGCTGCCTTTGTTTTAATGATGATTAGATAAATACTTTTGTTTCTGTACTTGTTTGTTTATTTGATTAGAATATGCTTCGATAGTTAGTTGTGTGAGAGTAGCAGAACCTTCCCAACTCAGGCAATCAGAGCTCCGCCGACTAGCAACACTGTAGCGCAGTAGACACGGTTCGGCAGGTGTTAGAATTTCGCGCCTCAGCATGATTCCGGGGAGATGGGATAATACCGTGACTTCCCGACGCAACCAGATTAGCGGTTCGCAAGCAAATGACTCTTGAGAAAACCTTCGATATAAGACTTGCAAGGTGTGCGTGATATTAAGAACCTCCTTAGTGTTGCCATGCTAGAGCAGTGGTGCTCTGTGAGGGACCATCTCAAGTGAAGTTGTTTCTCGGTGATATATCGACACGGTCGCAGTTATCGCACGGCAAACTGTGCGTTTGAGGCGATATCGGAAAAAGACCGAGCTTTTTCTCGAGCTCTGATTGGCTGAGAGTGCCATGCGATAAGACCGACATCATCATCAACATTATCTTCATATTGTCAAGAAGATAAGTTAGACAGACGGTGAAGATTGACATGGCCGTTGATCAGATGAGTAAGCTCAGACAGCGCCATCGTGGACCACGTTTCTATGGATACATCTCTTGTTGAACTGCTACGATCCATCGTCAGACAGAGAAATACAACACAACATCACCCGCGATGACCGTAAACATTGGGCAGGATTGTCAGTATACACACTGTAATACGAACGCTCGGAATCTGACGGCAGCTCGGATTTCAAGTGAGGTGAAGAATGGGCCATCGCCGACACCAATTGACCAAGTAGAGGAAATGCAGTGGTAAACGGTGAAGAAATGACAAGACACATTTATAGAAGTGCATAGTGGGCGAGTTTCATAAGATGAAGGCTTAAGTGGGCGAGTTTCATAAGCTGAAGGGCTGAAGTGGGTGAGTTTCATCGGTTAACTGGTTGGCCCACTAGTGAGATACCAGGAGGAGGTCCCTGGAGGGTTGTCATCGATAGCAACCAGGCGCGCAACTCACCTGGGTGAGGTCATTGGCGTTGTCATGGAGACGTAGACAAGTTTGTAGCTTGTGTTGGGTGTCTTTGGAGAGAGAGAGGAGCTTGTCTTTAGTGGCCTGTGACTCCTGGAACAGGCTCTCAGCGGTCTCCACGCCCTCCCTGCAACATACACAGGTCAAATGCCAGGGTCAAATGCAAGTCAGAGGGGGATCTTTGTTGACGTAGCCATCATAAACACTGGATCGTTGGAGATGGTGGGAGCTTATCAGAGAAGATGATGGGAACTTATCAGAGTATGATGGGAGCTTATCAGATGATGGGAGCTTATCAGAAGATGATGGGAGCTTATCAGAGGATGATGGGAGCTTATCAGAGGATGATGGGAGCTTATCAGAAGATGATGGGAGCTTATCAGAGGATGATGGGATCTTATCAGAGGATGGTGAAAGTTTATCAGAGATCAAAGGTGTTTATGAAAGGTCAACAAACTTATCACAGGCAAATGTTTATTTAGGCAAAGAAACTCCGCCTCTGACAGCTCCGCACTGTTTACTACTTTCGATCTCTCACATCCGAGCTGTAGAGGCGAAGCGCCGACTGCGAGATTTCGGAGCTTCCGAAGTCAAAACGACCGATGAACTCGCTAAGAAACTTACCAAAGCCCTCCAAGAAAATTGTGACAAAATGTAAGATTATATCACAAAAATGACACGAGGACTCTTTCTATTACTACAGTTTTGTCTACTTGTTCTGTTTGAGCACTAAAATACGGCACACCATGAAACTTTGTTCGCAAACTCAACATGGCCGACTCCCACAATGCAACATAATGGAGTTAGGTGGGTGGCATCCCCGTCAAACATGTTGTCATCATCTGCGCGTAGAACCTGACCGATAAACTTGATACTTGAAATAAAACATCTCCTAGCAACCGCACCAGGACGAGGTCAGCAGGTGCTGTGCGAGTGGGGACGGAGCAGCGACGGGGTATAAACTCGGAGAGATATGGTACTACAACCGTACAACAACAACGCACCACGGCGCTCGATGGGCACCATTATGATCCATTACACGAGAGAAAGACAACTCGAAGCGCCTGTGTGTTGACCCAGTCTTCTGGCTGACACGATGGATGGGGAGAGGTGTGGATGGATCAGGATGCTGAAGACGTCACATGAGAGCCCGGCAGCACCACAGCGGGTCTGGTACAAAACGCACCACCCAATATATCCACGAAGCAGCGCACACCAACGCAAGCGAGCTCGGTAAAAAAATGGTGCGGCCAAATAATAAGCGAGTTATAGAATCAACTGACGAATTGGAATTAATGCGGGAAGAAGTGGCAACTTACGGTAAGCGATGACGGCTCGTAATCGTCACGGCACGATGGACCCGGCTCGTGGTCGCGAATGACGGACGTCAGAAACCAGCCGTTCTGGGGGGTGGTGGTGGTGGGGGGGGGGGGGGGGGTGTATCGTACACAAACTGGGGACATGACCGTCACGCGGTGCCATATGGCGCAGATGAACACACCGCCAACGCCTAGCTAGACTCACCTTAATGGACGTTACATGACGTTATCAGGGTTTACCCGCCAAACACCAGGAGATTTGGCTGATATACAAACTGAACCGTTCTGCTAACACGCTCCAACTACAGCGCTTCACTTACATGATGGCCAGATCGCCGTTGCAATTAGCTCGCCAAAACAAGCGCCGATATAGGAGGAAGTCACAACTTCAGCTACGCGATCTCTTGGGTATATCCGAGTTCAATGATGATATCAATTCTGATCCCAATCCGTCACAACGCGCTGCTGATCAATTCTGATCCCAATCCGTCACAACGCGCTGCTGATCAATTCTGATCCCAATCCGTCACAACGCGCTGCTGATCTATCCTGATCCCAATCCGTCACAACGCGCTGCTGATCAATCCTGATCCTGATCTAAGTAGTAAGACAACACAATATTCACATCTGACCGGGAGGGAACTAAGCCTTCCTTAGATTCTCTTAGAACAGGCGTCGGCTCTCCATTAATGTTGGGACCATATTGATCCAGAGCAGGGTGTCCACGATGTGTAGGATTACCCACGGCCAGATGACGTCAGAAGGGTTAATCCACAGCAATCCACTAGAAGTTCCTCCGCGTTTACTTAAAACAGGTAAAGAAGATGGAGTCAGGAGGTTAAACGGGCCTCCTGTTCACATCCGTCAGTGGACCAACATTGACTGAGTGTCCAGTAATCTGGTAATAGATCCACCCCGTCACCTTATTTCGACTGGTAATGATTTACCAAGACACTTTTCAGTGCGTTCTGTCATTAATACGACTTGGTGGCGTTGGAGCGCGCTGCTTGTAATCCCATTACGTGAGTGCAGCCATATGAACTCGGCGCGGCCACGTCAGTGTTCGGGCGGCCTCGGTGCTCCTTGCCTCTCAGTTAACCCATCCACTATTCACCCAGTTATCGACGCACTAAGTTTGCGAGTTGAACTGGCTCTTGGCAGAAATATAAGATCTGGTATTCAGAGGCAGTGATATTCAGAGTCAGTGATATTCAGAGGCAGCGATATTTAGCCCCGTCACAAGACGACAGATACCCTTCTTCATCAAGTCCATTTGCATGGTACATGGAAGACCAGACACCGACGATGACTTCCGTACCGTTCCGATGACGTCGTTCCGATGACGTCATTCATGCGCCTGTATGTATGAGCGGCGATTGAGTCACACAGTATACGGCTAGTCCAATATTAGAAAAGAGCTAATTCTGAGGGGCAGTGGAGTAGGTATGACTGGCGTTCTGTTCCCCTGACTTGTGGCCCAGAAGGAGGCTACAATGTAAGCGGCAAGAGCTCGGAGGATCCACAGAGAGCCCCTCCTCAACCTCAAGGTCCACCTCCATCAGTAGGTAACATAACCGGGTCACGCTTCAGGTCAAGGGAGCCGCTACGTAGGCCGTGACGTACCCACCCGGGGGGGGGGGGGGGTTACTCTTATACAGAAAATGTCAAAATTAAGCGAAATGCGATTTCTGAGGCATAAATCTTACCAGATAGTTAAATATTGACCAGGTGACCCACACTCCCGTCATACGCCGCGAACATTACATCGATAACGTTGACTCGAAAGCATTTCCCACCGTCGAAAAGATCGCTTTCACCTGAGAGGTACGCTCGTCTGCAGTTCAACAACAACCCGAGTAGCGCTCCATCTCTTACTGGTAGGAGTTCCAGCAAGAAGTGTCTGCGTGTGGAGTGAAGCAGACCCAGCCGGCCGTCAAGGCCACTCCTCCTGATATATCTCCACCACGAGAGAGACCGAGTAGGCCACCACTCTCAACTAAACAAAGCAATGAGTCTACAGCTTAACCATGTCATAATAACCTTATCACTCGGCGAGGTCACTGATGACGATGTCGCCCAAAAATAAGTCGAGTGTTTGATCTGGCTTTTCAACACGACATCAAGCGAAATCAACTTTTGATTATTATCTTCAATTTGTCCAGAATCACAACCTTGCTCAGTAAAGGAATGTCGGTCGCTTTTGTACCTCGCCTATGGCTGTTAAAAAACGCCCAAGTAGCGCACGGGGGTTCGCAATCTAGGGATGCAACAGGTTTGTGGTGAGTGAGCGATAGCGATCTGTCCACGCATCACAATCATCCTCACCCATCTTTGTCCTCATATCACCTCGGTGATGAACCCCCATGGTTTGTTTTTATTTTAGCAGTCGTAAACAATAAATTGACGGACATTTTTTAGACAGAAAAAGTGTGAAAGCAACAAGCGTCTCACCAGCGTCAGAAACGCCGACGGCTAGCTCCCAGCGTCTCACCAGTGTCAGAGACGCATACGGCTAGCTCCCAGCGTCTCCCCAGTGACAGAGACGCAGATGGCTAGCTTCCAGCGTCTCACCAGTGTTAAAGACGCAGACGGCTGGCTCCCAGCGTCTCACCAGCGTCAGAAACGCAGACGGCTAGCTCCCAGAGTCTCACCAGTGTCATAGACGCAGACGGCTAGCTCCCAGCGTCTCCCCAGTGTCAGAGACGCAGACGGCTAGCTCCCAGCGTCTCACCAGCGTCAGAAACGCAGACGGCTAGCTCCCAGCGTCTCACCAGTGTCAGAGACGCAGACGGCAGTGTCAGAGTCGCAGACGGCTAGCTCCCAGCGTTAGAGACACAGACGGCTAGCTCCCAGCGTCTCACCAGTGTCAGAGAGTGTTCTAGTTATAAGAAGCTCTCGTTAAATTCCGTCAGTTCTAAACCTCACGCGATCGGAAACGGTAGGCTATTGGCGGTGATCCCTGAAAGCGTATCCCGGCAGCCATTACCTGACATCTTGGCTGTGCGAAATTGTCAGTATAGCGTGACTTAAGACTTCCTCTCAAGTATCGTTAGTAATTAGGTCACCTATATCCCACGGTCAACTCGCCATGCGAATGACCTCTACCTTTTTTCTCAGCGCTTTGATTGGTTGATAATTACGTGTCAAGCTACCGTCATATGGCACCTTACATCACGCGATGCCGCAATCTCGATTCCCAAGTCTTGCCTGGTATGTAAGACTCAATATAAAAACGACCGTTAACTGCAAAATTATTGTTAAAGTTTCGCGCTCTTCTTCGTAACCAGACGGCTTGCAACCAACCAGCTGGTATTTGGCTCGCTGGTACACACGTTCGATAGCAGACGATCCAGAAAAAATAACTCATCGAGTCGTGACCCAATGGAGCAGTTTAATAGACAAGACAGATGCAGATCGTTTACTCAACTCTTTTTGAAACCAACTCGCTGTGTATTTTAAGGACAAAGGGTTTAAGTAATATTTAAACCCGGCTGTTTCATAATACTATGAAAACTCTTGCGGTTAAAAATTGGCAAGAAATTTATGGGTCAAATGGGGTTTGTTCCCCCCTGGCCATCCACCCGTATGAATCGATCGAGTGGCAGACTTTGTAAAATAACTACATTTACTGAAGACCACGCCCAGAACGCTATATCTTCAAAACCCTCCAAATAGAGAAAAGAAAAATTGGACAATATTCGAAACAATGCCTTAATACTTTAGTTGAGCGAAGTTCTGACAAACTATTGTTCCAGTGAAGACAATACTCAATATAACATGATCACAACCAATTCTGCAGACCGGAATTCACTTGGTTCTATATCGACGGCGTTGTGATAAGATTATTGAATTAATCGACTCTCCAAGTACAAATAACTCCCCATATACACCCCCATCCCCAGCAACCCCATCGCAAAAATAATTGCCCAAGACAGCGAGAAACAACGCGAGACAAGACGAAAACCTGCGTCTACCGGCGCGCGACGGAGCATTGTCGAGTTGCCATGAACATATATAGGGCCTGCTGAAGTGGTCTCCTTTCCTCTCAACCTTAACCGATGACCCTGTACAAATGGTTGACATATAATTGGTAGGTGCAAAACACTAGTTGGGTCGAGCTGCGGTCAACTGGGGGTTATCTCCCACGCTCGCAACACGGACCTCAAGTGTTTATATATCACGGCGCGTTATCATCACCAAATGACATCGACGGGCGATAAATGGACTCACAGTGGCAATCCCGGGTAACGGCTGGTAATGGTCGGCATGGACACTGCCATAAACCTGTCTATAACGGACACTCAAAGCCCAATGGTCCGTCATTGTCTGATTTTACAGATATTACTCTTCCCAATGTGAGTTCGATCTATTTCGTAGGCACTCGAGTCATAAAAGCCCCAGCTCTCTGGCGGCTAATATATAAGGACGTCTTAACCTTTATGGTCCTACCATCACGCTCACGAGTATAAGCATTCGTCTTCCGTATAATACAACGGCAGGGCCACAACGGTCTGGCTCAAGCGCCGGTGGGCACTAATAGGGGCAACACGGGATGGATGGTCGGGAGGAATGACCATCAAAGCGCAATAGATCACGTACAGCGCTAGTTCAATTATCTTATCAACAGCATTGAGCAAGCCACAAACACGCGACGCAACCTAATGACGCTCCTGGCAAGTGAACACCAGTTCATGCCTTATCACTGACCAAGCCGTCTTTAACACCTGCATCAGGTGAGTTTACGAGGCCAATCACGGCTGTTATCAGGTGCACGTGCGGAGGAGGTACCACATACCTCACGCTGCTGACAACGCCACCAAGGTCGTAACCAGACTGACACGACACCAGCCCCATCCCGTCCCTACCCGTGAATCACAACCGCCCACACCTCCAAACCCGTCAAAAGCCTCAACGCCACTGGGGTTCGCTTCCATCACCTCAGGCCAATGTGATCTTTATGCTCACCTCGGAAGCTCACCGTGATTGTTTGTGGCGCCGATGGCGGTAGGACACTCGATATGCTCCGTGTGAGAGCGGACCATAAAACCCGCAAAGAGGACGGCTCTCTCGGCAGGTAGCTGTAATTATCCAGTGGCTCAACAAGCGCACGACATGAAAGCCTCAGTGAATAATGAGGGCTGTAAAACAGTGCACGATTCTTTGTTCCCCATATAGGTGTCCATTGCATATATTTTAATCATTCACACACCTATCAAGGTGAGAGCTGGTTTCGGTTGACATCCCCCGAGGTCAACTGTGATTAAAACTAATTAGCATGGACACAACGGAATATAAATAAGTGTTGCATGAGCAGGGGTGTAGGAACTTCTAGCGAAGGTCACAGCTTGAAATAAACATGGTCAATTACTGATCAAAAACATCACAAGAAGTAACCAACTTTGACACCCTACCTGAAGTCGCTGGTGACTCCTGGAAGCTCCGCCTCTTCCTGTAGCTCGACTAATAGCTCCTCGCCAACCTGCTCAAGCTCCTGCAGGTAAGGATCCTGCAGGGCTTTGGCCACGCCAATTTCTTGCTGCTGAATCAACTCCTCGATTTCATCTTGGGACCTGGGGTGAAGGTCACTGCTGAAGGTGAGATCTTGCATGAACTCAAGGAGAGCCTGGCAAGCTCGCCTGCACTTGCCCAGAAACGCCTCCAGATTCTACAACAGCCGCAAGAAAGAAGATGAGAGGAATGAGGGAGGCGAGCTATAGCGGTGACAAGTCGCTTCGTTGAGTTGGCGGCGCCCCCCCAGGAGCGCCAGGCGGGGTCAGTGGCTAGTTGCGGAGGTCACATCGGGCGTAAGCAATGTGTGTAAACACACGTACACACACACCGAGCTATGTTAAGCCAAATGTTTCACCTATGGAACGGATCACAGGCACTCGAGTCATGAAATGCCCATCCACTGTGGCTCTCAGCGCACAGATATACACAAAAGATGCAAGAGATGAGGGGTGTTCTATGACTCGAGTGCCTGCGGACCGAATTTTTTTACACCTGAAACAATTTCAAGTAACCATGGGAACGGGATCATCTTGATGACGGTGCCCTGACAACAACAACGGTACGCCTACTGCTGACGTCAGCCCTACCAAGATGGCGCTCGGAACTCAAAGCGAGGTTATCGCGGCTCCGCCGTGAAGACGTGTAGCGATTAACTGACATGTTGCGGGTGGGCGGGGAAGTAGGGCACCTCAATTCCCTTGCCGCCAGCAGGGTAACGGGATGACATACAAGATCGAAATATAACTTTAACAGATTTAATTATCTGCGATTTTTCTGGTTTCGTCTGGTATCTCGATTCATCTATCGTAACCTTTAAAAGATAATAGGAATACTGACACACCGATGATTTGAAAGTCTTGTCATGCGTCAAGAGTGCACAGCGCAGACTGTTTCACAAGCAAAGCTATATACAGAGTTTGAGCGGTTTATGATACACACACTTTCCTGATGTACTTGACTGGATGGCCACGACGCCTGTACGACCCTACTCGCGGGCGCTCGGTTCCCGATGCCAAGCTTCCGAGCGCCGAGCCCGTTGTCTATATGTAACAAAAGCGGCTAGGCGCTCGGAAGCTTGGCATCGGGAACCGAGCGGGCCGTGGCCCCTGCAATATCTACCAGTAGCTATAGGTTTGAATACATAAAGTAACAGTAAAGTTTGTGGTTTCTCGGCAGTCCGCTCGCTACTACATTAACTAAGACACCCTGAGTTACCCGACAAACACATTGATTCCCGCTCTGATTAACCTTTGTTACTACTACTCACCATATCTCACGTACAGTCGAAACCCCGTCGAAACAGACCACCATTCGAACGGTACGACGCTTCTACGACACCCCGAACTTCAGCCTGGTTCTGCTCCAGCGCTTAACACCAAGTCGCCCTGCCTCAATAACTACACCCCGTACAGCGCGCGTTGACACATCGCCAGGAAGTTTTCACGCGGACAAAGCTAACAGTTTGCGTGTAGACTGGTTTCCTACGGAATATGTGCGTGATGCGTCACAGGTTGTCATCATATTCACGACAGACATAGCATATACAAGCATAGGTGATCTTTAACTCTGGAGAAAACGTGTTTATTGAACCCGCACGACGGACAATGGTTCTGCTTACGCCAAGCGCCTGTCAGCACATCGCGTTCAGGTCTACAGTGAGGTCGTCGATGACACTAAGAGCCGCGGAATATACAGGTGTCTGTGCAGAGATCTTCCTACCACGGGTAAAAAAAATGTCATCTTAACAACCACGGGCTGTGTCAACGTGAGGTGTTTGCGCGGCGACTTCACGAGAAGGAGGTAAGAAACGAACTAAGGACCCACACCGACCTATTCGATGTATTCATAAAATCCCTCAAATCGTACATATGGTTAATCATTCCACTGAGACAGCACCATTGATTACCATTTACTATCGACTGGCTTGATGAGCTTGTAATGTGAGTGAATAACTGACCGTTCTGAAGTGGACCCAGTGCTGGTGGTTATGGGGGGAGATGCCCCCTAGAGAGGGGGGTAGGTGATTCTGATGTACCACCTTGTAGAGCGAGCCGATGCCCATCACCAGATCAATCTGTCCACACCAAGTCCAGATCAGTATTTCATTGGAGATATACAAATTCACGGGCACTCGAGTCATAAAACGTCCCTCCCTTCAAGCTTCTCGTGTATGTAGATTTTGTATATAAGAAGCTAGAAGGAAGGGACGTTTTATGACTCGAGTGCCCGTGTACAAACCCAGCTTGCCATACAATCATTAACATGTAAATTTCAATGATAATGACGCCCATAAAAATGTCTCGGTTTCAATGGGATGGTTTGAGATAAGTTGACCTTGGGAGCGTTTCTATGGGTGCAACTGACCTTGAGATTGACCTGCGGCTGGAATACTGACGAGGAGAATAGAAGCGACTGTGAGCGCTTATCAGCGACCATGTGTACCACGCCGATAGCATCACACTGCGTCGTCTGAAACACATACCCCGTTATGATATGATATGTAATCATAACGTTTTTATCGTCACTTGTGCGATGAGGGATGAAATCGCGTACGTGGACGGCGTAGATGGATTCGAGCAGTTGGTTGAGGATGACCTGGGAGGTCCCACGGACATCTGCGATCAATGACATCCCTCTCTTCCGAACTTCAAGACTGACAGAAACAAAACAAAAACAAACATACGGTCAATAGACCTTGGTGAGTGATGATAAAAGAATGAAATATTACTAAACGATGGATGTCACTTAAACACAAACACAGATGAGAAAGGGAGATATTATTTGACAGGGCATTAACCCCACTTCAAACACCAAATGCCATCCACATGGGTTGGAATGCCAAGTGTAATGCCAGCTTACAGAACTAGCAGCTTGGTTGTTACAACAAGAGCGATAACTCGTCATTCTTGCGAAGTTGACCCGTGTAGACAGGTGGATGCTGGGTGTTACCTGGGGATGGAGCTGTAGTATAGGATGAGGCGAGCCAGTTCTGTGGGAGCAACTTGGTCTGGGTTCCAGTGCTGCTGGTTACAATGGAGTATAACCATGCCATAACCATCCAACACACCTGCACACGATCAGATACTACAATAACCACGCCATAACCATCCAACACACCTACACACGATCAGATACTACAATAACCACGCCATAACCATCCAACACACCTACACACGATCAAATACTACAATAACCATGCCATAACCATACACCACACCATATTACCAGCCAACCACGCCACCTACACACGATCAAATACTACAATAACCACGCCATAACCATCCAACACACCTACACACGATCAAATACTACAATAACCATGCCATAACCATCCAACACACCCTCACACGATCAAATACTACAATAACCACGCCATAACCATCCACCATATTACACAGCCAAATACTACACGCCATCATTATGGCACCGATCAATACATAACTCGCATATAACCACACCGATCATTCTTCCATCATAGTAACTGATTAACTAATCTTCCATCAAGTTTATTAACTCAATCAATTTGCTAATCAAACAATCAATGCTCCCCAAATAAAGACTCTGATTAATCACCTAGCAACCTCCCCATCATGGTCATCATAGACAGAATGGCGGGGTCACTCTTACAAGGGATCATCTCATGAATGGCGGGGTCACTCTTATAAGGGATCAACACAGGCTAATTACTAAGTCAATCATGGAAATGTTCAATAAACCATTTCAATCGACCTTGCGTGTGTGGGTTTAGTAATTTACCGAGTCTTTTATCATTCTGTTTAAGTCATCAATCAAGACAAGATCAGCATGTGGTGATTGCAAATCAATGTAGCGGGGTTTGAAAACCTGATGCTGATTTGACCGCCCCTCCCAGATACGTAATCTCCACCATTAATACGAAGCTATGAAGATGAACCCAAAGAAGAGTGCAATGGGGTATTGGCAGCTAGGTGGCGTGGAAGATAGAGAACAATAAAAAACAGTGACTTTTCAACATGAAAGAAGTCATATTTACCAGTGCACAAAATGGTATATATATATATATATATATATATATATATATATATATATATATATATATATATATATATATATATATATATATATATATATATATATATATATATATATATGAAGATAAGAATGATAATTGTCATACTAGTCATCAAGGTTATTTCAGTGGTGACTTACCTAGGAATACAGCTACACCCGACTTGAGCAGAGGTGGGCTGACCTCTCTCAGTGACCTGCACGGAATGACGCTGTGACCTTTCAGCGTCATGTGTTCGCGTACTAATGTGCCGTCCGGGGTCACTCGGTGCAAAGTTCGGGCCTCTATAACAATACAACACACATGCCTGGTGGATTGTCTGCTGTGGGGTACGTGTTCAACAGGTGGAGTGGCAGGTGAAAGCACAGGTGGTAGCGCAGGTGGGACGGGACGATTGGCGGGCTGCGAATTGTCGGGCCTATCCAGACGAGAATTTGGCTGGTGTACAGTAAATGAAGTGGGATTTTCCCATCTCGATGTGTCCCTCTGACGTCCGTCTGATGACTCACTGTCTTTAAATAAAGTATGACCCCTACCCCCCGATCCATCAACACACCCCTGGCCGCCATCAAACTCATCCAAACTCCACGCAGGCTTTGATCCATTCAAAGTTAACACGCAGTTACAGCCAGAAAGCTCCCCCAGAGGAGCACGACTGTTCGGCGATCGTCGCCTCAGTTCAGCACGCTGGTTACCGCGCGAGGCGAGCGATACGACAGAACATCGTCGCAAAGGACAGACGTTGTCGCAGCCGGTACCAGTCTGCTGGTCGTGAAGCATCGTTCTCGGGAGGTGGAAGCGGGCGGAACACTGCGGTCAGCGGCCGGGGCGTTCCTGGCGGCTGACGGCAGCGCGTTTGTTCCTCCGCATGCCTCATGATCCTCAACACTCAGTCTGTCCCTCATATTGACAAATTTGTAGGGTTTTGTAGAATCCATCAAAACAGATTTTTGCTGGAAGTAGATAGAACGAAATCGTAGGATTTGTGTACGAAGCTACGGGAATATGAAGGAATAAATGAGGTTCCACGCGCAGCAGTCGTATATCCCGGCGAAGTCGGCAAGGAACTTCAAGATGCGGAACTTCTATATCGCGTAAGGAGTTGATGCCCTTTTAGTACCGGAATGGGCCAACACGATCGGCGAGCCTTTGTCATCATCCCGTGTTGACCTGACCCTAATTGACCGTACAACGGCTCCTTCCAAACTTCCTTGCTGTTTATCTTCCCCGCTGTGAGGAACAAATATCGTGTCCCCTGCTCAGAGCCGCTTCCAGTGCTGCCCTCTAGCGTACTACCTGTGTCCTCAGAAGTTGCCGAGGCGTTGTCATGGTTCCTTGTGTTATTGTTAAGGTTGCACTTACCGCGTGTTGGCAACAAGTTGAGTTTACATAGATTTGTCGAGGGTTATTATGACGAGAAGGGCAGTTCCATACCGGTTATTTGAACAGTATAAACCAAACAAGCTGGTTAACCGTAGTTCTATCAAACTAGCCGACCTCATTAGCGCACACATTTAGCTGTGCTGAGCGTATAAGGCGCGCTCTGGAAGCCGCGCCGCAGGCAGCCGCCTTATCACAGCCGACCACACCACCGCAGTAACATAGCGACAATAGCATGAGCATCAACTGCAAGTTCTCAGTTTAATAAAAAAAAAACCGACGATAAATTGATGCCTAATGTGATGACTGGGATGGGATTCATGGGGGCCGATGTGAACGCATTTTAAGTATAAATAGATGACATCGCCACTCCAGAACACCATCCCCCCTCACAAGAGCGGTTTCTTATCAGTACATCACCCACAGTCATAACACAAAAACACCAGTCAAGTTCATTTAACGACACCTCTTTGATGATCCTCAGGTATGTACCATGTCTCACACCTGCTCAGCAACGCTAGCACGCAGTGGTTACCATAGTATAGCCTTTGTCCTCAATAAGGGTTTTTGAGTCCATACCTGTTATCTCTTATAACTGGTAACATGTGAAGGCAGCCATAGTGACCCACTTCCTACGTATGTAACGAATTAAGGTCAGGGCTGGGAACTCTGGATCATTCTCGGCCGAGGTCATCGCTCGTCCTTGACCTAAGATCGGGTCACTTGTGCCAGATGGTAATAATAGACTACCAACGAGGAAATATTTCACAAATAGACACGTGTTTTTAATCGTGTCCCAAATCAGCCAGACGGGAGGTTTATCGTATCCGGCGTTTCATTCCCGCGCTGCCAAGATGTCCACACTGCGCTGCCAACGTGTTAACACAACGTTGCCATGGCGAGGGCAGGAGTTCGGCTCTCAATGTGTAGCCGTAGTTTTCTCGGGATTGACAGGACGATTAATACCTCAACACCTCCACCACCGCGCGATGCCACCCCGGTGTTTGTCAAGACAATGCCGATGTGTTATTCCATCTCATCACGACCATACCGAAGTCCGTGTCATCCGATGCGGAGCGGATCTCTGTTCGTCTTCAAAGGTCCGGATCAATCTCATCGGTATCCGTATTGGATCAAACGGGAGGCACATTCTAACTCCACATCCCTCAGTAATCCGCGATCAATACGCTCACTCTGTCTGCCGGAATGGAACTCCACCCGAAGCCTGCGAGGATGGGTCCGTTTAAGAGGCCACCTACAAACTAACGATAGAGTAATATCACTTAATACTCCATGGACTAATTAATCAGCCCGCCAGCGAGATAAATGGTCCGGACTCAACGACCGATTCGAGAGACCCCCCTTGACTCGGAGGTCCGTGGGTGTCGGCCTTAAACTGGATCTTAGCTTCAGAAGACTAACTTCGTGTTTTGCTATACCACGAGTCGGGAATTGTATCAATTGTATATCATGTAAACGCACAAAGGGCGCTCATTGAATGACTTGACTCGGGTGCCTGCGACACCCATGACTGCCTGAAATACCTCAGTCGGAGCGAGGCAAAACATGGGAGGTTCCCACGCGACGCGACGGGACGCGTTGCAGGTGAAATGCGTTATCGTTGGTAAGGTTGAAACCACACCCTCTCCCGTCCGCCCTGCAGCAGTCTACCCTCCCGTCCGCCCTGCAGCAGCCTACCCTCCCGTCCGCCCTGCAGCAGCCTACCCACCCGTCCGCCCTGCAGCAGCCTACCCACCCGTACTTCCTCATCCCATTGTCATTTGTCACCAAGTCAAGCTTAACTAACCCACGATTAGAATTCAGTCACTGATGCAGAATAGCCTTAGCTCATGCGGCCACATCTATCACCACACCGAGCTTAATTTAGCAGGTAGTGGGTCAAATATACGCGTTATAAATAGAAAGTGCAAGTTTATAGGTAGTGACTCGAATAAAAAAAAAAGGCGCCATTCCACACGCATACCGTGTGTGCACCTGCGCTATGGCAATCCGGTTTGTGAGCGCGTCCGGTGGCATGCCGGTAACAACAGCGCCGTAGCCCAGCCAGAAAAAATACACGTCGACTGCGCTGTCAAGTGGATTATACCAACATACATGAATTCATACGCCCATGTATCCATGACAACTCCCTCGTGTTTTAGTCTGCGTCATGTCTGAAAGCGAGCATGACTCCCCCAGAAACCAGCGCCGGTTCCAGTACACAGGCCAAGACAAACAGGACGCGATCTGGCCGGAGTATCCACTTTCCAGTGCTCCACTACTTGAGGGGCTCTGCTGATGCTCAGCTACTTCTGGACGAGGTGATATTAATGGGCCTGATCGCAACCAACCCATGTTATATTGGCCTCATCACAACCAACCCATGTTATATTGGCCTCATCATAACCAACCCATGTTACAATGCCCTGATCGCAACCAACCCATGTTATATTGGCCCTGATCACAACCAACCCATGTTACATTGGCCTGATCACAACCAACCCATGTTATATTGGCCCTGATCACAACCAACTCATGTTACATTGGCCTGATCACAACCAACCCATGTTATATTGGCCTCATCACAACCAACCCATGTTACATTGGCCTGATCACAACCAACCCATGTTATATTGGTCTGCTCACAACCAACCCATGTTACATTGGCCTGATTGCAACCAACCCATGTTATACTGGCCTGATCGCAACCAACCCAGGTTGAAAACAGAAGTTCTGGTTACCATATGAAGCCACCTGGTCAGTATGCGCGATATGAGTAGCGTTAGCCCTCACACCAGTGGTTAGTCACACAGAATGGCCTTGAGACACTAGGGATGACACGCTGACCGGGTAAGCCCCGCCGGGGTCACACCCCCTATCACGCACATCCCGCAGATCTTCCATCTCTCGCTTGCCTTTTTTAGTTTTTAACCCATCGTTATGTCACCATGACCCTTTATCTCTCACTGTCTCTCCCTTGTTTCCTTCACTCACCCTTGCTATCTCCCTAGCTTCCCTCACGAACCACACCCCCCTCCACTTTCATTCTATCTCTCCGTCTTTCTCATTCTTTCCCACCTCACCAGCGTCTTTCCGTCTTTCTCATTCTTTCCCACCTCACCAGTGTCTCTCCATCTTTCTCATTCTTTCCCACCTCACCAGTGTCTTTCCATCTTTCTCATTCTTTCCCACCTCACCAGTGTCTCTCCATCTTTCTCATTCTTTCCCACCTCACCAGCGTCTTTCCGTCTTTCTCATTCTTTCCCACCTCACCAGTGTGTCTCCATCTTTCTCAATCATTCCCACCTCACCAGTGTCTCTCCATCTTTCTCATTCTTTCCCACCTTACCAGCGTCTCTCCATCTTTCTCATTCTTTCCCACCTCACCAGTCTCTCCATCTTTCTCATCCTTTCCCACCTCACCAGCGTCTCTCCATCTTTCTCAACCTTTCCCACCTTACCAGCGCCTGTCTTTCTCATTCTTTCCCACCTTACCACCTTATCTCCGTCTTTCTCATCCCTTCCCACTTCAGTTTCACTACTTCTCTCTCTCATCCTCCTTTACTTTTACTTTTTAACTCTCTCGCCCATGAAGCACCCCCAACCCACCATACCGCTCTTTCTCTTATATCCCAATATGTAAAATTGAATAGTCCCCACTCCTCAGTGTGTTACCACAATCGAGGGCGCCCATTCACGAATCACATCGATCACTCATCCATGACGACACACGAGGTCGACCATAGAAAGTCTTCATACAAATAATGTTTGCTCATGTGTAAAAAGTGTCCGCGGGCCGAATCGTCTATTGTGAATTCCATGCAGAGCTAACATAATGGCAAGAGTGGTTTTTTGTGATTTCAATGGTTGAAAAATCACTTTTGATCTATGACATACCAACTTCATGTCCGCCTTAATAGAAGGACAGGAGCTTCTGGTAACGAGTCTTAAATAAAGGCAAACTGAAATGCTTGGGTTTGTAACGCTACTCGTAACATGACTCCCAATAAACTTTCCCTGAATATTGATTTGATGTTTTCACATAATTAACATCAGTAAACCTTTATCAATCCCGCTGGCGTGTGGGTCATCAGAGGAACACATGTTGTGCTGCTCTGACGTCACAGCGTGCGCCAATCAGCGACATAATGACAACAGTCATGGCCGCGACCATTATGATTTGTTAACATAAAACAGAGAACCATTTGAAATTACAATTCATCCCGAGTTAATGACATCTTGTTGAGTCAATATCACCGTACATAACGACGTGTTTCGCTTGTACTTCAATGCATCATCTGGCGATGCAATCATAGCGTCCTCGCGTACACCTGCCTCCAACACGCCTTCAGCTAGACAGATCCCATGGCGCAACTGTCTTCCGATCAATGAATGTCACTAGGTGCAAACCGCGATATGCGTTTGTAATATGATTTGTTTTTTATGAGAAATCTGGTAGTTTTCTGGATGTGGATTGTTGCTACCACGTTGATCGCACGTGGTGTGGCAGTCAGAGAAACGGGCGGCGCGTGGCTGGCTATAAATAGACACACGCGATCGCCGTCAGGTAATGCTTGTCCGCGGTGAAATGGCTGCGTCAGCGGAAACAAGACAGCACCAGGGACGGCTGCATTGTTGTTCTTGGTGGCACGCCAGCACTGGTAGAGCAGGGCAATTGTGACGTACGACGGGGATGGTGGGCAATACAGAAGGTAAAACTGGACATTCGTTGCCAAGCAGCCGTGAAGGCAGATGCTACAATGGCATCCAAGCTTACAGCCTCCAGACTGATATGATGACTATTATGCAATACACAAAACGGGTGCATCTTGATAGAAGTGACCCTGCCCGAGACCCATACCCACATTCCTGAGGTGACATATTTAAGAACCGATTACAGAGTGTAACAAGGAACTATTGATAGGTATAACAGTATAGAACATACCAAGCGAGCAATAAACATGAATTTCAATATAAGCAATAAATGACAACAGCAAAATTGTCGGTAAAGTATTTGGTAGTTTTGTGTGGCGGGATACTCACGAAGCCTGTTTGAGACGAAGTCGACGACGCTTGGAAGGGTATGTGAGGCAGAGTGGGGGAGGTTGTTGGTGAGGGAGGAGAAGAGGTTCCTCATTCGGAGGCCGTCATATTGAGCCTCCACCAGCATTCCACAGCGCTGTACACACTCGAGAAGCTCGTCTAGCGGCGTGTCCAACGCCAGCTGCTCCAGCGGCGAGCAGGCCATGGCGCGATCACAGCTCCCTATAATCCTTGCGTATCCTAATCAAATGACACAATCTCAGGTGGATTTCGACGAGACTGTATTGTAGGTGAGATATTCAGGTATGATGTGATATGAAATCCGAGAAGTATAATCCACAATCAAGTCACAGCCATTGTGACGTCGACTGGTTGTGTCGGATTTATTATTATCGAGGGTGGCTTGGATGATAAGGGATCCGGGCGACCTCAGTATCCAGTAGGTATCCCGACAGTGCTAGCTAGGCGACAACCCACGACCAGTAAAGCGACATGTAAATATCCCGCGAGCCAGTAGTGGCGGCGAGGCGATCATCCAGAGAAAACGCAATGAAACAGGAAAACCTTCTCTTCAATACGGCTTACTCGCCCGTCTAGCCGCTAACAGCAAACAGCAGATCCTCTTTTCTATATCTACACAAATGACTCAGTCGCGAAGAGAGATCGTAGTCAGCGACCGTGGAGTTCTGACATGAGCAGATCCGTCCGGCTGTGGTTGATTTACACCCTGGGTTCACAGGGGGCGCTGACGAACACGACCACGGAATTGTTGTTTGCAGCGTACACGCTCGTATGTCATTGTTGTAGGCGCGAACACAAGCAACGTGCGTGTGTACCTCGGTCCGTGTTCACAATGGCGATGTGTTACCTGAGTGCATCGTCCCAAACTGTCTTCTCACCTGTAATTAAACAAACACATATACGTAAGCACAAGCCGGGAGTTAGCATTGATGCCGTTATCGACCACACAGCACTGTACCAGAATTACAACAAAATGATTTGAAACGCGCGTATCACACTCGCTGCTTATCCAAGATTACGGAGTCTGGCTCATTTACATGGTGGGGGCACTCTATTTATATATAAAATGCTAAATAATCAGCGACATCACGAAAACACTCATGGAAAATTACACATATAAATGTCTACCTCTAAAAACAAGGATTTAGCAAGTAGTTAACTTGAAGACAGATATGTATGTTACTAGCAATATATGTTAATCAGTATGGCCTGACTTCCTTCAGTTTAATGCTCTACGAGGAAATTACGGTTCACGCGTGATTTCAGTGATAACTAATTGAAACATTAAGCCACTAGTGGCCCCTCCAGACACTGGCAGTATATTATAAACTCTAATATCCGCGTCCCCTCGACCTGTATGAAACATCACGATGAACACATTATATAACCAACACCAGCGAGCACATGGCGGGCAAATACCACATACACGCCACAGAGCCATAGCACGTAGACATAGCTACAAAACAACCGCATTAAAATTCTAATGAAATCCGCGATATCCCTGGAGCTGGCAAGTATTAATCATTATTAAGACGGCAAAAACCGCCGTACTCGGTACAATGTACAGTACATCACACAGTGATGCAGATGGTTTTGAAACTTTAGACAAAGAACGTTAACCCGATAGTATCTGATGTAGGCTAAAAATAGCTCTACGGAGAAAAACGTGCAAGAAAACATGCAAGGCGGAGGAGCTAGCTAGGATGTATGAGGTGTGTTTTTTTAACGACTATTTGAAATTGGCGCGGGATGTTGCTGTTAGCCTCGTTGCTGTTCTGCAGTAGCGGCCACATCCGATAATGCCATGGAACTTCTCAATTCAAAGACAGACCGCATTTTATGTTGCACGAGCACACGAGTTTTAAAACACACCATTTGAAGACTCGAGTACCAGTAGCATACACCAGTCGTAAGAATAGCATGGCGAGTCAGTGAGGTCCGGAATCCTGACAATCCGTTATCTGACACTTAGCACGAGGCAGCGTTGTCGGGATGTGGTTCCACGAGCAGTAGTATTCGCTAGGAGGCCACCACGTGACAGTTTTATATTAAGCATACCAGGCTGTAGCGTAAAACTACCCAGTAAATTGGTGAATTGACACCATTCATCGCCGAGATGGGGAAACCCGACCATCTGTCATGAGGGCGGATTCCGCTAAACGTATGGCAACTCCGATCTCAAATAACAAGATGATCTTGCTCTATTAATAACAACCAGCTGTCCATTGACGGATGGTTTCATACAACAGGGCAATTCATCATTCACGATTCGTATCATTGTGACACCACTTTGCAACTCGATGTAACCTTATTGCCTACCGCCAAATTTATCAGAGACATCCTAGTCATCAATTAATAGAAAGCAATTCCGTCGGCTGCGTCAGACAGTGCGATGACTTCTTTGTAGCTCTTAAAGCATATCCCAATTAACTTGAAATGAGGAGCATCGACCCTCTACCTCACACAAGCCCTCAATCTTGACCCTCCCACGCCTGTTGCTGACAGCGCCTTAGGGAACACGTGGGGCATTTCCATCCTTACAATAAAGAAATCATCTGGTTCACTCGCACCTACCTACCGAACCTACCATATAGCGATGTCATCATGAATCTACAACGAGACACCACATTCTCCGAGTCGAATATGACCGAGTACAGCCCGGTCAGCCGGGTAAGTCTAACGCTTTGCGCCATACGGTGAATGCAGTCAACTGCTTTGACGCCGACTAAATCCAGATCGAATCCGCATATATAAACACGCCGGAGTGAAACCAGCTGGCGCGCATAGCGGAAGACGCAGAGAAGGTGGACGCTCACCATGCTCACCAAGCTGTGCACACCTCAGGCACTCGAGTCATAAACGGCTCCTTATCCCCTTAAATATTGTCTTTGTACATTAAAGCCTAGGGAAGAGGGGCGCTTTAAGACTCGAGTGCCTGTATGCACACTAACGCATTAACAGATCGGCGAGGTTGGGTATTTTTTGAGACGACCCCCTCACTACAGCCGCCCACAGGTGCACCTTGAGCAAGCGGTGAAGTGTATATGAGAAAGTGATAACGCTATACTTATACCCAACTTGGAGGAATCGAGTGTCACTTCAAGGAAGATAATAATTGATGACTCAGCAGCTTCGAGTACATACTTAAGCAACCACCTGTGACAAGGAGGCTATATTGTTTGTTGATATTCCTAATAAGCGACCAACTCCTCTAACCACTTAGCACTGCGTATCTGAAATACCGGCTCGATAAATGACTCCAATCGTCGCAGCCGAGCTTTGATGATAAGGACCATTTTTCTATCCAATATAAATACCACTATTGAAGCTATGCTGTCGCTGCTGGGCGTCCCGCATAACACGCCCTCGAGTGACGTAACGTCTAGAACGCCGACTTCCGCAATGCTACGTGTTAAGTGAAGCGAGCGAATGGAAACAGTGATTCCTGAAGCCATCCTACGACAGCACATCAACATACAGACACTTCAGTCAGCGCCTGCATACATATGTATGTATATATGTATGTGTGTGTGTGTGTGTGTATGTGTGTGTGTGTGTGTGTGTGTGTGTGTGTGTGTGTGTATGTGTGTATGTATGTATGTATGTATGTACGTATGTACGTACGTACGTATGTATGTATGTATGTATGTATGTATGTATGTATGTATGTATGTATGTCTGTCTGTCTGTCTGTCTGTCTGTCTGTCTGTATGTATGTATGTATGTATTATACAGCTGTTGGTCACTCTGGAGAATAACAAAAACAGGATTCAGCACATGTGCCTCAATACATCCCCGCAGCAGAATCGAACCCACGACCCATTGGACGTACTTCCACGGTGTGGACACTTGAAATTTATAACTTACCAAGACGTATGAAGTCACATGGACCCAGGGTGATATTAAGTCTTAGAGGTGATTGTAGAGTAAACGGGGAAGGCAGGAAGGCCTATAAACACAAGTTCACAAAGTTTACGAACCATCTGTTTACATTTGAAAGGTCTTTCCAATCCGAATATACATTACTTGCTGAGGTCAAACAATGTTGTGATGGTTTATGGAAACAGCGGCTCGCCGTGATAACGCGGCAACTGGTAATACAAGACTTCTCGCTGTTGCTAGCCATGGAGCAGTATAGTTTTTGTAATCAACGTGAATTTCAGGCACTTTCCCACGCTTACGAGCTGAACCTTGCTAAACCATGCGGTCTTGTACTACAAAGTTCGATTTAGCAAATAGATGCAATCTTTGTCTGTCGGCAGTTCTGGGAAGTTTTGTTTATTTTCCATGGGTCACTCCTTGCTGACTTATGCTATAAATGACAGTAAACGGCCCGGAGGTTGCAGCAGGCAAACTTTTTTTTCGTGGGGGAGGGCAGTGATGTCACTACCCCCGGCGCGAAGTTAGGACTTCAGCAACTGGCGTTGGCTACACGCAACTTATACCACAGTGGGTAATGACGTGATAGCCTAGCCAGCACAAGTTATGCGCGAAACACACGATTTGAACCGCCTCATATCGGCGTTGAAGCTATTCATCTGGATGTTAACGGATAGTCGCTAAGAAGATTTATGATCGTAAATTCGTATTACTTAAATAATGCAGAATGCAGCGGAGACAAATCAATCGCTGATAGCAACAAACAAAAATACACTCGAATATCTTTACGCCGGGAATAACTGACATTTGGCAGCCAGACGTTCCATACTTGTACCACTTATAAACTTGGCATGCTGTTCGACTTTTCGACACCGACAAATATCCCGACAGACGCCGCCCAACTATCCGACGAACAATTATTGTTTCTCGTTTTAACTAAATTAAGTAACCAAAGCGAGGAACACCCTTTTTGGCCATGTTAACATGCTAGGACCTGCCATTCAATCTGGCCAACCTGACTGACCCCTCCCATCTGCCCATAACCACCCAGTAGGGATTTAATATTCTTGGTCACCAGCGGCGTGGTAGCGGAGTCGTCCCTTACCCGCATTGGCGCTTATCCCGCTTTCGAACTATGTCGGATTCAGGGTCACTTGGCTCGGTTGTTCGCGGAGTGACAACGCCAAACTTTATTTACAAGCAACAGTTACTCTGACGAGCACTAATATACATTTAAAACACTCACCCGCTAAGATTTACCGACCGCGTTTATTCATCCACTGACCGGAACCACCAGCCGTCTGTAAATAAAAACATAGCGCCTTCTGAACTGGCCAAAAAAGTAGGTCATATTTGGAGGGGCAACATTATAAATTACAACAAGATTTTATCACAGAATGTTATCTTGATGATGGGGTCAAAAAGGTGTAACTCGAGTGCCTTGGGTTGTTAATATGCCAAACAGCGGGATGTCGGCCATCAAATAAAGTGACACTATCAAATATATATCATATTCATTTCTGCAGAACAAATTATAACCCTTTAAATTTGGGCGATTATTTCAACGGATTAATACTCATCACTGATAAAAGCGTATATGAAGGCGTATTGAGACTCGAGTGCGATATTGTACGATTCTAATAATCTATATACTGATTAAGTTGTATATTAGCCGCATTGTAAACAAAAAAACACGAAGAAATTACTCTTACTAGTGGTGCAGCCCTAAGGCGACTGATTGTCTTGTCGACATATAAGTATGGGTAGTGCTGCATGCACTCCCTCTTAGTTCTGGCGTCCAACGCATCTAACCTGCGTAATTCAACGGAATCATCCCGAGTTCTATCTAGTTTTATCAAATAAAATCAACTCACCAAACATTTATCGGAACAGAGGTGGAATTTCAGCAACAGCAGTATCCTGTGAATTAGTATTTTGGCCTAAAACACAACATGGTGATTAAATAGAACCTGACGTTGGTCTATCGGGCTAGGATGGAACTATATTTATACAGCCTTCCCACTAATAATATGCTGTATACATTAAGATGTGACTGAAGCTTGCATAGCAAATAAATTTGCGCTGAATAGCTGGGTCTATATACCAAGAAAGGAACTTGGTCACATTGAAGGAGTTTAAAGCGTTGCGCGCAAGAAAGTCAAGCTCTGTTGAACACGTTATGAATGAACTCAGCTTCAGCTGGCGTCAACTTTAATCATAGCGCGGCATACCTTTCTGGGGGCGCGCCACCTGCTGTCAGTAAACTTCATTCGAATGATGTCATTTCCGAACAAAACAAGAGATCATATGCTGTTCGTTCGTCAGTGTAATTAGGGTGGGTGGTGTATAGCCTCTGATCTGGATCAAGACTGCTAGGGCTTGTCACTATGGTCCGAAGAGGGTATTTTGTGTGAGCATATTAAGATATACTATTGTCTTCTTTAGTGTAAACTTTTGTGGAGCTTCCTTCTGTTTTTTCATTTTTTAGTTGTGAATGCGCACAGCCCAGGCGGCCCAGGTACTGCCACTACTACTAGTACTACTAGTGCCCGTAGTGGTACGAGCAATCAGTGGCTATACCGTATACGACCTAAACTCGTCAGTGGCGAGATTAGGCCGTATAGCTCGAAGGGCCTAAACTCGGCAGTGGTCCTAAACTCGCCACTCATGCTGCATCCTTCGCAGCTTAATATTTCTTGGTGAAAGCGATATATAGTGCCCAATATATTGGTAAGTACAGTTAGAAAAGCAGGTAGGTTTCTAGGCAAAGAAACTTCGCCTCTCACAGCTCTTGCACTATTTTTTATTGCTGCTGTAGGTGGCATCAGATCATCAAAACACCAGGGGCGAGTGCCTTGCCTAGTAAGTTTCATGCCCATCGAAAGCGTTTAAATAACCACAAAAGCAGTGACGAGTATAAGTGCACATGGCAAGTTAAGGCCCTATAGCTCGTACGTGTATCCAAATGATCAACGTAGACTTTATTTACCTTGTCGAGATGTGAAAGCAGCTTTGTTCGAAAGAGCTAGGTACATGTATCGTTCCCAGACAAAGAAACTTCGCATCTGACAGCATTAGGCAAGGCACTCGCCCCTGGTGTTTTGATGATCTGATGCCTCTACAGCGCGGATGTGAGAAATCAAAAGTATTAAATAGCGCGGCGCTGTCAGATGCGAAGTTACTTTGCCTACTGACAGCGTCCGTGTCGTTTACTTCTCTCAATATTTCATGTCCGTGCTGTGGTATTATAAGATCATCAATGACTTTCTGGGGCAAAGTAACGTTGCCACAAGTATACGCACTAGTAGTCCAGTAGACCAGAACACTGATAGCATCTTAGCAGAGCCCCTGATGGACTATGATATAGTTTTCATATGAAGTTTTTGATGATGTATCTCAATGCATAGATACTCTCGTACCATGGACTCAGAACCAAACTTGAGTCACTCAATTGAGCGGAATAAAAAAATTGTCTATGTGAAAAAGATAAGTTCCTGGTTCAAAAATATTAGATTAACCTTTGCATGCAACTCTCATACACTAATTGAAATTTAAATCATTTCCAGAATTTGCATGTTAACTTCCTAATACGCTTAAGTCTGTCTAATGTCCGGACATATAATGTCCTAATAAATTTGGTGCTGTCAACAATAATATTCAACACAAATCAAGTGTTGCATGTCACACGACACTCTCTGATTTGCAACTTGGTCAATGTTTACAAATGACGCAGTAAATTCAATCGAGCATAAGAACTTGCCAAAAATTAAGTCTGTCAGCGGAAGACAATTGGTCAGGCAATTATTATGTGCAAATTGTTATATTGCTGTAACCCTAATCATAAGTTATTTGCCTCAGGCAGGTGGGCGACTGACCATTTTGAGCGCTGGATCTGATTGCTTGTAGACTGCATAGAAGAGTACTCTAAATGAGATAAATCGCTTCTCTCTCACATCTGGCGTCTACATTATACATATTATTTCAGGTAAAAGACCAACTGATGTGTTGTCATGGACACACCACCCCACACCGACTCATCCCTCCGGACGGGATATCCTCCCCTTGGTCCCATCACCAGCACCCCTGTCAGCTCTCACCTAGTGCTGCCGTCTTCTGGCTCAAACACGACCACCAGGACTTCCTCTGTATCATCATCCTCCGTCTCACTGCCCACTACGGAAGCTCCCGGTGACATGACACCAGTAAATGGACCCCTCTTGCCTGGCCAGCTCGAGGTCCCCATCCTCGGATATGAAGTAGTTGAGGAGAGAGCTAAATACACTGTAAGGGATTCCCCTTTCTTAATTTGCCGAGCCTCATTGGTTCAGCACACTTATGCAGCAGCTTTTTAAAAATTGCCTTTTTTAGTGAAATTGTGCAGGTTTTGATCTGAATATTCTATGTATTCTGATTTCTTTATGCTCCCCAGGTTTTCAAAATACAGATTTTTCAAGGAGATTCTCAGAGCTGGTTTATCTTTCGTCGCTATACAGATTTCTGCCGACTGAATAGCAAGGTATGTAGAAATTGCTGAAGCGATCTTGTGATTGAATTATGTTGTGAAGTTTTGACTGAGTGGGATATGTTCCTTATTTCTAGCTTTCGGAACAGTTTCCTCATTTCCGTCTCGCTTTGCCCCCAAAGAAGTGGTTTGGGGACAACTTTGACCCGTTATTTCTGGAGGACAGAGTGCTTGGACTTCAAGCTTTCCTGAACAATGTCATCAGTAACAGAGATGTATGTAACAAGTAAGCTAGCTCAGTTTCCTTTGCACTGTCTCACTCATATTTCACTCTCTATGATATTCTGCATATGCCAGTGAATGTGATGTAAGATGGTGCTGTAGTGCCTGTAAATGTGCTGTGAGATGGTCCTGCAGTGCCAGTGAATGTGCTGTGAGATGGTGCTGCAGTGCCAGTGAATGTGCTGTGAGATGGTGCTGCAGTGCCTGTAAATGTGATGTAAGATGGTGCTGCAGTGCCAGTGAATGTGATGTAAGATGGTGCTGTAGTGCCTGTAAATGTGCTGTGAGATGATCCTGCAGTGCCAGTGAATGTGCTGTGAGATGGTGCTGCAGTGCCAGTGAATGTGCTGTGAGATGGTGCTGCAGTGCCAGTGAATGTGATGTGAGATGGTGCTGCAGTGCCTGTAAATGGGATGTAAGATGGTGCTGTAGTGCCTGTAAATGTGCTGTGAGATGGTGCTGTAATGCCTGTGAATGTGCTGAGATGGTGCTGTTGTGCCTGTGAATATGCTTTGGGATAGTACTGCAGTGCCAGTGAACTGTTCTTGTTGCAGTGCAGCTGTACACGAGTTTCTCTGCATTGGATTGCCGCCGGGACCTCATGATACTCTTGAGGAAAGCAGGGTAAGTCTTACCAGCGTGTAACACCCCCAACCCTCCACAATTGTCATCGTTTTGTATATCAAACGACGTTGTAAATGCAGTGAGATTCGGTCTCAGAAATAAGTATGAGTATTGTTTTGGACATATATGATAATGATTATCAGCCTCTATATCATAACGCTTATCAGCCTCTATATCATAACGCTTATCAGCCACTATATCATGAGCATGTAGTTTCCTGTAAAGATGCTGTTCATTTAGCCTCATACATCAGGGGTCTCTTACATTTCATTTTGATTCCAAAAACCAGTATATCTCTTTGGCTGTGGTGACTGCTCCATGCTCTGATCACTGACATCTGTCAAGACACGGCATCTGTTTAAGATCATTGATCTCAGGAGAACAGATGTCCTACATTGATTAGCTGTACAATCTTATTCATCATCCATGCTTACAGTCTACAACCCCATGCGACTAG
The DNA here is from genome assembly GCA_034190875.2 of Urechis unicinctus. Lineage (NCBI taxonomy): Eukaryota > Metazoa > Annelida > Polychaeta > Xenopneusta > Urechidae > Urechis > Urechis unicinctus. The sequence continues at coordinate 12,635,957 of CM067342.1, read as the reverse complement.
GTTGTATTGACCCAGAATGCACTGCAAACAGCTGGTGTTTAGTCCCACGTCAGATGCAACAATGGTATTGATGTAAACCCGTTGTTAGGTTCATATACGTTTCATGTTTCATAACTATATTGATTTGATTTCAACTACAAATTCATATATTCCTGACCCAAAACTATTTATATAGATCTGATTTTCATGGGGAGGTTTGGCATAATCTCCCCTTGTAGGGTAGTGTACATCAACCTTGTTCTGAGGACCCTTCTCTTCTGGTCTTTCAAGTTGCTTCAGTCATTGTATAAAGCCCAACAGCTTTGGTAGTGTGGTATAGTGTGAGTTGTAGATCTGGCACCACAATCATCCTCACCCATCACCAACCGTATCACCTCATCGTTGAAACTGATTTCAGGCTCTCTGCGACTTCCTGGAAGGCGAGGTGTATTCCCTGAAACAGGAGCTCCAAGCCAAGGATACCAAGCTGGCTCTGCTGGAGGATGAGTGTACCATATACAGACAGGAAGTGGCCAACCTCCGCAACGCTCTTAGGTTGCTTCTTGCTGCTTCTCTCTCTCGCTTATTCCACATGCGTTAGAGTAGATTGTAGTCTTCTATTTATATGCTTTTAAAGGCCAATTTTTTTATCATCGTCAGAGTTGTTTTCTGTAAAGGTTTTGTAAATGTTATGTTTCTTGCTTGAAATGCCCATGTTCAGAAGTCCTGGGTGATTAATTCAAGATTATACAACAACCCCACCTGACATTTTCAGTGGAAATTGTAATAAGAACCCTGCACATTCCTTATATGTGAATAAGGCATCCTCTCTGCCTGTACCGGAAATATTGTCCTTGTTACAAGAACTGTTACATCTTCAATGTTCACACATTTCTGATATTTAATATCCCCTCTTTTAAATAGATATCTGATTTTATTTGTTACTTGACCTATGTATGGCTACATAACCTCTAATGACCTTGATGTCATAGTGGCAGACATAACTCATAACAACCAGCTTTACAGTGACTCAGTAAAATGTACACTAGCAAAATATTTGTCATATGAGCCCAGTCCTTTCTATCCTGATAACAAATGATTGTTACCTTCAATTTCTGGCCTCATCATTTCGAGACTTAACGATAGACTTGACCGTCTTTGTTACATTGACCCTGAGGTTTTCAATGTGACCTTGACCTCCAGGTTTGAGTGTGACCACTACGAGGGAGAGACGTGTAGAGTGCGGCAGGCAGTGCATCACGCTATCAATGTAGTCCTGCTCAGGTTGTAAGCATCTTAACGACCTCTGCTACACCTGACCTTGCTTGCGTCCGCTGTACCCCATCTCGCCATGCACGTACCCTCAACCTGCGTTACCTGTCCTTAATTAGCTTCTATGTATGATAAGGAATGCATGATGTACACAACAGTGACAGTTGTAGGTATGAAACACGGAAGCTTTGTCGTAAGAAAAAAAAGAGCTTGGATTTGAATGCTTATAGTGGTTGTATATTCCATCGCGTTTGCTTTGATCCTTCTGTGTTATGTAACATGTCGGTTACCTTCCTCCAGTGGTTGCTGATGCTGTTTGGTATGCTCTAGTCTTTGTGAGGTTAATTTGCCTGGATGGCGTGTATTTGAGCCCGATGAAGCACCGTAACAGGCGATAGAGTTGTAACGTTGTGGAGGGTAAACACTGAGGAAGCTTTGCCAGGGTCCTTTCATTTGTGATAGCCTATTGTAACATTTTACTTTTGAAATAGTGTGCAGGAGACTTCTATTTTGAGTCGCATATCTAGTTATTCACAAGCAGTCTTTTAGAAATAATATTATTAACCGATTAAGTTTGCTGTTTGAGTGCATTAATTTTATAAGAGCCATACTTGCTTTTGAAGGTAACAGATATTACAATGATTTCTTCGCTCTCAATGTATTTAAGGATTGTTAAACCATCTGTGGAAGGGACAAATTTCTTTTATGCAAATATTTAAATGCATTTAGACCAACAATTCATGGGTTGATTGCCTACGGAATACAGTTTCCATCTACAGGTTATCTGCATTACTATATGTTGGTCTTTGTTACTACTGGTCGATATGTGTTTCTGTAGTTGATGCTTTATTACTGTAGGTTGACTGATGTCGCTATAGGTCAACCTTTAGTGACATAAATTTACATATGTCATTATAGGTTGACACAATAGTTTATGCTATGCTTCTATAAGTTGACCTATGTAAATCTAAAGATTGGTATTTGTAATGCTAGGTTTCCCTCTGTTACTGGCGATTGCCATATATTGCTATAGATTGATCTGTGTGTTTGTAGGTTGGAGAGGAAGTTGAACCGTTTGTCTCCGGCTCCAAGCTCAGAACCCAGCGAAACGTCCCTGACAGGAAACGTCCTAGCTGACTCGGAGGACCAAAACACAGATCCCAGGTTTTTATTCCCAAACTTTCCCCTGACAACCTGTGTTTCAATGTATTCAAAGGGCGCCATAGTAGTATGCATGTGTTGTTTGTGCTCTGTCACAGAACTCCTGAGGATTCTGAAGGGAAATGTGCAGAGACTGGCGTTGAAGTCGGTGAAAATCTGGATAAAAAATCTGCTCATCCGGAAACCAGGGTGCCCTCATCTGATTCTGTGTCTGGTGGTGGTAGGAACTGCTTGAAACATCCTGTACAAATGCTGAAAGCATAGACTCTGGTTGGATGAACTGAGACAGATATCACACACAGGATGTCGATATCGCGGAACAGCCTTTCTGCCATTGGCCGGTAGCAGTGGATATGATGGAGAGAAGATATATATATTTTTATTAATTTATGCATGTTAATCTGACACCAGTGATGTATATAATCTCAAAATAAGAAAAAGCTTGTCAAGGTAAGTAACCATTGTCAATAATCTTACATCCTGAATGTAAACTAATTGTGAGGTGGAGAGACGGCTAATTTGCTTTATTTTGGGCTGGTATCTTCTCATGAAGTCAATTTGTTGGTAACTGAGCCGTGAATACATGTGTCCCTTTGATTAACTTAATATTACGCCCCCATTACAATATATATACCAGGCATATTAGTGGTGTGGCGCTACATGGTCATATCACCCCCCCCCCCCCCACCCACTTTAGATGTTAAACTGACCCCCTGTTCCATCAGTGTGCCTTCCATTTATTACCATCATGTCATGCTAAACCAGTGCCTTAAGATTTGTAGTCATATTGTAAGTAAGTTCTGTCCTGTGTTTATTGTACTCTTTGTCTCGTTAATACGACTGCATGTGGTACATTTACCTGCCATGTCTGGAAGAGATACATGTCCATCCTGAATGCTAGACTGATCTCTGACCAAGAGAGTCCTACTCTCCAAATGTTATATATGTATATATATATATATATATATATATATATATATATATATATATATATATATATATATATATATATATATATATATATATATATATATATATATATATATATATATATATATATATATATATATATATATATATATATATATATATATATATATATCTATATTATAAGGTTTTTTAAGTAGTTGAAGGTAAAAGCAGGGTTGGAGACATACAATCGAATGCTGAATTGTGTCTGACTTATTGTGTCTTGTAATGTTCAAGTTTGTATGATGGCAAATTGAACATGCTTCATGCATAATATGTTTCTTTTGCACACATATAGTCTACTATAAAGCTGTCACTGAAGATGATCATTGTTGATCAATTCCAGCTTTATTGAAATGTTATTGGCAAACACATCAATTCTGATTCTAAATCATGCGTTTACACTATCAATGCTGTGTTACTTTTCACCTTGCTTTTATGTCTGAAGATTCCACCCTTATCTGCTTTTGGAACGGAATCCCTGAATCCTAAGCTGTTGTGTGCTTTATAATAAGGCTGTGGAAGTATTTAATGATAATTGCAATTGGATTTTTTATGAAGGGTGAACTTGTGTACAAGAAAGCTGTAGAAGATGTAAACGCTTTAACAAAGTGTTCCTCGTTTGTCTCATTCTGTGATCTTTCATCGCTGTTTTCTTTGTGCAGTTGCATGTTGCCATAATATCTGCTTTTGACTTGATATGTTCATGAAGACGTATGATTTTTTGGTTTAAAATACACAAACAAACCACTATATCTTTTGTCTATTTTTAGTTAAAATGTAGCTTACTTGAATCTCTCAATATTGATAGTGGCTTCCTTAGGTCTTTGTTTTTTGGTTGGTTAAAACAAAAACAATATTTCAATGTTGACTAACAAAAAAAAATTGCCTTAGTCCATCAAGATTGCCAATCAGTAGAACTGTGATTGATCAAGGATGCTGACGATGTCACTCAGGTTTGTAGCTGAGTCAGCGAAAAGCATTTGGGAGTACACTATGAAACTAGGTTTGTCGTTTAGTCGTGTGAAACTTTGACAACTCGTATTTAGGCACAGGCACTCGAGTTCGGACACGATGATTTCCCCCACTAGCATAATGATATCATAATGCAAGGGAGATAACAAATCATGATGTCCGAACTCGAGTGCCTGTGGTAAACAGCATCCGTGCATCCGAACTTCCAGAACATTAGATAATAACGTCCAGGTTTTATGTGAGAACCGATGCCAGTATGCAGAGGTCATAATGTATCGGTTCACGTGTCTGTGAACGACTGAAACCATAGATGATAGATGATCTATGCTGAAACTAACATTTCATTGAAAGGATTAAATAATTCCACCAAAACCATTGATAATTTGTATTGACTAATTTTTTGTATGAAGATATATTTTATGTATCATTCTTACTTTTCTGAATGAACTACAACGAATTGTGTGATGTCCCGCCAGGGATGGGCGATAATGAAGGGATAGCCTAAATTAACGTCGATACCACCACCAACTAGCATGTGATTGTTTATTACAATTAGATTAGATATCAATGGTTCAAATACACAGTGGCGAAACATGTAAAGTTTAAATTTACACAAAAGCTTGATGTTCACATGTCAACTTATAGTTAGGAGCAGGTGGTATTGGAATTTCATAAACATTGCATTTAAATCGAGCAGACATGAGCGACGCTTTGGTCTGCATGCAGACAGAACTATTCGTCAGTCAAATACATAACATTTTAACACTGGACACTTAGATCACAATTATTAATGCAAGCAATGTTTGGTGACTTTTTGTCTAGCCCCTGTAGAATGGATCAGTCATGGCTAATCATATGTAATGACAAAGTGTCACTATACGTTTGATGCAAAGTGAGCCGCAGCCAAAGCAATTTTAAAATAATTGGATTTTAATCTTCAAAAAAAAGCTGTTTACTTCGAGTTGGCAGTAACATTAGAAGTTTATTGGTACGTTTTTTGTATGCATTAGCAGCATTTTGGTTTAGCAGTTTTTCCAGGTAAAGCAAGCAGCTATTTAATAAGCAATAATATAGCTCGATTATGTTACATACGCCGACACATTTACCAGATCTTTCAGATTTATTATTTAATTTTTATGGGTATAATCCCATTGCCATCTTCCAGAAGCAATATGGGGCAATTTAGCGAGATGTTAACTCCTGTTATAACGGCATATCCAACGCCAATTGAAGTACCCCAGTACCCTGATGTCATCGACGTGATTGTTTGAAGCTATGGCACAACGAAGCTATAGGAATGATAAATTGATGTAGTTTTATTTATAAGCAAAATATCAGCAACACTACATCAAGGATAGAGCATCCATAGTCAGCTGAGCGGGTGGGATACGTTGAATGTCATTTTCTCTAAACTCATGAAGCACTCAAAGACTCAGCATGACCGAAAGTGTTTACTTGCCAGCCGTTCGCTGGTGATATTTTTCTTTTTTGTCTTTATACACAAAACCGAAACACCAAAGATTATCAGTTTTGGCGTATCAACAATCAAACGTTGATGATCTAAACACTTAGATTTTGAAGCTATTTGATGATGCAATTACGCCAAAGCTCTCGCCAGACAATGAGTTGATAACACAATTGCTTAAATCCTCTCAACAGAGACGTTTCTTCTACAACTAATGCTTAAAGTGCAAGTAATGGGTAAAATATGAATTTTCGGGATCTTATAGAACGCGATTTTCTGATCAATAATTTGCAGTTCTTTTTTCGATCCGACGCGTAGTAAACAAGAAATAAGCAAAAACAAACAACACATTCCGGAACTTCCCGACCACACACCGAAGATGAACGAAGGCGCTGTGACGTCATATGTCACCAGAAGATCTATGTTACCACGGACGCCGTTTCTATTCGCGAAACTAGCTGTCGTACTAATTTATCGCTATTTACAGAAACTCATCAGCGTTTTTGTATCCATGATTTCTTGAGAATCTGTAAGTATACTCATCCTTACATTTCCCATATGAAAGTCGAATTAGAATTCATTAGTTATGTTTCCGTACTGATTTTGAAAACAGAATTTGCACTTGCCCGTTGACAAAATTGACATGGCCGGTAGTGATCAGTGTGGGGCGGCTCAAGTTTTATAAGGCTGTTTCACAGATAACATATAGATTTGTCTCGTCAGGCTGCAATATGTAGATGTATGCTAGCCTGACAGTAGCTTACACTTGTCCTAAACAATCCTCGGACGATGCCCAGTGCTCAGTGAGTCAGTTCTGGCCTACTGTCAAATTTGCTTCACATAACTTTACCCTTATGTCTTCCAGTCTGTCTGTCATTGTGCGAATATGTGAGTACCAGTACTGCAATAATTCGCATCTAGGGCCTCAAACAAAGCATGTCATTTCGTTTGGATGACCAAGGACTCCAGTTGGACTGCATCATCACCGATAGGCACACGAGTATCAATAAGTTCATCCGTGATGACCAATGAACCAGGTGCACTTGCTGAAATGTATGACTACCCTGACAAGGAGGAGGCTGAGAGGCAGCATATGGAGAGGTTTCTTCTTTAGATGAGTCATGTAGTAAGGTATCTAAAGGTGATGATGAATGATGGTGGTGGTAGTGATGGGGTAGGGGAGGGGTGGTGATGGAGTTGATGGTGGTGGCCTAAGCATTATATTGGTGGTTGGCCGATTGATATTTGCTTGTTTACAAGTAATATCTAAGCTCTGTTTATTTTTCAGCTTTGGCTTCAGCTAAGACAAGCTAGTAACATTTAATTTTACCTATCTGTTAACAAGTGCACAAGGACATAACTATTTCTTATCATCATACTTACAAATAAATGGTAAATATTGGGGTTAAAATTCACTTTGAACATCAAAGGTCATTTCAAACTGGTGGTGTAAGATGACGAACAAACATTGGAGTTTAAGATCCTATCGCCCAAATGGCACCACCGTGCATAGCACACAGTGGGATTTGAACTTGCCACATTTGGGAAACTAGACAAACACCCACCCTGCTAGACCACAGTTGTGGACCTATCATCTTAAACATCATTGGTGAGGTAACCGCCACAATATGACCTCTGATGTTGAAAGTGATGTTAAACAACAATATAAACCATTTTTATTTTCAAATCATCCAGCATGTGTATGGCTTTATGACTTAATTTGAATGTTAAATGGGTCTAAGGTAAGCTAAGCTGTGGTGAAACTCAAACACTGTTATATGATTCCTCTTTGTGGCTTGCTGAGAATTAATTTTGTAAACATATATGTTGGACTGGTGTATATATTTTGCCATTTCTATTATCACAGACAAGTGAATAAGACATTGTTGGTATTGTGAGCAGAATTGCATAAGCATTATTTGTATAATGTGCCCGCGAAATTTAATCATGATGATTGATGTGCTATGGCACAGGATATATAAAATATCCTGCAAAAATTATTAAATGACTGTTAACATACTGTTATTTGAGTGATAAAATATCTTTTGTACGAGATACAGGATACAGGAACAAGATGCCCTGCAGGTATGTCATGATTTTGGAATTGATGCTTCCTATCATTTTATGCATATGGTATAATAAATTAGGTGGACTGGCCTTAACTGAATTTTGTTGCTGGTTGTCATCAGCGTGAAGTATCATCATAGCTTAATGTAAATAACAGAATAAGACACATAATGCTTTTTTGTCCCTTTAATATTGTAATGCTGGCAGTTTGAAACCAACATAAACTGATTCACCCTTGGGAAATCATCTCTAATTTTAAGTACAGCACAAGCTGGCAGTGGCACTCTATGATGTCTGCCTAGATTACCCCATCACCACTGTACCAACTGCCGATATGCAGTGAATCGGAATAACCTGCAATAAAAAGAGTACATGAATATTTTTCATCAGTTATCATCCGAACCAGACCATTTTTAAGTATATTCACTCATGCTTAGTAGTAACATTCTTCTTGTACCTCTGGATATAAGCACTATATGGTATTTCTAGTGTCGAGGGACACAGGAACCCTGAGACAAATCCTGGGTGTGCTGTAATACAGGACGCACCCATGGATTTTACTTTCTCGAGAACTTGTGGAATTTCCTGGCAGCATTTACTCTCTGCTACTGTAATCATTGGCCCACATGAGCACCTAGTACAGAACATAATTACAATGAATAATTAGCTTTTCAGCAAACAAAAAATTGACATAAAACATGAATAAGAAGATGACTTGAAGCAAGACTTAAGGACAACTGTAAAGTAAAGAGAAAAATATCTGCAAAGATTGTTTGGACTGAAATGTGCCAATACCAAGTGCTGTTACCCAGTCGGCTCAAGTCCTCTTCTTTTTGAGGAGAATTTGCAGGCCTTGTCTTAGCTGGAGGTTCAAATCTGCATGTCTGTATGCCCCCCTTAGGTTCCTAGTTCCTCTTCTTGGTGAGACAAACACTCACTGCTGTAATCCAGCTCATCGCTTCCGGAGTTGTCTGTATATGAGGAAGATGAGGACATTTTGCTCCCTTGACATATAATAAAAGCAAAGTATAATGGCAGTTATGCACTGTACTAGGTGTAAGTAACTGGAGAGGTATATTCAATTGTAATAGCTTATCCCTGATAGGTCTCGGTTCCCAAAACCAGTGCCAATATTTAAAATAAAATTGATATTTTCTGTTGTCAAGGAGAATATAAATTATTGAAATTTTATTAAATTTATAGCAAAAACGAAATATCGAGTGAAATCCCCATTTAATGTAGTATCAGTTTTCATTTGCGATTAAATCAAATAAAAGCACAAGAAAAGATATTCTCCGTAACAGGACAGGCAAATGGTGAATCAATCATTGATAACCATTAAACGGGCCTGAAATCGAGGTGCAGACCTCTGTTCCAGTACTGCCTGTATTATCGCTCGGTCCCCTTTGGTTGACGTTTTCAACCAACATAATAGAAGTTTATCACAATTTAATGTATTCTAGGCGAACAAGTACTCCATGCCACATTAAATGATGTGATTCGTTGCGGTATATGATGTACATGATGACGGTATAAAATACGATTATGCTCACACCTACCACAGTTCCCATGTAAACAAACGAGGAAATGACTGCGCTATCCGGCTGGACGGTGACATATGACGTCACAAACTCAGGAGCCAATGGCCGTCGTTTTTTGCGCATATGCCAAAACGGTCCGAAAAATCGATGGAAATATTGAAAAAAAACACACAAAACGACATCTATGGACGAAAATATTGTCGGAAACGTCTTTCACAGGCTGAAATACACCTAATTCAACTTTGATTAGGGATTCGAAAATAGACGTTACTTGCACTTTAACCACTATGATATAATGGAATAAAGATCTGTATGAAGTGGCAATGCCCTGGTACATGTGAAAACGTGTCACGCTGGTTACCGTCCGACTAGCGACGGATGATAGATGGTGACAAGTGTAATACTGATAATTGCCATTGCTCTCACGCGAAGCCAAGCCGGTCCTTTGGATATTTTATGGCTTATTTGCTCAATAGCATTGTAAGCACAATGTACCAGACGCTACGCTGTTAACTCCGCGTCATTAGTTCCATTAATAGCCCTCACTCCATCTTGTGGAAAAATCCAATGAGAGACCTCGAGTTTTAATCCGCTACGCGACGCCACGGAGCAATGCGGTCCCTCGCCCGCTTCCGGTATTCTAATACACACAGTTTACCATAGAAGGTTGCGCAACATCGTTATTTTTGATTGAAACCTTTCGAGTTATATCGCTGGTTACATTGGAGCAAATCATTCCTGATGGATAAGTACGGCCGTCTGACCTTACAGCAATTGAAAATAAAGCTGAAGAAGCGAAATGCGATTCTTAGCGGGCAAAGAATTGAACTCCCAGTTTGGCAGGATATGCAAAGCAACTATCAAAACAGACTTGGTCCGTATGGCGAAGACGCTGACCCGCGTCAATCAGATTTGGGCCAAAGCAATCGACCACGGTATCCGTAATGTGCCTGTGGCTCTGAGGAATATGCAGAGTTGACTGGGACCGAAGTCAAGCCATGTGGGATTGTAGTGTCCCAAACACACCCCTACCTCGCATACTCACCAGATGGGGTTGTGTCTGATGACATGAATGTTGAGGTCAAGAGTCCCTACGGTACCAGGGACAAACCAGTCACTCCTGTGTCGGTGCCATACCTGGTCAATGAGAACAACCAGCTCACCCTTAAAGCCAACATGACTATTATTACCAAATTCAGGGCCAGTTGTTTTGCACGAACAGTCAACTTTGTCATCTTGTAGTGTTTACGTCTCAGAGTAAGGAATCATTTGCCTGCATATTGCATGTGGTGGAATGTATAATAAAAGTGTTTTAATTGAATTATAAACAATTAACCCATTGCGGTGTCCACAGTCACTTATTCAATTAAAAAGACAACATGAATAGGGTGAAAAACATTTTTTTCTTCAACAGTATTCACGTGTAGGTTACACTATAAGGCACATGGTACATATCACCTTTCATTGAGATTCATATAATATCACATCCTGAGTGGGATAGACTTAAAAACATACACAGTCACACTTCACAAAACTAAACTTCACCTTAGGCAGTTTTGGGGACGATGCACTGCCGAAAGTTACATAACATATAACAAACAAAGATTATGTCAGAGGAAATTTGGACCTCGATCACAGTGGATCATAGGTTCCACCAAGATTTTGAAGGTTTTTCCCAATCCTATTATCCGCTCAATGTGCATCCTCTTGCTGGAGATCTTCCGGTCTCTCTGCGCCACTTTCCCTGTCAGCTGATTCTTCTTACTGAAAAAGGTTGGTATATTTACGGTGACATCATAGGGAGCAAATAAGTCCTACATGACAAAGCCATTACCGAGTCACACTGGTCACACATTTCTGGTAGTTTGCTCCTTTCCATCTCCTGCCTGTCACTGGTTGCGCCGCCATAAGAGGGAGACACATGGCCTCCTGGTGTAGCACCCACCACCACCTTCATTGTGTTACGGTTCTTGTACGTAGAAAAAGTGGCCTAGAAAACAATATACCTGGGTCTCTTTGATCTCGACTTGGCAAGTTGTCCGTCGCCGGTCGGCTCGTTTCACAGCGTTTCGGAGATGCTCGTCCGCTACGCACAGCGCATTGACAGTGACAGCTTTACCCTAAATTTCGTCACCATCAAATATCTCATGACCGCGTGACGTTGAGCGAGAAATTTTATTCGTCGAAGTGAAGCAAAATGGAAATGAATCTCTAGCATTTACGCGTAAACCGCGAAGTATGCGCATAACCTGATAACTTCCGGTCGAGCTTGGGACCGCATTGCTCTGTGTCGCCACCTCTCGGAGAAAACCGCAACGCGGTCTCCCATTCCCCACTGGCTGCATAGGTTGAACATAGGCGTGGCCAAGCAAAGAAGGAGGGGCGATGTTGGTTGCCAGATTTCCACAAATGGCATGTCATCTCTATTTTATTGCGACGCGTGACATGCCAGAAGGCAACTGACGCTATGTTCAACAAAATAATGCCCATTTTATATCTGTTGGAATTATTTTCTCCTGCTATTTTAAAGTGAAGTATGATACCTTGAAATAATTAATCAAAGATGAAGAGGATCGGTTTTGGAAGCAGAATGGGAAATCGGACGAAAGTAGCATTGAAGACGAAAATGGAAAGTGAAATGTGGAAACGGACGCGTGATGACTGGACACGTCAGTATCGTATTCTCGTGTATAAGGTGTATTAATGGTGATTAATCGAATAAATCTGTGTTTTAAAGAATTACCAGATGCAAGACAATACATCCGCCACCTTGTATGCGTTAACCTTTAACGAACGAGTATGCAACTTTGGTATATTGTAGGTGTTCATATTTTATCGTTCAGATACAGACTGTCAACCAACTAGATACAAAGACATATAATGGAACCTAGAAAGAAAAGAATATTTTCCACCAACATGATATGTTTCTCTAGTACGTACAATGAATATTCACTGATGATTAGGAAAAGAAAAAAACAACAACATGAAATACATAAATCGCATTGCAGGATACTGACACCAAGCATAGAGACAATTCATCTTCTAGATTCATAGCAAATCATGTAAACAAAAATTGAATTTACCAATACATTAACTTGGCGACGAGCTTAACCTAAATTACGATACGATTGATGGAGGCTGATAACCAGGATGATAAGTAAACATATTTATATGCGTGCATGCGTGTGTGTGTGTGTGTATGTGTGTATGTGTGTGTATGTGTGTGTATGTATATGTGTGTGTGCGTGCGTGCGCCACCAGGTACAATAAAGAAAACAAACTACTTATTATCTTTCGCCTTCATTACTTTTTCATGATTTCCAAATGTTAGTGACAAACTGCTCTATAGGTAATAAAATGTTAAAAATACGCAACCGTTGAGTGACTCGTATCCATTAACTTTTTTGCCAATGAATATTTGATTAGTGCCCTGTTGCAAACAAACTAACAAGTTCTTGAGACGCTATGTTACTGTTGTGGTGTGAATGGCCGTGGTTTTAATGTGAAAAACTTGGGATTTGTGAGTTACTTGGAAGTCATTGATTGTGTCTGCTACGCCATCATATACCTGTTTCACATATTCCCGATCATCATAATTTTTGGACGAAAGCTACCCAGGGTTACACCGTTAATACCGCAGTGGGAATTCTGTCAGCATTACTCGGCACTGTAAGGTAAGATCTCAGCACAACCGTGAAGTATATTCCCATAGCAGGACGGATGGATAAGCTGTGGTGGATCTTCATCATTCAAGGTTTGTTAACAAATATTGATAAGAAAATCATTAAGATTGTAATGCTACCGTTATACATTAAACTTGCTTCAGTTTCAGTGATCGCTTGTGCAGCGTTTGAATGGGAGGTGTATTCAGGCATGGCGCCTACAGGTGCGCTACCACCTCTACAAACGGCCCAGAAACAAAGTGTGAAGGAATGTATAAGACTTTGTGAAACATTTAATGGGCATTGCATGGCAATAAGCTTAACTCGGAAAAAGGGTTCTTGCACTTCATTGACTTGTATCCTGCTGCGGGAAACAGACCATCAACCGACAAGCAGTGGCAAAGTGTACTTGGCCATAAAAAGTGAGAACTTCCATGCATTTATATATATATATATATATATATATAGATATATATATATATATATATATATATATATATATAGATATATATATATATATATATAGATATATATATATATATATATATATATATATATATATATATATATATATATATCTATATATCTATATATATATCTCTATATATATATATATATCTATATATATATATATATCTATATATATATATCCCATTTCCATATACATCCAAACATATAAATATATATGTTGAATGCATCTAGTGATAGTGTATTTGTTTTTCAGAACATGTGCGCATTCGTTATGCGCCGTCAATGAATCTCAACAGGTTCGGCGGTCCATGGTTTAATATACTTATCGGCATGCAGCTTCCTCGGGGTAAAGTGGTAGGTATAAGTGGACATGCCCAACAATCTGGAGCTGTTCAACTAAGCACATGGAGGCGAGTATCTACGCTCGGTATGGTTCTCGAAGCAGTACATGTTGAGCTGATATCGATGGAGAAAGGGGTCTTTGAGCAGGTAACACTATGTGTGATTCATGGCTCCTTCCATTTATATCAAAGTGCACTCCGTTCATATACCTGACCACCAATATTAATTCAATTTCAGATGGTAAACACTTCTTGGTTGACGCAGAAGGGAGATATGTTGAGTATATCTTACAGCGATATAAATGCGGTCGGAGTGTTTTCCTATGAACAAAACAACATGCCTATGTCGTACGACTATAAGTATTACTTCATTGGGCTCACATATGTTTGTAACGTCTATGATGTAACACAAGGAATGACAATTGATGCAGGACAATGTGCAAGTAATTTTAACCGATCAGCACCTCTTTCGCTTGAAATGATTTTGACTGTCTAATTCATTTCGTCGTAAGCTTGGTCAGTGACAATAAACTTCCGAAAAGCACATACAACGTTGCAGAAATAAAAGGCGCTCTCAAGGCTACGGGGCGGGGGGGGGGGGGGGAGGGGGTTGGCACTTGGCCTTATTCTGGATAGGGGTGTGCCGCGGGACCTCGAAAACCCGTACCCGTCGTACAAGGTCAAAATGGCCAAAAGCATACCCCGTCGTACAAGGTATTATGCGAATGTATAGCCCGTCGTACAAATTGAAGCTGAAAAACATACCCCGTCGTACAAGTATGGGGCCAAAAAACCCGTCGTACAAGTCGAGATTGCGAAAAAACGTACCCCGTCGCGCGGCACATATATACTACCACTATACACATAAGTGCCCCCCCCCCCGGGGGGGCTACGTGTGCTATCATTAAATAGCAAGAAAAAATTGATCACTTGAATTATTTTGATCTTAATTAGCATGAACGCGTAAATTGCGTCATGATATATGTATATGGCATTGTTCGCCATTTGGGAGGGTCCTATGTTGAGTGATACTGAAAAGAGTAACTTTTCAAAGGGAAGAAGCAGACAAGAACTAATGGGTCTTGACCCCATCGCAAAACTCTGGGAGTCCTCATTGTGGCCTTGAAGTAACGTGTCAGAGACGTGGATGCCAATATGCTATTGGCAACTCATATTTCTCCGAGTGATGCTGACAGGATTCCCACTCGGTATTAACGGTGTAACCCTGGGTAGCTTTCGTCGAAGCATAATGAGCATCGGGAATATGTGAAACAGGTATATGATGGCGTAGCAGACACAATCAATGAAATTCAAAGGGAAAAAAACGGTTAGATGGCTCATACTCACCGTGTAAATGTTGTAACATCAAAATAAGTACGATTACAAACGCCTGCTTGTTTGGCTCAGTGCTACGTAATTATGTATTTGGAGCTTTTGCTTTCCATTGAAGAGAAGTGCGACATTAAAGACCTTGGGGCACGAGGCAGCCAGTACATCATATCACCATTTGAATACCTGTTACAATATGGTCACGAATACAAATAATCCTTAATACCAGAGTTTCTCATCCTGGAATAGAGTAGGGTATTTGAAGTAAGACATGACAACACACTGTATTCAATTGTAACCCACACTTTAGTTATGGTGCTAAAGCCGAGAAGCGTATTCATCCATGGACGCCAAGCGTGTTGAGATTTATCGACGGCGCATAATAAAGGCGTATGTCTCTCTTATATGCCTCTCTACCTCTCTCTCTGCCTCTCTCTCTATCTCTCTCTCTATATCTCTCTATATCTCTCTCTATATATATCTCTCTCTCTATATCTCTCCTATCTCTCTCTCTATATCTCTATATCTAGATATATATATATATTAGCAAGTGCTTAGATGAGCAGCTCCAGATTGTTGGGCATGTCCACTTTAACCAACCACTTTACCCGAGGAAGCTGCATGCCGATAAGTATATTAAACCATGGACCGCCGAACCTGTTGAGATTCATTGACGGCGCATAACGAATGCGCACATGTTCTGAAAAACAAATACACTATCACTAGATGCATTTAACACGGAGTAAGATTTGTATTTACAAATTGATTAATTAATTAGACAGTAGCCATATAATATTTATATATATATATATATATATATATATGCATATATATATATATATTTAGTTACACATTAGTTACACAATAGTCATATTTTATATATATCTATATATGTTATATATGTAGATATATATATATATATACAAGTATATAAAAATTATATCCAAATATATATATATATATATATACATTTATCTATACATACATGTATTGTTATATGAATATATATTTAGATGTATATGCAAATATATAAATATGTAAATATATATATATATCTATATATATATATATATATATATATATATATCTATAATATATATATATATATATATATACATATATTATATGGCTACTGTCTGACTAATAAATTAAATAACAAAAAATATAGATAAATATAAGTTTTTATACATATATATATATGTAATATATATATATTTATTTATCTATATATAAATATATATATATATATTTACGGATATGTTTATATTTGATAATTTATTTATTAGTTAGACAGAAACCAAGTAACAATAAAAATAAATAACAATAAATATATATATATACAATATATATATATACATATTTATTTATACATATATATATATACATATATATATATGTATGCATATACATAAATATATATATATATAAATATTTCCATATATACCTATCCATAAATGTATATATATATATATACATATATGCATGTATATATAGATATATATATATTATATGTATATATATACTATATATATATATACATATATATATATATTTATATATAATGTATATGTATATATATATATATATTATATATATACATATCTATATATTCATATATCTATATATAGATTGATATATATTCATATATATATATATTTTTATGGCCAAGTACACTTTGCCACTGCTTGTCGGTTGATGGTCTGTTTCCCGCAGTAGGATACAAGTCAATGAAGTGCAAGAACCCTTTTTCCGACTTAAGCTTATTGCCACGCAATTCCTATTAAATGTTTCACAAAGTCTTATACATTCCTTCACACTTTGTTTCTGGGCCGTTTGTAGAGGTGGCAGCGCACCTGTAGGCGCCATGTCCGAATACACCTCCCATTCAAACGCTGCACAAGCGATCACTGAAACTGAAGCAAGTTTAATTTATAACGGTAGCATTACAATCTACACTATATATACCAATGTGTACCGTGGCAGAGGTAGAGGAAGACGTGATTTTGGGCAACCCGTTTTTGACGCTTGCTAATGCTCACCTAGAATTCAATAAGCTGGAGGTATGCTTTGACGTAATCCCCTCCATAAGTATAGAGAGTGGGGGTTCTGGCGCACCCCCTCTCTCTTTACTACACCACTGTGTACCCACAACTGTCACTACGAAGGCAATTCCTACAAAAGAAGGAATGGATTTGCTCTGGTTGTTAGCATGCAATCAAGGTTTGTGAGAATGAAATCGTCGGTATTGCGTTATTAAACGATTGATATATCCGTCGCCCGCACTTGCACGGCCACCATTAGAAATCATTCAAAAGCGAAACGTAATTGAACGTAAGAGTCAATGAGAAACATTCAATGGTCATAGTCTTGTTGACGTCCTACAATATTAGATGCCAATGCTAGGTAAAAACATCAGATGCCCGATCCTACACGGTGCACACACGAAACACACATAGGAAGAAAGAATTTTCACATGATAATCGAATTGTCAAAATTTAGATTTTCAATAAAGAGAAACCTGTCACTGTAGAGCGTAGGGTGATCTATGAGAGTAACATGGTTAAGTTAAATGTGAATAGTATAGTATGTAAACATTAATGTATTACATATCTATATATATGTATATATATATATATATATATATATATATATATATATATATATATATATATATATATATATATATAAATATATATATATATATATATATATATATATATATATATATATATATATATATACATGTGCACATGGTCATATATATATTTAATATATGTTCATCTATATATATCTATATACATATATATATATTTTGCGTATATATATATATATATATATATATATATATATATATATATATATATATATATATTTATATACTTCTATATATATATAAATATATATATATATATATATATATTATATATATATATATATATATATATATATATATTTATATACATATGTGTGTAAACGTGTGTGTCTTGTGTGTGTGTGTTTGTGTGTATGTGTGTGTGTGTGTGTGTGTGTGTGTGTGTGTGTGTGTGTGTGTGTGTGTGTGTGTGTGTGTGTGTGTGTGTGTGTGTGTGTGTGTGTGTGTGTGTGTGTGTGAGAGTGTGTTGGATCAGATCGTAGGCAGAATTCGTCCATTATTAACATATTACGTTGTCAGCTCTTGTGCAATGTCGGCGTTGTCTAAGGATCCTATGCAGATGTCAAAACACCAGGTATTGTAAGCTAAACAAAAGAGTTCGTATCTTTCACCTTCATTACTTTTTCCATAGGTTAGTGACAAATTGCATTATAGACAATAAAATGGTATATACGCGACCTTCGAGTGTCCTTTATATCGATAAAAACATTCTGCCAATGAATATTGCATTAGTTAGTTGAATGTCATGTATTGTGTCTGCTATTATAAACCTGCTTCACATATTCCCGATCCTCATTATGTTTTGACGAAAGCTACCCAGGGTTACACCGTTAATACCGCAGTGGGAATCCTGTCAGCATCACTCGGCACTACAGCGGTCACAAAGGTTGCAAGGTAAGATCTCAGCACAACCGTGAATTAAATTCCCATAGAAGGAAGGATGGACAAGCTGTGGTCGATCATCATCATTCAAGGTTCGTTAACAAATATTGATAAGAAAATCATTAAGATTGTAATGATGCCGCTATTACTGATAAATATTAAACTTGCTTCCGTTTCAGTGATCGCTTGTGCAGCGTTTGAATGGGAGGTGCATTCAGACATGGCGCCTTCAGGTGTGCTACCACCTCTTCAAACGGTGCAGACACCAAGTGTGAAGGAATGTATAAGACAATGCGAAACATTGAATGGACATTGCATGGCAATAAGCTTCACTCGAACAAAAGGTTCTTGCAAAACTTTAACTTGTAGCCTGCTGCGGGAAACAGAGCACCAACCGACGAGCAGTGGCAAAGTGTACTGGGCCATAAAAAGTGAATTCTTCCATATATATATATATATATATATATATATATATATATATATATATATATATATATATATATATATATATATATATATATATATATATATATATATATATATATATATATATATATATATATCTATATATATATATATATATATATATATGTATATATATATAAATAATATTGCTACCAAACGATTAATTAAATAACAAATACAAATCTTCCTCCGCGTTAAATGCGTCTAGAGATGATGTGTTTGTTTTTCAGAACATGTGCGCATTCGTTATGCGCCGTCAAGGTATCTCAACAGGCCTGGTGGTCCATGGTTGAATATACTTCTCGGTATGCAGCTTCGTCGAGGCAAAGTGGTAGGTATAAGTGGACATGCCCAGCAATCTGGAGCTGTTCAACTAAGCACATGGCGGCGAGTATCTACGCTCGGTATGGTCCTCGAAGCGGTACATGTTGAGCTGATATCGATTGAGAAAGGGGTCTTCGAGCAGGTGAAACTATGTGTGATTTATGGCTCCTTCCATTTATATCAAAGTGCACACCTTTCATATACCTGACCACCAATATTGCTCAAATTTCAGATGATAAACACTTCTTGGTTGACGCAGAAGGGTGATATGTTGGGTATATCTTACAGCGATTTAAATGCGGACGGAGTGTTTTCCTATGAACAAAACAGCAACATGCCGATGTCGTACGACTATAAATATTACTTCTTTGGGCTCACCTGTTCTTCTAACATCTACGATGTAAAACAAGGAATGACTTTTGATGCAGGGCAATGTGATGTTTTTTATAACCGATCAGCACCTCTTTCGCTTGAAATGATTTTGACTGTCTAATTCATTGCGTCGCAAGGTAACCAGTGACAACAAACTTCCGAAAAGCACATGCATCGTTGCAGAAATGCAGGGCGCTCTCAAGGCCGCATGAGGTATCATCAAATAGCAAGAGAAATTTAATCTACTGAATAATTTAATTTTTAATTACCATGAACGCGTTAAATGCGTCATGATTTATATATATATATATATATATATATATATATATATATATATATATATATAATATATATATATATATATATAAATATATATATATAAATATATATATATATATATCTTATATATATATGTGATATATATATATATATATATATATCTATATAAATATATATATATTTATTTATACATATATAATGTCTAAAATATATTTATATATATAAATATATATATCCTTCTCTATATATATATGTTTATATCAAATATATATTTTATTATACATCTATATATATATATGAATATATATATATATATTTATAGATTTATATATACATATACAGTATGCAATTTTGTCTCTAAATTTTCTAGTTTATATCCTATCTAGACTTGCATCACGATCTTATCACATGCTCTTGGATGGCGGGGCTTAATCACGTCTTGGTTATGATTCTAAGTAACACAGACATTACAGCTATCCTCCATCAGTCATCAATGCTGGAAGGCCACGTGGTCTTCCGTATTAACATGAAATATATTGTTTTACTAATACACACAATTGGGTTTGTTTTTTGGAATTGGCATTGCCTGCACTAGGGTTCATGACATGCACAGGTTTGAGCTGAGAGAATCACAACACTGCAAATTTACCATTGAAAGCAACAACAGTTATAAGCCGTTCAACTGTCCTTGTGTCTTGGTACTCACGTACCCTTAAAAAATGAATTTGTATTCCCAGTGTCATATTCCTGATTAGCATGTGAACCCATAATAAAGAAATGTTGCTTAAAAGCAATTGTACCCATATTGCATGATGAAACATTGCATATTCAACAGGGCTAGTGGGAATAGGCTTATAGAATTTGTATTTATCATGTACCTGTGGATGGGGACTCACTGTGTTCATGGTACAAATATGCTGCATAAGGTGAAGCAATGCTGTATGAACAAGCTAAATCAATGTAAGTTTAAGCTATTGGCGGTATTTCGGAATGTCGGAAATGAAGTATTTTTCTTTTGGAAGGTAGTTTCATGCAAAACCATCATTGTATTTATGGATGAAAATGAAAAGCAGATAATTAAATTGCTGTACACTATTATCTTGATGCGCAAATTTAAAACATCTTCAAACACCACTCTCAATGGATACGGTGACACTAATATACCTTTTGGAATGCTATGTTCATCCAGATATCAGGGCCAGACTGTATTGTCTGTCTGAAAACAATGTGTTTCAACCTTTAAATGTTAAGCGCTTCTGGATTGAAGCAGAAAAATGACATGTAGGCGGAGTGTTTTCACATGAACAAGACAGAAACATACCGATGGCGTACGACTATAAATATTACTACTGAGGACAGACATATTCTACTATATGGTGATGTAACACCCGTGATGCCCCCCAAAGTACGGTCTTAGTTGACAGATCACCATTGAAATGACTTTAACTATACGTTTCATTGCTTCCCAAATTATTTTAGCAATATTCACCATTATGTTCTTATAAACTTCGTCTTACTCTCCCTCCAGATTCTTTCACCCCCTAATATTTTTATTCTCCCCTGGGTGAATCGTTTACCAGCACTTGTCTAATTTGTTTTCGTTGCACAAACTGAACAATAAGATTTGTATTTGTCATATACCTGGCACAACAAATAGCCATAGTCACAATCTGGAAGTGCTGTTATTTCCCACAAAACATGTTAAGTTGATGATTCTCTTCCTTATCATTTACATAGTCCCAGAGGAGCACAAAGTGTAGACCGACACGGTAAACAATGCTGATCAAACGTTTTATATTTGTCCGATTATATGAGCATTGCTTATGTGCTGATAGGAACACAGGCCAGGGAATTCGCCTTCAAAATCATCAACGACTCATTCTGTCGACTGCATTTGAAGATCTGACACTTATTAAAAGCTTTAATTTCTAGGCTTTCTTTGTTTTGATTCTCCTTCGTTTTTGTACGGTTACTCGCTGCTTGTGTTGCTGGAGTGGGGACTAGCCAGAGAAATAACACGAGTCGAGGAGTAGAGTTGCTTATTGGGTTTATTTAAGTTTCAACAATGAAACCTCCCTGAGATTTCGGTCCGAATCTTGTCTCTGATTAATCTCCTTGATTGACCCATGCGTGGCCCTTATAAAGCTGGCTTGCTTTCCCGTGACCCTTAACCGGTCCACACGATAGGCCAGGCTAAAACAATCCCCGCGTTACATTGTGTAGCATTGACTTGCAAGCGGGTCCACCCTCAAAGTGGACCCGCTTGCAAGTCAATGCTATACAGATTGTTACAATCAGGGTTACACCCATCCCCACCAAGTGCTATGATGCAACTCGGGCTGTCGTTATGATAATCAAGGGGGAGGATTTTTAAACACTTATGAGCTAGGATAGTATTATAACACACTTACCCTCCCAGCCTTGACAGTGGAATGTGAGAGACGCTTCACCACCATGAAGACAATATGGAACGATCATTCGGTAGTTCAAGTTTGCAACTGATTCTGTCACCAGCGACAAAGACGCCAACCTTCACCAATTTTTTACAATTTTGGAACAGTACGGTTCAGACGACCCAACTACAATGGCCAGAAACGTGTCAGAGTGATGCTGATAAGGATCAGTATTTAGTGAAAGTACCAATATGCGATAGCAGTGTTAATGATTAGTGCAGTGATTGAGATGAATGATTTGTGTGCAATGTCATAGCGGTGGCGGTATATGATACATTGGTAATATTTACAAATATTTGTTACGGAACAAATAAATGCAGACTTGTACTGTACACTTCAGATATTCCACAACGTGACAGGCAAAACATAGAAAGCACGTAAAAGCTGCACGGGGTTGGGTTTGGTGACTTCCAACAATTACTGTACGACTAAATTGTTCATTATGCGTGATGAAAGTTGTATAACATAGGAAGCAGGCTGTGATGTTAGACCTATTGGAAGCAGGCTGTGATGTTAGACCTATTGAAAGCAGGCTGTGATGTTAGACCTATTGGAAGCAGGCTGTGATGTTAGACCTATTGGAAGCAGTGCCGTAGTTAACGTTGATTTATTCCCATAAACGTGACCTATTGATTTACAATAACAACATCTGGGTCTCTTGGAAAAAGGAATTCAAGGGTCCAGTGAAGATGTTCTATTCATTAAGTACGATTGTGATATTCTGGATCAGTATGTGTATCATCATCGTCCATAATGTAAGATGATTATATTCAACAGGACCAGTGGGAAAAGGCTTCTTGTATTAGTTTGTTTGTTAACTATTTTTCGGCAGGGTTTCCATTGTTCTGGTACCCTGGTGGGCCTCCATGCCGTAAATAAGACACAGGGAGCTGAACAATGCATTATGACCAAAACCACCGGCAAGTAAATTGAAGTTTTTGGAAAATTTTCTGGATATCGGATTTCTCATCCAACCTCACAACGTGGTTTGGTCATCATCTCCAATGTAGCCTCGTCAATGTCACCTGTGTCAAGTTGAAACGCAAATAAAGAGAGAGCCCCTAAAAATATTTGCACATGCTGGTTTAGTGAGGTTTCTCAATGTGAATATGACACCGCCATTTATGTTGTCTTTGAATATTCAAAACGCCTTAACTGTCATAGGAATTCCAGCTACACGCTGATATGCCAGAAGCACTGGCTTCAAATTAGCCCCATTGCCTTCTTCACTTTCTTCCTAGTAGCCGAATCTTACCAAATAGGTCTAAAACTACCATTATTATGTATATAGATATCTATTTGTCTAATTGAGAATACCGTCTGGTGGCAACTTGGTATCGGACCGCAACACAAGTAACTCCTCCTTTACAAAGCCACGGAGTGGTCCATCTAACAAATAGTATAGTACAGGAGCCAATGTTGGCCAAGCCTGCCTTTCCGGAAGCTGACTCGTTGATGTTGGCTCGACAGCTTCGTCCTTGGCGTCTGTAAGCGTGGCCTTAGCCTCACGGAGCTCTCTCAGAAGATTATCCTGATTGGCTTTTCGAGCTGCAACACCCTTTCATCCTGCCGCAACCCTTTTAGCGTTTTTTGTAGGTAGCTCTCTGGTCACTGACGTTATCTCTACCAGTGTTGTCTCCCCTTGATTCGTGTTCGTTTCTTCCATGTTTACTTACTAAATTTGTTTGTCCAATTGACAGCTATTGGTAAGCATATGCTAAGAAAATGCTATAGCAGAGTTAAGCAAATGCTACAGCGTAGTAATGTTTACCTCGTCTTCCTCTCCCCCTGCGGTGCTTACTACATTTGTTTTTCCAAATTGACAGTGTTAACAAACTAACTTTTGTTAAAGCCACGGTTAATGGAGCTAAAAACATTCCATAGCGATGATATAGCTCACAAGTGGCAGTGCTTAGCGCGTGTCCAACAAACGGGTCAGTCTCCAGGTCTGTAATAAGCTTTGGCTGGTGTTCTGGTAGGATTGGTAGAAACGTACAAGCAATACCTGAGTATAGCCGTAGCACTGTCTGACCTAGAGTGTGCTTCATGATAGCGCCTAGCCAAGCCTTGTATCTCACATGCAGCTTTGTGATCTCTTCATCGGACATTGATTCAACCTGGTCAATTGTAAGGCGCTGATCACCAAGGTACTGACGGGCCTGACCCCCATCTATGACAGCAGCAAGCCTATCTCTCTTAGAAGACATATCCCCACTGGATTCCGCTCCCTCAGACTTTGTCTCCACTGGGCTAGCCGTGTCCTGTTCAAGGAGTTTATCAATAATGGTATCAGGATCCATGAATATACATATACACCATCGAAGTCTAATATATTGCACTGCTGCCCAGATGAAGATACCTAAATTGGTTACTGAGGCAGCGGCTGCTATTTGGGCCAATATCACTTCAATCGACGGCATATGCAGTAGGTTGAACAGTTTTTAGCAGAAGTTTTGCGTGCTTGGTCTTTGCTAGCAGCTGGCGTACTGTGGCACATTCCTCCCTTGTTGGGATCACATCATTCTCACGTAAGGCGTCTTCAAACGAGTCACGGTCCCTGGTGTGAAAGAGCACTATCCAGCGAGTCTGCTCACGTAGGTCCTTCAGCACAGAGTTGTACTTTTTGGTGAGGACCCAGACACATTGATGGGCATGGCGGCCGCTAAAGGCCAGTTCGGATAACATGTCTTTCTTCTTGGTTAGGGCCTTTGTTGCCGAACAGTTATCAATAATGTACAGGGTAGGCATGCCCTTAAAACAATGATAGAAAGCCCTCAAGTGGTCATGGAGCCGCTCCCCTGGATCAACGACGGAGACCTCTGAATCATCCCACACCTATGACCGCAACTGATAGGCCTCGTTGAAACGGATGGCAGGGCAGAGGATTATATTATGCAGAGGATTATATTTTTGTGATCTGAATGGTGACACCCTCAGACGCATTCTCCACGGCCCTGCCACTACCGTGCAGCTGGTCGTCATCACTCGTCCTTAAGTCGAGCCACAGAGCATACTTACTGGTTAGGTACTCGCCTAGGGAAACGTCCGACAATGCCAAGACTTTTGCAGCTATTGCTACACTGGGGACTCGTTTACTCATTGCTGCAAAGGCCTTCTTCACCTCATCCCGCTGCTGATAGCCACGCATGCCCTGGGCATAGAGTTGGTTTGGGATGCCCTCAATGGTCACCTCAACTTTCGTAATCTTTGGGTTGTAGAACGACTCTGTCTTCCTGGTGAATGAGGCATTGGCTGGGTCTTCAAAGAGCAGTAGGATGCCCTTCATGCTGCGAGTCAGCACGTTCAGGTTGATGTTCCACAGTGTATCTCTTTTATTGTATGCAAGCTTCCTGTGACAAAGCACACGCTCATACAGAATTGCAAGTCAGCCTGTGTAGTGGGTGCGTTTCATTCACTCTAAGGAGATGCCATCAATTTTGCAGCTGGCTTGTTGCGTGAATCACGCGGTTGTAGTCGTTGAATGTGAGCTCGTATGCCAGCCTGTCACTAAGTCCACTCTGGTAGAATGGCATGTGGCTCTCGAGGGGTTTAAAGTCAAGCGGAACATAGAACCTGTTATTATTAACATCGGCTAGGTCTTGTCCTCTTCCTCGCCCTCATCCTTGTCTCCTGCCCCCACTCGTATCTTAGTTGCGTTTGTCATCTGATGCGTCAATGCCCTGATACTGGAGGCCCTGTCTCTCCAGTGCAGTCTGCCACAAGTCGTGGTAACAGTGGTACACATCGCTGTCATCAATAGACATGACCTCATTGCCAGAAATCTTGATTGTTATTTTCTAAACCACGGCGTGACCCAGGTTTTGCACGATACTGTGGTTAACATCAGTCGAGGTCAGCGTGATTGTAAAAGCCAGCTTTGCTGTCCCTGGAACAATGACGTCGTCTGCGCCTAGATTGTGGGAGCGAAGCAGCATTTGTTGGTTGTGCTCAATAGTGCTTGGATTGTTTGTAATAACTACAGACTTTCGCACGCCCTTTACCCCGAGAGGTTCGCGTATCCGGCTGTATGGATTGAGTTTGCGTCCGTAATTACTCGACATGTTCAATGCTTATTTACAATTATATCTTTAACATAATGCTACAGCATTATATCTTAAACATGGAGTTTGATAACCCAACATTTAAAGACGTAGTGGAGGAGGATTGGCACGACGCTGGAAGAGAGGATGAGTTACTCCCTGTGGTCCCTATCCCCGAGGCCCCCTCTCTCCCACCTGTTATAGAAAGGGGAGTTAAGGCTGCCTCTGCAAACCTTGAACGTCTGTCGACCGCGACCCCCTTATCTTCCTCGCATCACTTCACGCCACGCAATTACATGATCAGTTGATCCACCTGTGTGCGATGTCCTTGTGGCCAACTGGCGCCATCCTTGTCCACTTGATGCGAGATTCCGTGTGAATGCGTTTCCAGCAACAGTGGTCTTCCAATCTGTCATGCCGTGTGGTTCGAGTCTATTCACAGACTCGATGGGGTCCCGAAGGGGGTCGGCGTCCATGGTAACTCTGAGCAGACGACAGTAAGAGTGAGACGCTGGAATAGCGGGAATGGCGCGCGCGTCGTCACGCGTCTTAGTGACCTCATTTTTCGTGTCTGTGTTCATTTCACGTGTGCTTGGCGCTGCAGCCAGCTGGTCAGCTTTCCGGTCTGTGTCAAGTTAACGGCGCGTTTGTCAGGTCATAGGAGCGCTATTCACGCTGATAATTGGTGACACACCCGCATTTTGATGATGTCAGCGCCGTATCGTCTATCATTGCTCAACTGCAGTGGTGGTCGCGACTTATTATCCTAGCTGTCGTCACTGGAGAAAACCCGGACCTGGGATTTTCCATAGAGGCCAGTCAGAGAAACGATGTTTTTAAAGAGACTGTTCAGCCCCATATTTGCAACTAGGTTGCCTAGCAACCTGCTTGACAGCCGCACCTTGGAAACCAAAAGTTTAAAGATATCAGACTTTGAGTCGCTACACGGCGTTGCGGTCTCGGGAAATAGATCCTTACTTTGGCTGTCGACATTTTTGTTGTCGGAAATTACCCTTTATGCTTGTCGGTCTAATGTTTATCGCAATGATGACCACAACTTTAATAAGTGGATATTTGATTTTTTAACCTTATCGGCAGTATACACATCGTAATGATTTACAGGTGTGGTTCATGGTTTTAGGGAGGCACCGTTATCGATGGTACGACACAACTAAATGAAAATGTTGAAATAATAAAGTTGAAAATTTATCAGCATGGTTTTCGAACAAGTAAAATTTGCGGTCAAATTAAAATATGGAATCATTTATGTCTGCGTTAAACGTGGTAAAGTATAAACAAAATGATCCCTGAGTGCCCGATATGAGGCTGAACAGTCTCTTTAAGATGCCCTGGGATCTACAATGACGACGATATATATCGGGTTCTATATATCGGATTGAGCAACTTGTGAGCGCGCTCTGTTTCTTGTATATGATAAACTTTTGCGTCATTGCCCCAGCCGGGTGGCTCAGCGGCGCGAGTTCGCAACTCTGTGTGGGTAACGGGCTTGAGCCAAGTATTAATTCCTATCTTTGGTGAAAGCGAGATTGTGACCAGCCTATGCAGATAACATGGGGAATTCTCTGGGTTACTGACGTCCTCCCGGAGGGTGTCAAACGGGCCAACCTGGCATTGTCTAATGTAGTAGCTTATTGACCGAAGGTATATTGGTATAATAAAATGCATTAATACAATGAAAAACCTGATCATATCCACACATCTTGTAAATACAGTTTAAATCATTAAACCACATTTATAAGGGAACATTCGGACACACACACATACACACCCCACACACACATGTGTATGTGTATGTGTATGTGTATATACATATAGAGTGAGAGTGGCGTGCAGCTGATGGGGGGATGTGGTCAGTCCAGACGTCGCTTGTGTTTCAAGTAGGTGTTCATTAGAATGAGGAATGAATTGAATCTGTAGAAGAGGAAGAAGGGGATGGTGATATGTAGGAGGACAGCGAAGTGGCCCTCATAATACTGGCTCTGGCTGTCATGGATACCGTTCGTCTCGATAACACTGTCGCTGAGCCATAGTGTGACGTTAGTGACGGCCATGTAGAGGAGACACTGACGCAACCACCAGACGCGCCGCGCGTCGCCCTCCACGGACCCAGCGCGCACGCGACTGGCGTACAGCATCAACGCTGTCTGCATATACACCTGGATCAAATTAAGCAGTGCGTCGGATATGACGAGGTTTGATGAGTCGACCTTGCCGGGGATGCAGTTGATTGGGTAGAACTTGCATGCCAGCGAGGGAAAGAGCACAAGCCAGAGATGTACAGACGTTCCCAAAGTCGAGGCCAGCGTCACCAGCTCCATACCCTTGTAACTGCCATAGTCCGATTTGAACCGCTTGTTGATGAGATAGAATGCACCTGTTGACGTCATTAAGAGCAACACCCATACGGCATGACGGAAGTGCAGGTAGTGTTTGGTGGTCCCGGCAACTAGGGAATAGATTCCGAGCGCCAGGTAGAGAGGGTTCGACAACACGGCTGCATAAACCAAGCATGAGACGGGGATGTTGCAGTGGATGTTGCCATGGCACCACCGTTGTTGGCGTGATGAGGAATTTTGAAGCTGTCCGGTTGTCGAATACCAGTGTTCAGATTGCTCACTTACGTCCGATGTCGTCAGCTGAAGCTCACGTCCATCTGGGAGTAAAGTCGTCGTTTCGTCGATCGCGGACGTTCGTCTCGGATCGCTCGTCGTCGGCGCCTCCGACCCAGCGCTGCTTAGCATGTGAGCCGTTATTTTGGCAGCCAGCAAACTGAATTCTATGTCCATCGGATAAAGGTAGCGCGCTGAATCATCGTACAAGTGATACAGACTCGTATTACTGGTACTGCACAAGTAGTCGGTGGGCGTAAAATTGTGTGATATATATGACGGGCACACATCAATCAATGCATAGTGCATGTGTGTCGTTTGCAACAGGTCCCATGTTGTGACATCGCACCAATTACACAGAGTTGCTAGCAAAATGAATACTAGCCCATATTTCACTTTCTTTGATTGACGGAAAATTCTACCGTCAAAATGAAAAGTGAAGACGAGCAGCGTAAATTTGAAGATGATGCTTACAAGGATGTGAACGGCCGAACTGAGGCTTTGAAATGCGAACTGGCACTTGACTGAAGTTGCC
Organism: Urechis unicinctus; assembly: GCA_034190875.2. Classification (NCBI taxonomy): domain Eukaryota; kingdom Metazoa; phylum Annelida; class Polychaeta; order Xenopneusta; family Urechidae; genus Urechis; species Urechis unicinctus. The sequence goes on along the minus strand of CM067342.1, from coordinate 12,606,092 downwards.
AAGCACTGCAACACCGCCATAACTGCGAAGATGTCGCGGAATAAGGTGAAGAAGAAGAAAACTGCCAGGCCTGTCAAGCTGAGGTGCTTCACAAAAAGCTGCTCCATGTTACCGGAAGCGGAAGCAATGCCATCTCTTTTTGACTCCCCGAATGCGCATGTGCAGAAGATGATCATGACAGCGCATGCTAACAGCATGAAGAATGCCAGGGTGATGCTGGCAGCTATTCCGAAGCGGAGTCGTTCGTTAAGTCTGGTCATCCATTGGGCCACAGAGAGAGACACGCCCAGGCCGAGCAGAATGGTCAGTATGAGGAGGGCGCTGATGTGGCCATCCTGTCGCTGGTGGTCACGGTCTTGTCCGCTGCTTCTCAGGTGGACACCCACCGTGAAAGGCCGACAACACCTCGCTAGGACGTCCATCGTGAATACGGAGCTTAGAATGACCCGTCCAGAGAGACTCAGTCTGATGTTACGTTGTTTTCGTTGTCGGCATACAAGGATATGGAAAGGCGCGCAGATCCTGAAGGGAATACCCCACCAGGCATACCGCTGCCTCGTGACACGTTGTTTTTGCTTAGAGAATGATATTTTTAGCGAACAATATACGCGTGTAGGTTTCTGGTTATCGGTTGATAGTGAATTGGTTGTCCTGACGCTGTACCATCCTAACGATGTCTCTCACCAGCTCTATACTGTCTCCACGGGCGCTTGGGCTTGACCATTATGATCTTACCACCAAGCTCACATGCTATGTAACACAAATGCATGCGAGCCTGGTGGTAGGGTCATGATGGTCTAGCCCTAGCGCCAGTGAGTTTCACCCTCAGCGACTTCGATAAAAATAACATTGTACTGCCGCCCTCTTCGTGGTGACCTGGTGCATAAAGGAAAGTGAAAGGGTTTGAAGCTTGTGTGTGTTTGGTGTGACCGATTCTGGCGTGGCTGCGTGGTCAAGGCGAAGATGGACTCATGACACACTCGTGCACAGCCGACAGTCTTAAAGGCATACAGAGTCAGCAGCGGGAATTCGACTCCTACTACTTCCTGGCCATGGTGAGACGATTTAACTTGGTCGGAGTGCGATCAGCGTAATGCGCCAGGTGTTGGATACTGGAATGTCGTCGTGGTAATGAGTAATGCAAGTCGTTACAGCGAAGAGCTGCCCGTCAGCATGATACGATATGGTCGTCATAGTGATCAGTACTCCACGTCGTCATGGTTATATTATTGTGGTCGTCAGGTAATGGCTGTAATGGTCGTCATGGAGATTGTTGCTGCAGATAAACATGGTTTGTGCTGTGGTTACCATTGGTAACAGGCGCTCGTTGTCCGATGCCAAGCTTTCGAGCGTCACAGAATGCGAATGGGTAATGTGTTTTGACCGGACGGTTGGATTTCGAATCTAGAAAACAACATATATCAAGGGCCTGTGAACAAATATATGTCACATGGTATTTGTTAACACTCTGTTCGATAGTTGCAGACCATGCTTTTTGAACTGTCATGTTTGAAATAGTCCGGATTGCGCCTCGTTTTGAAGATATACATGTCGACATGTGCTCATCGATGATGCCACCACGACTGCAATTGTATTGGTAGTCCATGTCAGCTGAATACATCCACTTGTGATTATAGGTGAAAATTGTTCATTATCATCAAAACATGTGATAAAACCAAATAACTCGCCAGGTTTTATACGTTCAAGGTACCTGACTTGAAGTGTGAATTTGTGCATTGCGTTGGGATCGAACATCGTCGCGCCGCTATCTATATAGCTCCCAAGCGCTGGGAAGCTTAACATTTGGATGCGCTAGTGGTCATGGAGATAGGGCGGTGATTGTCTGTGGGATCAATAGTTCTCGCTGACACGCGAAGCCTTTATTTGGACTTTTCCTGGGTTGCCCCGGTCGGACGGTGATATTTGTATACACCATCCCGAATCTTCATTTTCCGCGCAAATGGTTAATGTGTTTTAACAGGACCGTGGGATTTAGAATCTAGAAAACAACATATATCAAGAGCCTGTGAACAAATATATTGGACCGCGCAAAAAGCTCACCCCCGATCGATGCGTTTCTTTAAGAAATGCATTTAATATAGACTTCCGAGAAATCCAGATGCGATATCCACCATTTTGGTAAATATAATGTCACATGGTATTTGTTTGCGATAGTTGCGGACCATGCTTTTTGAATTGTCATGTTTGAAATAGTCCAGACTGCGCCTGCGCGCAGCTACTACCACCTCGTTTTGAATGTGCTCATCGATGATGCCACCACGACTGCAATCGTATTGGTAGTCCATGTCAGCTGCATCACTTGTGATTATAGGTGCAAATTGTTCGTTGGGATCGAACACCGTAGGACATCTACCCAGACGTCCTGTAGGGCTACTTCCTGGGACCCATGTATGTGTTTTGCTGAGAGATGTGATTGATATTGTACTGGGTCACCAAATTCATCAAGGAAGATTGTCGGTTCTGCAATGCTCTGTTTGTGATTGAAGAAAGACATGTCTATCTGTAGCGCATTTAATTGCCACAGGACGGCCAGATATTTCCATACATAGTACTGGGGATGGAGCCGTGCGTCTGTACCCGACGATGTCTGGCTCTCAGCTGGACACCAGAACTGCCGCACAGATGTACATCCCATAACGGGATTATTTTGCTGGTCAGCAGGGCGTGGCCGACTGATGGTTGACCCGTATGGTAGCGGGCTGACAGCGGAGAGGCACCATTTGCTGCCTCCAGTAGCCTCCAAACACCCTCCTCCAATTTGCTACTCAACTCCCCCTCACAGTTGAGATGTCATGGAGAGAGGGGAATAACCATCATGTTCCTGTTGTTAATAATTTGTGTCGCACGTTTGCGACAGAATTTGAATTTCATTACCGTGTATAAAGTGCCTCTCGCTGGCGGGGTTCAGCTTCTTTGACTGAGCAAACCGAGAACTGGGGTCGTCCTGCCATCGGGGGATAACCAGCCATTAACAGCAGATGAACTGAAGAAGCCAGGCATTCTCGACGCTGCGGGGGTTTACTTTCAAGTCTGATTTTATTATAGGAAAGTTAAAATTGAGCCCTTAGCTCAGGCACTCGAGTCATATCATGCCCTTCCTCTCTGGCTTCTAGTATGTATTATACTAGCAGTCAGAAAGGAGGGCGATTCATGTCCCGTGAGCGCATGCCCCGCACAAGCTGGGGTTGGTGTTAGTGACTAGGGCGCAAACGTGCAGCGGTCGCCTGATCGGCCTTGATACTGTCGGCAAGACTGGTAGTTTGGCGGGAACTGATGTTATGTTCGTTCCGGCTGCATCGCTAGCTCTGCTGAACCCAGTGTGTATAGCGACATCAATTACGTTTACTCCGTGTGTGCGTCTTCATCAGACTAAAGAAGTATTTTAATGCCATTCGTACGCGTGTACTGGTGCAGTTGAGTAATCAAATATATATATATATATATATATATATATATATATATATATATATATATATATATATATATATATATATATATATATATATATATATATATATATATATATATATATATATATATATATATATATATATATGTTCTATGTATCCAGTTAAGTTGATCCGGGAACATTAAGCTCCTTGATTTGATGAGAGTATCCTATTCTGTCGCGACCGTGTGACTCGTCGTCCAGGTATGCCACGCATCAACCGTTTCGCCCAGTTTTCATTTCCTTAACCTGTCTATATTGTAGTATTACCCAACCAAGTAACCAAAACGCGTCATCTTATTTGTTTATGAATGAATCACCTCTCACGTGATGCGGAGAAACCATGGTTTATATTTGCTGTTATTTTCCATCGTCCTAAAACCTCAGAAACCGCACATCTGGTTATCTCTCCGAATTCATCTCCAGTTACAGCCAGTTTCTTCAGCTTCTTTCACTCGATGGGATGATATCAAGAAATTTCACGCCCGTATAAAGTTGGCAAGTGTCTGTTAACTCGCTACACAACTGAACAGATTCTATGAGTTTCTTCAACGTCTGTCTTCTTCACCAACGTCCAAGTAACCGTTTTCAAAAAGTTTCTTTGTCTCGAAGCCAGTGTTGTCGCTTTCTGTCACCCACGTGTTGCTCTAAGCCACGCCCCTGCGTTTCTCATCGTGAGTCAGAGAGACAACTGACACTTCAACGCGATTCCACCAGAGGCGTGTTGCTGAATCTACAGCTCGCATGGGTCACTCCAAGTCAAGTAGAATTTAAACCAAATTTTGTGCTTTAAGTTTTAAATATCAATAACTAAGGCTGGTTTGACTTTGGAGTATTGACTTCTATATTTGGACACAGCTTCCCAGATGTGTGTCTTCTGTTTGAGAAAAACAATCTACCAATGGACTTATTTATCCCGCTCGGACAATATCTGTGGGAAGAGGTGACTGTTTGTCAAAGTTGCTTTCGAGGATTTGAACTCGTTACAAATGGAGATTGGAAGAGCATATTCGGCAGCAGCGAGCGTGCAGCTCGAACGCTATTCGCGTCTTGTTTTGGGGATTCTCGGCCATGCATTGACTGATCTGAAATCTACACAGCAATTTCTGAAGGAAGATGAACAGCGATCGGGAGATTTTGTTTCTCCTAATTCGCTACATGAAAAAAAGTGAAGAAGGCAATGGGGCTAATTTGAAACCAGCCCTTCTGGCATATAAGCCTGTGGCCGGAATTCCTATGACAGCTTAGGCGTTGTGACTATTCAAAGACAGCATAAATATTTGTGTGGGCGCTCACTGTTTTTACATTAAATTTGCCACAGGTGAAATTAACGAGCCTATATTGGAGATGATGACCATACCGTATTGTGGGGAGGATGACATATGGCTGGTGAACGCCACACGCGTAGCTAGATACCAAACCAAGTAATTGAAGATATTTTACATGACATGATTCTGCGGGCTAATTCACTTAGATTATGATTCCAAAACATTAATGTATGAACACCCTGCCTTTATAAAAAGTTGTCCAAGACTTCGCCTTGTTGGAGTGACTGCAACGGAACCCCCGGGGTCATGTTATATATTCAGGGAAAAATGAGAATATCAGCACAAATAAATATTCATCTAGCGGAATGAATGTTGTTAATGGATGGCGATTTGATGTTCCTGTATGTGTATATAAAAGACATTTGACAGCGTACGCAGTAATGGGATTATGCGTTATAATACCCTTGCTATATGCTTACTCTTTGTAAGTTCCGTTCACTATAGAACCGAGAACATTAACAAAGCCTTCACAATTTATTTATTTACGGTACTAGCGGTTCCTTTATATTATACCTTTCTGCACAGCGTAATTATAAAATGATTCGTAACAATTGGACACCATTTCGCCAATTCAATAACACAATAGGAGGCTTATTGTGATCTCTCAATCCATACAATGAAAATAAAGTATTGTGTAATTCACTTTCTTAGCTGTCGTAGTTGTGGGAGTAGTATGGCAAGCCAAATCGAACGAATTATTTGTTGCTTTGTAAGACTAAGATATCCTCTTGAATGTACGAAAGATTATATGATTCGTCTAATATGTTCTAACAAATACACATTGTTGATCAGCATACATAGGACCTAATGTGGAGCTTTTCAGAGACCTGATGGCAAATTATGAGGCAGGCATCAAACCTGAAGCCTATCTTGGGTCTCAAGTGGGGGGTCAAGTGGGGGCTAGAGTGGGGGCTCAAATGGGGGCTCAAGTGAAGGCTCAAGTGAAGGCTCAAATGGGGGGCTCAAGTGGGGGCTCAAGTGAAGGCTCAAATGGGGGGCTCAAGTGGGCGCTCAAGTGGGGTTAAAGTGGAGGCTCAAGTGGGGGCTCAAGTGAGGGCTCAAGTAGGGGCTGAAGTGGGGCTAAAGTGGGGGTTCAAGTGAGCTTCTCCTTGATGCAGATCAACAGATCATACAGCTCGTAGCAGCTACAGTTTAGGTGTATATGTTTTATGGTAGTCCGCGGTTAACTACGCATTATTCAGTAGTCTCTTTGAAAAAAGGATTATTTGTATTCGTGAACATATTCTAACAGGCACTCAAATGGTGATATGATATACAGACTGCTTCGTGCCACGAGGTCTTTAAGGTCGCACTCCTCTTCAATGGGAAGCAAAAGATTCTAATACATAATTACGTAGCACTGGGCCCAACAGGCGTTTGTCATACTTACTTTGATGTTGCAACATATACACGGTGGATAGCCTAGCAGCTGTCTTTCTGCAGTCACTGAAACATGGGATAAAGAGGTTTCATGGTGGATCCATGTCAGCAATACATCAAATTCATTGATTTGTGTCGCTGTGGCATTTAAGCATCACGAGAAATGGAAATATACACTACAGTGGGCACAAAGGTCGCAGAGTAAGATCTCAGCACAACCGTGAATTAAATTCCCACAGAAGGAAGGATGGACAAGCTGTGGTCGATCATCATCATTCAAGGTTTGTTAAATATTGATAAGAAAATCATTAAAATTGTATACTGCCGCTATTACTGTTGTATATTAAACTTGCTTCCGTTTCAGTGATCGCTTGTGCAGGGTTTAGATGGGAGGTGCATTCAGACATTAATACACATAATGGGTTTGTTCTTTGGAATTAGAATTGCCTGCACTGGAGTTCATGACTTACACAGGTTCGAGCTGAGAGAAACACAGCTCGCGAATTTGCCATGGAAAGCATCAACAGATTTAAGCCGTTCGACTGTCCTTTTGTCTTGGTACTCGAAACAGGCCACGTACCCTTAGAAAAATGAATTTGTATTCCCAGTGTCATATTCCTGATTAGTATGTGAACCACTAATATAGAAATGCTGCTTAAAAATTTTCGTCCATATTGCATGATGGATCATTACATATGCAACCGGGCTAGTGGGAATATGATTATAGAATTTGTATTTATCATGTACTTGTGTACGGGGACTTCCTGAATCTGATCGACCATTGGGCGAACATGGTAAAAATATACTGCATAAGGTCAAGCAATGCTTTATGAACAAGCTTAATCAATGTAAATTTAAGCTATTGTCGGAAATAAGTATTTTTGTTTTGGAAGGCAGTATCATGCAAAAACCACAAAATCATAATTGTATTTATGGAAGAAAATAAAAAAAGCAGATAAGTAAATTGTTGTACACTATTATCTTGATGCGCAAATTCAAATATCTTCAAACACCTGCAATAACATCATATCATTATGACACTTGTCACCATCTATAATCTGTCGCTAGTCGGACGGTAGCCATCGTGACACGTCTTCATATGGCATTGCCACTTCAAATGCTGTTTCGGTTTTGTGTATAAAGACAAAAACGAAAAATATCACAGTCGAACGACTGGCAAGTAAGCACTTTCTGTCATGCCGAGTCTTTGAGTGCTTCATGAGTTTAGAGAAAATTACATTCAACGTATCCCACCCGCTCAGCTGACTATGGATGCTCTATCGTTGATGTAGTGTTGCTGATATTTTGCTTATAAATAAAACTATATCAATTTATCATTTCTATAGCTTCGTTGTGTCATAGCTTCAAACAATCAAGTCGATGACATCAGGGTACTGGGGTACTTCAATCGGCGTAGGATATGCTGCTTGCTTTACCTGGAAAAACTGCTAATCCGAAATGCTGCTAGTGCATAAAATAACCGTACCAATAAACTTCTAATGTTACTGCCAACTCGAAGTAAACAGCTTTTATTTCAGATTAAATCCAAGTCATTTTAATATTGCTTTGGCTGCGGCGCACTTTGCGTGAAACGTATAGTGACACTTTGTCATTACATATGATTAGCCATGACTGATCCATTCAAAAGGGGCTGGACAAAAAGTCACCAAACATTGCTTGCATTGATAATTGCGTTCTAAGTGTTCAGTGCTATAATGCATGCAAACCAAAGCGTCGCTCACGTCTGCTCGATTTAAATGCAATGTTTACGAAATTCCAATACCACCTGCTCCTAACTATAAGTTGACATGTGAACATCAAGCTTTTGTGTAAATTTAAACTTTACATGTTTGGCCACCTTGTTTTTGAACCATTGATATCTAATCTAATTGTAATAAACAATCACATGCTAGTTGGTGGTGGACTTGTTTTGATATCGACGTCAATTCAGGCTATCCCATCATTATCGCCCATCCCAGGCGGACATCACACAATTCATTGTAGTTTACTCAATGGTTTAAACGGAATTATTTAATCCTGCCAATGAAATGTTAGTTTCAGTCGTTCACAGACACGTGATCCGATACATTATGACCTCTGCATACTGGAATCGGTTCTCAAGTAAAATCAGGACGTTATGATCTAATGTTCTGGAAGTTCGAATGCACGGATGCTGCTTACCACAGGCACTCGAGTTCGTACATCATGATTTGTTATCTGCCTTGCATTATGATATCATTATGCTAGTGGGGGAAATCATCGTGTCCGAACTCGAGTGACTGTTCCTATATACGAGTTGTCAAGGAGGTTTAACACGAGTGAACGACAAACCTGATTACATAGCACACTACCAAATGCTTTTTACTGACTCAGCTACAAACCTGAGTGACATCGTCTGCATCCTTGTGCAATCACAGTTCTACTGACTGACAATGTTGATGGAGTAAGGCAATGACCTTAGGAAGCCACTATCAATATTGGCAGATTCAAGTAAGCTACATTATATCAACAAATAGAGACAAAAAGATATAGATATAGTAGTTTATTTGTGTACTTATAACCAAAAATACATACGTCTTCATGAACATATCAAGTCAAAAGCAGATATTATGGCAACATGCAGCTGCACATAGAAGACAGCGGTGAAAGATCACAGAATGAGACCAACGAGGAACACTTTGTTTAAGTGTTAACATCTTCAACAGCTTTCTTGAACACATGTTCACCCTTCATAAAAAAAAATTCAATTACAATTATCATTAAATACTTCCACAGCCTTATTATAAAGCACACAACAGCTTAGGATTCAGGGATTCCGTTCCAAAGACAGGTCAGAGTGGAATCTTCAGACATTAATCGCTTATGCTCTTGAACTTAAAAGCAAGGTGAAAAGTAACACAGCATTGATAGTGTAAATGCATTTAGAATCAGAATTGCTGTGATTGCCAATAACATTTCAATAAAGCTGGAATTGAACTACAATAAACATCTTCCGCAACAGCTTTAGAGAAGACTACAGTGTGTAAAAGAAACATTTTATACATGAAGCATGCCCAAAGCAATTTGCCAACATACAAACTTGAACATAACAAGACACAATAAGTCAGACACAATTCAGCATTCGATTTTATGTCTCCAGCCCTGCTTATACATTTAACTACTTATAAAAGCCTTATAATATATATATATATATACATATATATATATATACATATATAACATATATATATATACATATATTAATTATATATATATACATTATATGCATATATGTATATATATAAATATATATATATATATATATATATATATATATATATATATATATACATATACATATATAGACACAAATATATACATAATTTTATATATATACAGTATATATATAAAATATGTATATATATATTATATATATATATATATGATGAATTTACAAATATATATAAATTTACAATATGTATATATATATATATATATATATATATATATATATATATATATATATATATATATATATATATATATATATATATATATGTATATATATATAATATGAAGGGTGGGACTCTCTCCTTGACATGGCAGATTACTGTACCACGTACAGTCGTATTAACGAAACAACGAGTACATTAAACACAGGACAGATCACACATACAATATGACTACGAATTTTAAGGCACTTGTGTAGCATGACATGATGGTAATAAATTGAAGGCACACTGATGGAACAGGTCATTTAAGCATCTAGGGGGCGGGTAGAGAGGGGGTGTGATATGACCATGTTGCGCCACACCACTAATATGCCTGGTATATGTATTGTAACGGGGGCGTAATATTAAGTCTAATTAAAGGAACACATGTTTTCATGGCTCAGTTACAAACAAATTGACTTCATGAGAAGATACCAGCTCAACATATCGCAAATCAGCCACAATTAATCCACTCAAACAACAAACTTAAACGGCTAATAATATTATTTCTAAAAGACTGCTTGTGAATAACTAGATATGCGGCTTAAAATGTAAGTCTCCTGCATACTATTTCAAAAGTAAAATGTTACAATAAGCTTTCACAAATGAAAGGACCCTGGCAAAGCTTCATCAGTGTTTCCCCTCCACAATATTACAACTCTTTCGCCTGATACCAAGCTTCAACAGAGCCTGATGAAACGAAGCGCCGGCTGCTACTGCGTAAGGGTGTGCCTCCCTATGAGTTTATGGACGGCTAGGGTTTGATGCCCTGCTGCCGCCAATCAAGGAGTTCTACAGCAAGCTGTCTGAGCAAGTATTATCTGCTGTAGACTATAAGCATGCGCAGAAGGTCTGGGACATGTTTGGGTGTAGAAAAAATGGGCGACTACTATGAGCTGTACCTGCGCACAGACGTGCTGCTTCCGGCGGATGTGTTTGAGATATTGCGCAAGACCTGCCTAAAACAGTACGGTCTGGAACCAGCCAACTACTACACCAGCCCGGTCTGTCATGGGACGCGCTGCTTAAGAGCACAGGTGTGGGGCTAGAGTTATTCACCGACCATGACAAACACCTATTCATTGAGGCCTGGTCGGTAGGATAAGCATGGTGTCGCGTCGCCACGCTGAAGCCAATAACCCGTATGTGGAGGGCTTTTATCAGGATAAGCCAGCAAGCAATTTCCAGTACCTTGACGTAAACAACCTGTATGGGTGGGCGATGAGCCAACTCCTACCCAATGGGGTGATTGAGTGGGCGGATCAGTCAGCAGCCCAACAGATACAGGATCATCCCAACAAAGCCAAAACCGGATATACACTCGAAGTTGATCTGGAACACCCTGCATTGCATGCTGATCACAATGATTATCCACCAGCATCTGAGCGAATGTTTGAGCAAAATGAATGGTTGTCAGACTACCAGAAGAAGCATAGGGGAGCACCGAGGGTGAGATTTAAAAAGGCAAGGGGGGTGACGAAGATTGTGGTTAAGAAGCACCTATGACCACACAGTACATGGAGTCTCTGTTACAAAGAAGCAGTTCCGACATGGAATGAACATGCTATACAGTGATGGTCACAAGATATATGGGCGACACATCAACAAGTCGTCACTCTCCCCGTGTGACTCAAAGCGGTGGATAGTCGCGAACGGCGTAGACACCTCGGCCTATGGTTAGTTTACCGGCAAACTACCATGGCGGAGTCTGGCACGTTGGGGGTCGGGCCCGATCCACCTCCTGTAATTGCTTATGAGCCGCGTAGCCCTGTTGGTGGTCATCTTAGAAAACAACAAAAGCGAGCAGGGAGCAAAAATACAAACGTTGTATAGGCTGTAAACAGTGGTGTAGTATTAAATGTGGGGTGCGCTAGAACCCCCACTCTCTATACTACTGGAGGGGTTTACCGTCGAAGCGTACCTTCAGCTTATCGAATTCTAGGTGCGCATTAGCAAGCGTCAAAAACGGGTTGCCCAAAATCACGTCTTCCTCTACCGCTGCTACGGTACACATTGGTATATGCTCTATATCACCTAGCCGGAAAAGCAAAAGCACTTCACCCACCACATTCAATCTATCTCCCGACACTCACGTGAACTCACTACATGATGCCAACGTTGGTACACCCTACTTGATAAAACATTGTGAGTGGCCCCTATATCATACAGACTGCTTACTGTCACTGTTTTAGGGTGTGGCATCCCAATAAATACTCTAAACTTGCTTTTACCTCTGTTATGAATTTAACGCATAATGACAATGCTTAATCGACATCAACGATGCTACTTGGTTTGGATATTTTTTGGCACTTGCACAGAATCAAATTGGTGAGTTCTAACCACTACTAAAACATGTTTTGTGATCCGTAACTGGCCAAATGCTTACTCTTTGTAAGTTCCGCTCACGATAGATCCAATGATATTAACAAAGCCTCCATAATATATATAAATATATATATATATATATATATATATATATATATATATATATATATATATATATATATATATATATACGGTACTAGCGGTTTCTTTGTATTTTATCTTTCTGCACAGCGCAGTTATGAAATGATTCGTAACAATTGGACACCATGAGGTAAATTCTCATAACACAATAGGAGGCTTGTTGTGATCTATTAATCCAAACAATGAAAATAAACCATCGTGTATTTAACTTTCTTCGCTGTTGTAGTTGTGGGAGTAATATGGCAAGCCAAATCAAACAAATCATTCGTTGTTGTGTAAAGCTAAGAAATCCTTCTAAATGTAACAGGTATTCAAATGGTGATATGATGAACTTGCTGCTTCGAGCCCCGAGCGCTTTAAGGTCGCATTCCTCTTCAAATGGAAGCAAATCATCCTAATACAAAATTGCGTACCACTTAGCCAAGCAAGCAGGCGTTTGTCGTACATACTTTGATGTTGCAACATTTACACGGTGAGTTAAAACCATCTAAAAATACTTTCTTTTAACCGTCATTGATTTTGACGGCTATGCCATTATATACCTAATTCACATATTCCCGATCCTCATAATTTTTGGACGAAAGCTACCCAGGGTTACACCGTTTATACCGCAGTGGGAATCCTGTCAGCATCAATCGGTTCTACAGCGGTCACAAAGGTTGCAATGTAAGATCTCAGCATAACCGTGAAGTAAATTCCCATAGAAGGAAGGATGGATAAGCTGTGGTGGATCTTCATCATTCAAGGTTTGTTAACAAATATTGATAAGAAAATCATTAAGATTGTAATGCTACCGTTATATATTAAACTTGCTTCAGTTTCAGTGATCGCTTGTGCAGCGTTTGAATGGGAGGTATATTCAGGCATGGCGCCTACAGGTGCGCTACCACCTCTTCAAACGGTCCAGAAACGAAGTGTGAAGGAATGTATAAGACAATGTGAGACATTTAATGGACATTGCATGGCAATAAGCTTCACTCGAACAAAAGGTTCTTGCAAAACATTTAACTGTATCCTGCTGCGGGAAACAGACCGCCAACCGACAAGTAATAGCAAAGTGTACTTGGCCATAAAGCGTAAGCTCTTCCATATATAGACATATATATATATAGATATATATATATATATATATATATATATATATATATATATATATATATATATATATATATATATATATATATATATATATATATATATATATATATATATATATATATATATATATATATATATATATATACATTATATATATATATATATATATATATATATATATATATATATATATATATATATATATATATATAATATATGATGTATATATATATAGATGATGTGATTTTTCAGAACATGTGCGCATTCGTTATGCACCGTCAATGAATCTCAACAGGCCTGGCGCTCAATGGATGAATATACTTCTCGGCATGCAGCTTCCTCGAGGTAAAGTGGTAGGTATAAGTGGACATGCCCAACTTTCTGGAGCTGTTCAACTAAGCACATGGAGGCGAGTATCGACGCTTGGTATGGTCCTCGAAGCGGTACATGTTGAGCTGATATTGATTGAGAAAGGGGTCTTTGAGCAGGTGAATCTATGTGTGATTTACGGCTCTTTCCATTTATATCCAAGTGCGCACCGTTCATATTCCTGACCACCAATATCAATAAAATTTCAGATGGTAAACACTTCATGGTTGACGCAGAAGGGTGATATGTTGGGTATATCTTACAACGATTCAAATGCGGACGGAGTGTTTTCCTATGAACAAAACAGCAACATGCCGATGTCGTACGACTATAAATATTACTTCTTTGGGCTCACCTGTTCTTCTAACGTCTACGATGTGAGACAAGGAATGACTTTTGATGCAAGACAATGTGTTGCTACTTATGACCGATCAGCACCTCTGTCGCTTGAAATGATTTTGACGGTCTAATTCATTGCGTCTTAAGCTAGGTCAGTGGCAACAAACTTCATAAAAGCACATGCATCGTTGCAGAAATGCAGGGCGCTCTCAAGGCTACAGGGGCTATCATCCATTTGCAAGAGGAATTTGATCACCTGAATAATTATGTTTTTATGTTGATTAGCATGAACGCGTTAAATGCGTCATGATTTATGTTTATATATATATATAAATATATATATAAAAATATACATATACATATATATATCATTATAGATTCATATATATAAATATATAGTATTTATTTCGTCCAAAGGCGTTAAAGATTATTACCATAACGTGCAAATTGATGACAGGAGCTCCTACAAAGTGTTTAAGACAATACAGTCTGTTTCATTCTCACTCAACCTGAGTAGATACTCATCCGGAATGATATCTGCCAAGACATATCGTTAGTACTGATACCAATGGTGGACATTGCAATTATCAAATTGCAAGTAATAGTGCAATAACTAAATGCGCATAGTCTGCTCACAAAGTACAAAACAGTGTGACCACTACACATACATTTACATAGAAACATGGTATAACGCTTCATTAATTGTTTAAAGATTCTTTGTTGACCTGTCAAAAGACACGCCAAATGCATTTTCGCCAGGTTTGGCAAAATAATGTCTATGTTCTAAACTCCATAAAGAAGAGAAAAAAAACCTTGTACAGAAACTCTTGAACAACTTGTTCCTCAACAAATGTGTTTGTGAAACTGAATTAGGACATGCTACATACATATTATTAGTATTACAGTCCTTACCAACTTAGATACCAAGATGCGTCGTTCGCCATTTGGGAGGGTCCTATGTTGAGTGATACTGAAAAGAGCAACATTTCAAATGGAAGAAGCGGACATGAACTAATGGGTCTTTGACCCTATCGCAAAACAAGTACTCTGGGAGTATTTGTATTATGAAGGTAGTTTCATGCAAATACCACAAAGCAATCATGGTATTTATGGAAGAAAGTAAATAATTGCTGTACAATACTATCTTGATGCGCAAATTCAAACCTCTCCAAACTCCACTCTCAATGGAAACTATGTTACTAATATACCTTTTATGTATGCTATGTCCATCCAGATATCATGGCCAGACTGTAATGTCATCTATCCCGAATGAGTCACTAATGTGTTTCAACTTTTAAATGGGAAGATCTTCTGGGTTGAAGCTGAAGGATGATATGTTGAGTATATCTTATAGCGATTCACATGTGGACAAAGAGTTTTCCCATGAACAGAAACAAACCGATGTCGTACGATTATAAATATCACTACTACAGGCTGACATGTGCTACTATAAAGTAATGTAACGCCTGTGATGCCTCCCAAAGTGAGGTCATATTTGACAGATCTCCATTGAAATGACTTTGACAACATTGCTTCTCAAATTATTTTGGTACAATCACCATTGCGTTGTAATCAACTATGTCTTACTCTCCCTCCGAATTCTTTGACCCCCTAATTTTTTTTCTCCCCTGAGTGAATCGATTACCAGTTTCAGAAGCACTGGTCTAATTTATTTTCATTGCACAAACTGATTAATAAGATTTTGATTTGTCATATACCTGACACAACAAATATCCTGGCATTGGAAGATCTGACACTTACCCTCCCAGCCTTGACAGTGGAATGTGAGAGACGCTTCACCACCATGAAGACAATACGGAACGATCGGTAGTTCAAGTTTACAACTGATTCTGTCACCAGCGACAAAGACGCCAACCTTCACCAATTTATCCAATTTTGGAACAGGACGGTTCAGACGACCTAACTACAATGGTCAGAAACATGTCAGAGTGATGCTGATAAGGATCAGTATTTAGTGAAAGTACCAATACGCGATAGCAGTGTTAAGGATTAGGGCAGTGATTTGAGATGAATGATTTGTGTGAAAATGTCATAGCGGTCGCGGATACATTATGATACATAGATAATATTTAGAAATATTTGTTACAGAACAAATAAATTCAAAGTTGTACTGTGCATTTCAGATATTCCACAACGCAGGGATATATTCAAGACCGGCAAAACATAGAATGCACCTAAAATCTGCACGGGGTTGGGTTTGGTGACAATTACTGTATGACTAAATTGTTCATTATGCATGGCTGAAAGTTGTATAACATAGGAAGCAGGGTGTGATGTTAGACCTATTGGAAGCAGGCTGTGATGTTAGACCTATTGGAAGCAGGCCGTGATGTTAGACTTATAGTAAGGGCTGTGATGTTAGACCTATTGGAAGCAGGCTGTGATGTTAGACCTATTGGAAGCAGGCCGTGATGTTAGACTTATAGTAAGGGCTGTGATGTTAGACCTATTGGAAGCAGGCTGTGATGTTAGACCTATTTGGAAGCAGGCTGTGATGTTCGACCTATTGGAAGCAGGCTGTGATGTTAGACCTATTGGAAGCAGGCTGTGATGTTAGACTTATAGTAAGGGCTATTCCAAACGCCTTACCTGTCATAGGAATTCCAACCACACGCTGATATGCCAGCTAAACCACCGTCCAGATTTAATCAGTACTATGCAGGCGAGAAAAGCTATCAATCGGTTGCTGTTAGTATCCATTGTTTTGTATTAAGTCAGCGATAACCCTAAGATTGCATTGAACATTAAATCACGTATTAAATAAAGTGCTGAAATTAGAACCATGAAAGAAGAAACTATTTTGTGCGATGCTTTGGCGCAGTCTTATATGAGGTAATGCACCAAATGCTGAGCCAAATCAATTATTCAAGGTCATGACCTCAATGTATTGTCATCACCCTTCCGAAACGCAACAAATCACGCGGTAAATGTCTATGACGTGCCCCTAGATACTCTACCAGCTGTACATATTAAAGCAATTAAATCATGCTATTTTCAGCCATTACCTGTCATTCACCTGAAGTACAAGCAGTGCATCAACGATTGAAAAAGACCCATACCAATTCATTGCTCTATCAGTATGACAGTGTGAGTGTTCATGGTAATCGATAACAAAACACAAATTGTAATATGGCTGTCGCTCGAGGTGGTGAAGGGAACAAATCCACCTACGTCATCATCTGACATTAAAGGATTAATGTATGTGCAAACACTCCATTTCTATATATTACTTTTTAAACACATGGTAATAGATGTATGTTGCGTTAGAATATCATACGCTGGTTATGGACAGGTTATGGTGCAAATCAATTATTCAGTAGGCCTAAATATGTTATACAGGTACCACATTTTTAATGGAGAATATGATATTGGTGTTGATTTGTGTTTGTTCAGATTTCCCGCGCAGAGTTACAATGCAATTGACATGCGTACGACACATTTTAATCGCATATGACAGGTTGTCCTTTTCGTCCTTTTCGTGACCAACCAGTGTTTTACCAGAGAAACTGAGTCAATGTATAGTGGTCACACGATCGTAACCCAATAGGGAAGGGCTCTTTTTGTTAGTGATATTGTACGCTGATTATCAGGAAAGCAGTAGAAGGCCAAGTCAATGGCGTCATCGAGAATAAGAAAATCAATTCAACAGTCATTCTACAGACATACCTATCATATCGCAGTATAATACATTGAGCTTCAGTATAATTCGACAAAAGGATGCTTCGTAGGATAATCAAAGAGCTTAAGGCTCCGCTAAGAGGGTTCACTCCGACTACTAGTACGGTGAGTATGAAAATGAGTGAAACAAACACCTGTCACCAGGAGACGCTACAATGAAATCAACAAAAGGTACAGAGTCGAGGACTTGATTAAGCCCCTCCATCAAAGAGCATGTGATAAGGTCGTGATGCACTTCTAGATGGGATATTCACCAGGCAAAATTAGAGACAAAATTGCAATGAGTGCAATATTTTCAATAAACCGGAATGAGAAATATGAGTTGCATATTGGCATCCACTTCTCTGACACGTTATATCAAGGCCACAATGAGGACTCCCAGAGTTTTGCGATGGGGTCAAAGACCCATTAGTTCTTGTCCGCTTCTTCCCTTTGAAAAGTTGCTCTTTTCAATATCACTCAACATAGGACCCTCCCAAATGGCGAACGATGCCATATACATATATCATGATGCATTTTACAAGTTCATGCAAATAAACAACTTAATAATTCAAGCGATCAAATTTCTCTTGCTATTTGATGATAGCTCCTGTGGCATTGAGAGAGCCTTGTATTTCTGCAACGATACATGTGCTTTTCGGAAGTCACTAACCTGGCTTACGACGAAATGAATTAGACCGTCAAAATCATTTCAAGCGAAAGAGGTGCTGATCGGTCCAAAACAACATAGCATTGTCCTGCATCAAATGTCATTCCTTGTCTTACATCATAGACGTTAGAAGAACAGGTGAGCCCAAAAAAGTAATATTTATAGTCGTACGACATCGGCATGTTTCTGTTTTGTTCATAGGAAAACACTCCCTCCGCATTTGAATCGTTGTAGGATATACTCAACATATCACCCTTCTGCGTCAACCAAGAAGTGTTTATCATCTGAAATTAGAGAAATCTTGGTGGTCAGGTATATGAACAGAGTTCTATTGTATATAAATTGAAGGAGCCATAAATGACACATAGATGCACCTGCTGGAAGACCCCTTTCTTTATCGATATCAGCTCAACATGTACTGCTTCGAGGACCATACCGAGCGGAGATACTCGCCTCCATGTGCTTAGTTGAACAGCTCCAGATTGTTGGGCATGTCCACTTATACCTACTACTTTACCTCGAGGAAGCTGCATGCCGAAAAGTATATTCATCCATGGACCGCCAGGCGTGTTCGAGAGATTCATTGACGGCGCATAACGGATACGCACATGTTCTGAAAAACAAACACATCATCTCTTGACGCATTTAACACGGAGCAATAGATTAATTAGTTAGACAGTAGCCATATTATATATATATATATATATATATAGAGATATATATATATATATATATATATATATATAGATATATATATATATATATATATATATATATATATATATATAGATATATATATATATATATATATATATATATATATATATATATATATATATATATATATATATATATATATATATATATATGAAGAACTCACTTTTTATGGCCCAGTACTTTTTGCCACTGCTCGTCGGTTGGTGGTCTGTTTCTCGCAGCAGGATGCAGGTAAATGTTATGCAGGAACCTTTTTTTCCATTGAAGCTTATTGCCAAGCAATGTCCATTAAATGTTTCACATTGTCTTATACATTCCTTCACACTTCGTTTCTGGACCGTTTGAAGAGGTGTTAGCACACCTGAAGGCGCCATGTCTGGATACACCTCCCATTCAAACGCTGCACAAGCGATCACTGAAATGAAGTAAGTATAATATGTAACGGTAGCATTACAATCTTAATGATTTTCTTATCAATATTTGTTTACAAACCTTGAATGATGAACATCCACCACAGCTTATCCATCCGTCCTGCTAGGGGAATTTACTTCACGGTTGTGCTGAGATCTTACCTTGCAACCTTTGTGACCGCTGTAGTGCCGAGTGATGCTGACAGGATTCCCACTGCGGTATTAACGGTGTAACCCTGGGTAGCTTCCGTCAAAACATAATGAGGATCGGGAATATGTGAAGCAGGTATATAACGGCGTAGCAGACACAATCAATGACGTTCAAAAGAAAGTTTTGTTAGATGGCTTTAACTCACTGTGTATGTTGCAACTGCTAACACCTGCTTGTTTGGCTAAGTGGTACGCAATTATGTATTACGATGTTTTGCTTCCCATTGAAGAGAAGTGCGAACTTAAAGGTCTTGGGGCTCGAAGCAGCCAGTACATCTTATGATCATTGGAATGCCGGTTACAATATGGTCACGAATACGTGTAATCCTTATTTCAAAGAGACTGCTGAATAATGCATAGTTAACTGCCGACTACCACAAAACATGTATGCCTAAACTGTAGCTGTTACGAGCTGCATGATCTTATGTTGGGTAGCCCATTAAAGGGTTCAACCAATGTAATATTGCCAAACGTTCGTAATACCAGAGTTTTATCATTCTGGAATAGACAGATTGGGTATTACATGTAAGACATGGCAATACCCTGCATTCAATTTAACCAACACTTTACCTATAAAGAAGAGAAGCGTATTCATCCGTGGACGCCAAGCGTGTTGAGATTTATCGACGACGCATTCTAGAGAGAGAGAGAGAGAGAGAGAGAGAGAGATCTCTCTCTCGATCTCTCTCTTCTTTTATAGAGATAGCCTATAGAGCAGAGATAGGATTTAGATATATATATATATATGTATATCGTATATATCTGATTTATGTTATAATATAATCTATAATATGTGTTTGTATAGATATATTTAATACCTATATAAATATGTTTATATGCTATATATATACAGATATAGATATAAACATAAATAGATATCTGTATATTATAGATATATATATATATATATATATATGTATATATCTATATATTAATATTCTATATATGTATAAATCCAATATACACATATCTCCCTAAGGTATGTATATATGTATATATATTTATGTATACATATAAAATTTCTATGCATGTATATCTTATTGATCTCTATATATTATATATTTATATATCTATATATATTATTTATTTATAGATATAAATAATATATAATATTTATATATATGTATATATATATAAACATATATTTATGCATACATATATTAAATGGAGGCATATATATATATATATACTTTATCTATATGGATATACATATATATCTGCATATATATGCATAAATGAGATAGAGAGGGAATGTATATATAAGCTATATATATCAGAATGATAAATCGGAGATGATTTAGAAATAGAGATATAGCGATTATACAGAGACATATATATTCTGTCATGCCAGTCTCTGTATATATGCCTGTGAAAATCTCTATATATATTTGATACATATATAGACATAGGGCTATATATATATATATATATATATATATATATATCTATATATATATATATATATATATAGAATATATAATATATAGATATGTGTGTGTGATATATATATATCCCTATTAATATACCTATATAGATATATATATATAAGAGGAAGAGAGATTTATAAATATAGACATAAAGAGAGATAGATGTTTATATACGATATAAGAGATAGAGAGTATATAGACAGGGATATAGATATATATATATAGAGAGGGGGGGAGGTATAGAGAGAGATATAGATATTTATAGAGATATAAGAGAGGGATACATATAAAGAGATATATATAGGAGATATATTAGACATACATATATATAGGGGGGAAAGGGAGTAGAGGGAGGAGATATATATATATATAGAGAGAGATAGATAGGGAGATATATATATATATAGGGATATAGAGATATATAGAGATCTTATATATAGAGAGCGAGGATAACATACATATGATATAAGAGAGATAGGAAATATTTTCTCTCTCTATATATATATATATATATATTAGATATATATACATATATAGGATGCATATATGTATATATATGTATATATATATATATATATAGATATATATATATATATATACATAGATATATATATGTATATATTTCTAGAGATGTGGATGGGGGAGGATGTTTATATAGCTCCTAGATTTTAGGGGGGGGGGATAGACTATCTCTATTAGATAGACTACCACTAATGGAGATATATATATTATATATATATATATATAATATATATATGTCCATATAATTATAGGATACAATATATATTTATATATCTTTCAGATATAAATCTTTTCCTCTTATATGACTTGAAAGAGATATAGAGATGAAAAGATATGGGAGATAAGGAAATAGAGAGAGGGACAATATATATAGAGAGGGGGCGGAGATATAAGAGGAGAAAGCATAAGATAGAGAGAGAGATATGATAATGGGGGAGAGATATATTTTAATAGAGAGATATATATATGTATAGAGAGAGAGGGAGAGAGATAATACAGGTAGCGATAGAAAGATTATAGAGACTTAGAGACAAATGAAAGATAGACCCTGATATATAGAGAGGGAGCATATATATCAGTATTTCCTATACATATATATAGGCATAAATATATATTCGACTGTATATATTAGCTTATTCATATAGATATAGATGATATATATACACATAGATTTTACATATATATATATATTTATTATATATATACATATATATATGCATAGAGATATATAGCAGAAAGGAGAGGAGATATAAAAATATATATACATATATATATATTTATGTAAGATTTGGCTTGCCATGCTACTCCCACCAATACGACAGCGAAGAAAGTGAATTAAATAAAGTTTTGTTTTCATTGTTTGGATTAAAGATCAAAATAAGCTTTTGTGTTATAAGAATTTGCGTCATGGGGTCCAATTGTTACTATTCGTTTCGTAACTGCTCGGTGCAAAAAGATGCGATATAAATAAACCGCTAGTACCGTAAATATATGAATTATGGAGGCTTTGCCAATATTATCGGATCTATCTGATCGAAACTTAGAAAGTAAGCATTTGGTCAGCGACGGATTACAACAGCCCGGTCTGTCACGGGACGCGCTGCTGAAGAGCACAGGTGTGGGGCTAGAGTTACTCATCGACTATGACAGACACCTATTCATCGAGAGGGGTCTGCGCGGTGGGATAAGCATGGTATCACGTCGCCACGCTAAAGCCAATAACCCGTATGTAGAGGGCTTTGAGCATGATAGGCCATCAAGCTACGTCCAGTACCTTGACGCTAACAACCTGTATGGATGGGCGATGAGCCAGCCCCTACCTACTGGGGCGATTGAGTGGGTGGATCAGCCGGCTGCCCTACACATGCAGGACTGAGAGAGTGTTTGTGCAAAATGAATTATTGACAGACTATCAGAAGAATCTTCCATGTGCATTGGGGAGCACCGGACTTTGAGAAGGACCTGTACAAGCTGATGAACAACTCCGTGTTTGGTAAGACAGTGGAGAATCTTCGAAAGGCGAGTCGAAGTTAAGATTGTTCGCTGTGAAGAAGAAGAAAAAATACGCAGGCTTGTTGCCAATCTCGTGTATGCTCGTGACATAGTATTCGATGACGACCTGGCCACCCTGCATATACATAAGTCCCGCCTAGTGCTAAACCGACCGCATACTCGACCTCTTCAAGCACCTGATGTACAACAGAATAAAGTCCAGATATGGTAGCGACCATGGCCTGCTATACACAGACACGGACTAGCTGCTTATGGAGATCCGCGCAGCTAACGTGCACGCAGACATGCAAGAGGATAGTGACCTCTTTGATACAAGCAACTATGATCGTTCCCATCCCTTGTTCAGTAACGTAAACAAGAAGGTGCTAGAGAAGATGAAGAGATGAGTATCAAGGAGTATGTTGGCCTGCGCCCTACGATGTACTCGATCCTGATGTCTGACGAGGGTGAGATTAAAAAGGCAAAGGGAGTGAAGAGGGTTGTGGTTAAGAAGCACCTATGAAGGCACAGTACATGGAGTCTTTGTTTCAAAGAAGCAGTTACGACATGGAATGAACATGCTATACAGTGATGGTCACAATATATATGGGATACACATCAACAAGTCGCGGATAGTCGCGAACGGCGTAGACACCTTAGCCTATGGATAGTTGACCGGCAAACTAATGTGGGGGAGTCTGGCCCATCGGGGGTCGGGTCCGATCCGTCTCCTAAAATTGCTTATGAGCCACGTAGCCCTGTTGATGGTCACCTTAGAAAACAACAAAAACGAGCAGGGAGCAAAAATCATAACGCTGTATAGGCTGTAAACAGTGGTGTAGTATAAAGTGGGGTTGCGCCAGAACCCCACTCTCTATACTACTGGAGGGGTTTACCGTCGAAGCGTACCTCCAGCCTATCGAATGCTAGGTGCGCATTACCAAGCGTCAGAAACGGGTAGCCCAAAATCACGTCTTCCTCTACCTCTGCTACGGTACACAATGGTATATGCCCTATCTCACCTAGCCGGAGAAGCAATAGCACTTCATCCACCACATTCAATCTATCTCCCGACACTCACGTGAACTCACTACATGATGCCAACGTTGGTACACCCTACTTGATAAAACATTGTGAGTGGCCCCTATATCATACAGACACCGGCCGACACATGTATGGTATTACCAACGTGTGTCACCTTCCCTTTCTCAATAAGGCTATTTAAATTGCCAAAACTTGTGGGTCACTTGTTCAACTAGGGATGACATTCAGACCCGTGGGGGTTTCCCGTTGTCGTTTAAAGATGGCTTTGGCCGATTTTGTGTACAGTCACGCTTCAAGTGCCCGGGCTTCCTGCACTGATAAGCACAGTTTCCTATTTTATCTCCCGTTTGGACAATTTCGAGCCATGTGTCAATCGCCCTGACATGGGAAGACATTCCCAAATCTATATTTGTAACTCCGGATGGATGTTACGAGTTCATCAAGATGCCTTACGGTAAGATAAATGCAGGAGCCACTTCTTTGAAGATGCTGTCGACCAGTCGGCCGATTCTGCGCATGCGTGATTGGAAGAAGCCATTCATTCTTCTTACCGATGCATCCGACATATGCATAGGAGCTATTATCCTTCAAGATCATGAAGATGGACTTTTACCAGAGCCGGGTTAATGCATGAATAGTTTGTGCCGATCATGACGATTTAATGTGTTGAATGTCGTCCATATTCAAGTTGACAGTAGCGTTGAATCTGTCAGTTGACATAAGCGTTCACGTTTTTGAATTTGAGTGCCGGATATATGTGCATTGTGGAGACGCTCATTGTTGTGGGTTTATTACCAAACTTAGCCAATCTTGAAACCGGTGACATATATGAATATAAAAATACGATGTATGATTTCCCTGTAATCTGACGACCTTGCTGGCCTGCGGTATCTATATGGAAACTAGGCATCCTATATGAGTATATAAAAGGCATATGGCAGCGTGTGCAGTAATGGGCTTATGCGATATCATGCCCTGGCAAAGTCAATGGAGGCTGTTAGCCAGAATGATATAATATTTCGTGTATACAATTTCCACATAACCGCATCTGCAGATGAACCAAACATAGCGAAATGTCAGAACTGCTTGCCTGAACAATTAGAATAAAAATGCGGTAAGTTTGACTCATCGAAAATGTCTATTAATGTGTGTGCAAATAATGAAAACCTTGTTTAGAGTGCGGCATCCACATAACGACGAAACTTGCAATTACCTCTGGTATGAATTTAACGCATAATGAAAATGCTTAATCGAAGTAAATATATAAATATTTATAGTATATATAGATATATATATATATATATATATATATATATATATATATATATATATATATATATATATATATATATATATATATATATATATATATATATATATATATATATATATATATATATATATATATATATATATATATATATATATATATATATATATATATATATATAACGCCCATCAGTTCTTGTCCGCTTCTTCCCTTTGAAAAGTTGTATCACTCAACAAAAATTTTACACATTCATGCTAATTAAAAACAAAATTTATTTTGCTATTTGATGATAGCTCCAGTGGCCTTGATAGCGCCTTGTATTTCTGCAACGTTGCATGTGCTTTTCGGAAGTTTGTTGTCACTGACCTAGCTTAATACGCCACGAATTAGACCGTCAAAATCATTTCAAGAGAAATAGGTGCTGATCGGTCCATATAAGCATCACAACGTTCTGCATCAATTGTCATTCCTTGTGTTATATCATAGACGTCACTAAAACAGGTGAGCCCAAAGAAGTAATGTTTATAGTCGTACAACATCGGCATGTTGCGGTTTTGTTCATAGGAAAACACATTTGTCGCATTTGAATCGCTGTAAGATATACTCAACATATCACCCTTCTGCGTCAACCAAGAAGTGTTTACCATCTGAAATTTGATTGATATTGGTGGTCAGGTAAATGAACGGAGTGCAATTTGATATAAATGGAAGGAGCCATTTATCACACATAGATTCACCTGTTCAAAGACGCCTCTCGCAATCGATATCAGCTCCACATGTACCGCTTCGAGGACCATACCAAGCGAAGATACTTGTCTCCATGTGCTTAGTTGAACAGCTCCAGAGTGTTGGGCATGTCCACTTATACCTACCACTTTACCTCGAGGAAGCTGCATGCCGAGAAGTATATTCAACCATGCACCGCCATGCGTGTTGAGTTTCATTGACGGCGCATAACGAATGCGCACATGTTCTGAAAAACAAACGCATTATCTCTAGACGCATTTAATGCGGAATAAGATTTGTATTTGCTAATTGATTAATTAATAGCCATATAATTTTATATATATGTATATATATATATATATAT